>JAFHAW010000038.1:0-237679 GCA_019022515.1 Quercus aquifolioides
AACCCACATTTTACGGCTTTGTTTTAAGCTAACTAGTGAAAGTAATCCTAATTGTTTAAGTTATTAACCAATTGACATAAGCATTGATAGATAATCATTAAAAAAAAAAAAAAATCCCAAACACAAAGCAAAATAAGCAACTACAAAAACATCAAAATATTTATGGAGAGAAATAACCTGAGAATCGGTCGAAGAAATCTCGCTGGGGCCGTAAGCACCAAGTGATCCATTAGTCAAGAATAGTTGTCGTAGATATCACTTACAAAACCCTCCATCAATGACTGTATTTGAGCCTCTAGGTCCTACTAGTAAGCGACTCCTCGAATCCTTTCTTCTTGATGGTCTTCCGATTTGCAATTAAGCATCCAATCACAGTGGCCAAGTCTCCTAGGCAATTTTGGAGATTGCTCCAATGATTCCCTAACACCAAGTACTCTGAAGATTTCAATGTGTGTGATGGTATGAATTTTCCTCCCATAGAATCCGGCAATTTACAAGGGAGAACAGAGAGAGATGGAATGGGTTTTTACACTAGGGTTTTAGGACTCTCTCTAACTCTTCAATATGGAAATTGGGACTAGAAAATTTGTGGGAAACGAAGCTTATAAAGAGAGGTTGGAGAAGTTTCTACCTCAACTATTTTTCAAGAAATGAAATTTCCAAACAAAATTGCATGCGTGACCCTCCAAGTTCACTCGTGTGAATTCCTTTAGCTTGCAATTCCGAATTCTGTTTCTAACCTCTTCAAACCAATTTCAAAATTAAACCATAACAATATATTAAAGACAATCTAAAGATGCTAATAAAACTTTAAACCAATGCTCAAATTAAATGGAATCGCCCTACCTAAACCCACTCCTTCTTAACCTCCGTATAGGTTGGATCGACACTACCATGACCTCTCCCATTCTTTCCACTAGTTACTCCACCATCTATGCGCGCATCTCTCTCTCTCTCTCCCCTTGTGTCTTGAGAAGCTAGTATATAGATGTGTGGATAATATTTCACTCGGCAATAGTAGGAGTCTCTTGGGAATGTCTTGGAATTAGTGTAACGCATTAAACCTAGATTTTGCGTATGATGGTAGGTGAAAATATCGTGTCATTTCATTGTTGCCGTAAAAAAAACTCATAATAAATGTCTATTCATAAATTACATAATTTTTTTGCTGAATATAAATTACATAATTTTTAAATTCATACTCAGAAGAAAAAAATATATATTTTGTTGATTTGTCCCTGGATTGCTCGAGTTATTGTTTATTAACAATATTTAAATAAAGTGGAAGCCTAACTTGAGAGCTTGTCATTTGACATATATGAGACTTTCCAATGTTTGTCATGTGCTGTGTTCCTCAAATTTCTCATAACATGTGAATGATAAAGTCCACATGGCAAGTTATAATAAGAACACATGGGTTTAGTGTGTCTAAATATGCTACGTATCAATAATAAATACAGTTATCATTCCTAAATTGGCTTTATGTTTGCATTCATCTTTTTTTTCTTTTTTCATTTTTTTTTTGATAGTTACGACAATGGGGGAGGAGGATTTGAACCCGGATCAATTTTGTAGAAAGCTCCAAGAGGTCCAATGTTTCCTCAAATCTCTATTACATTAAATGGGCACTATATAAATTTATGGAAATTTTGGCATTTCTTGATAGATTTTTTTTTTTTTTTTTTTTTCTTCTGCAATCAAATTGCTACCTTGTTCTCTCAATTAAGAATCTTTGACCCTTTTCTTCCCATAATATCCTTCATTTTTAACTAGTTCCTAATAATGCATTTGAATCCTTTTAATTTTGTAGTATTAAATTTTACCATGTACGTCACTCACATATATCTATACTAGCCCAATCGTTGTACTCTTACTCTCTAAGGTGTAATGTTTCTTTCTCCAAAAAAGGGGAACAAAATTATGAAGCCTTTTTGCCTGCGTTGGATTCGGCGTTAAGTCGCGTTGCGTTTCTGAAACTGCGTTTTCTCTCTTTTTTTTCTTTTTTTTTTTTTTTCTTCGCACTTGTTGACTTTGGGGGACAAAATTTACTGTGCATGAACAGTGCGTGCACTGTTCACGCACTGTTCGTGCACTGTTTACGTATTAAAAAATATTAAACATGGATCCCACGATACTATTTACACATTTAAAAATTATTTTGCTATAGTGTTTTCAACAACAATCAGTTTTCAGCAACTTTCAGTAACATTAAGTTGTATCCAAATGGACCCATTAAGTAAAACAGACAAACATAACACTTGTTTTTGTTTCACAAACTTCCCATAGAAGAAAAAAAAAAAGTGTAACACTTCTTTTGTTTCTTTCTTTTCGCTATTATATTTAATGTTAGTTGTATTTTTGAATTCTCTTCCCCCCCCCCCCCCCCCCTTTTTATCTTTCTTCGAAGATTGTCCCAAATTTTAAAATGAGAAAAAAATTCAAACACCTGGCATACCATGATTAATGGAGAATAAACTGAAAATCAAAAAATGGGACAAATAATTTTTACTCTTCTATCACCCACCATCACATGCAAAATTCAACTTAACCACAATAGTTGAACATAACCGTATGCAGCGTTTCTTTGTAATATTTTAGCTTTAAAATGCTCAATGACCTTTTTACCGACTATCATTATTTTCAACTGAATTGCTTTATACGATTGATATTGGTTTCTTCAAATCCCTCAATCCCTACTATCAAAATTTAAAAAATAATAATACTTTGACTTTTTTTTTTTCATTCAACTTTATTAAGTGATTACTAATTATGCATTTAAAACCCTTTTAAATTTTACAATGTATGTCGTTCCTCAAAAAAGAAAAAAAAAATTTGTCGTATATGTTAATGATGTCTATCTGTACTATCCCAATCTTTGTCCTCTTCTAATTTTTTGAGTAACACTTCTATGCTCATTAAAAAGTTTTAAAAAGCAAAAAAGAAAGTGTAACACTGCTTTTGTTTCTTTCTTCTTCCCATTAATGTTAGTTGTCTTCTTGAATATACGGGTTTTTAAAATTTCAATTTTTCCCACTTTTGATCACATTTTCAAATTTTTTCAAGAAACAAATATTAACAAAAAAGTTTTCAGCAAAAAACTAGATAAACTGTCCCCAAACGATCACCATATACATGACCAAGCTAGGAACCAATACTTGGCACAGCGAAAACGGGCATTTCTCAAAAGATATGTAGAGCACGAAACTTGCTTATGAAAGTTGGACATTTTCAAGGGCCAGGATAGAGTTACGGGTAGTTGGAGTTTCTCCCAAATTATGTATTTGAACACATTTAATTTTATAGCATTAAATTTTTACCATGTATGTCACACATGCATGTCTATACTTGCCATGTATGTCACTCATGTGTATCTATACTAGCCCAATCGTTTTCCTCTTCTACTTCTAAAGTGTAACGCTTCCTTCTGAAAAATAGGAAAAACAATAAAGTGTAATGCTTTTTTTATTAAAAGTCTAAGGCTTTGCAATATACCAAAATAAATTATTTTCTTTCATAAGCTTTCCATAAAAGGAAAAAAAAATTTGTAACGCTTCTTTTTTTTTTCTTTCTTTTCCATTTTAATTTTAGTTGTGTTTTTAAGTTCTCTTTTCCCCCTTTTTTTCCCCTTCTTTAGATTATTGTCCATAGTTTAAAATGGAAAAAAAAAAAAAAAAAATCAAACACGTGGCATACTATGATTGTTGAATTGTAAAATGGAACACAAAAAGTGAGAAAGAAAATTTATATTTTTTAATCAACCACCATCACATCCAAAATCGAGCTTAACCACAATTGTTGAACCTGATTGTACGTAGCGTTTCTTCGTAATATTTTAAAAAAAAAAAATGCTCAATTACCTTCTATTGGAATATCATTGTTTTCAATTGAACTATTTTATACGATTGATATTGATTTTTTGAATCCCTCAATCCCTAGCTATCGAATTTAAAAATAAAATAAAATAAAATAAAATAAAAAAAACAAAAAACAAAACAAAACAAAAAAACAAAAAAACTTTAGCTTTGTTTTTACATTCATCTTTTTTAAGTGATTCAAAATTATACATTTAATAACCTTCTAAATTTTACCATGCATGTCACTTATATCTCTTTATACTATCCTAATCTTTGTCCTCTTCTACGTTTTAGGTAACGCTTCTATGCTCATAAATTTTTTATTTTTCATTAAAAAAAAGAAAGTGTAACGCTTCTTTTATTTCATTCTTTTTCCTATTAATATTGGTTGTCTTTTTGAATCCTTCTCCTTGTTTTGTTTGTTTGTTTTTTTTTTTTTTTTTAAAGGTTTTTTTGACTTGCTATTCTTACTTTATGATAAATTGCAAAGTACACCCCTAAAGTTCAGGGGTGTTTGAATTTATAACTTGGAGTTCCAGAATTTGGATTTTACTTTCTAAAGTTCTATTCCTTTTGCATCCACAGTCCCTCCATCTATATTTTCCAATAAGTGCCACATAAATTTGCCCCGCATGTTTAGTTTATCCAATAAAACGATGTCATATCATTTTTGTAGCCTAAAAAATTTAAGTAATTAAAAAATAAAAAATTACATGCCATAATAAAAATGAAATGACATCATTTTATTGGATGACCTAACACGCGAGACAATTTAATGTGGCACTTAACAGAAAATTTGGATGGAGGGGCTGCTGATGCAAACAGAATAGACTATTAGGGGGTAAATTCAAATTCTTAAAATCCAAACACCACCAAACCTTAGGAGTGCATTTTACAATTAAACTTTTCCTTTATTTGAAGTATTGTCCTTTTGGATTCTCTATCACCCACCACCACACACAAAATCTAGCTTAACCACAATTGTTGATCCTAGATGTATCTATTATTTCTTTGTAACATTTTATTATTATTATAAATGATCAATTCTATATATATATATATATATATATATATATATATATATATATATATTGTGTAGAATATTTGACATATTGTGTGCCAAAAATATACCCATATAAAATTTGTTATTAATTGTGGACCCATATATACACAAAATGTAAAGTTGTTATTTACAACAATATGTTTTATTGGCTTATATTCCGTGCCAAATTTGATTGTAATTTTATTCAATCTGTTGTACCTTGTATTTATTGTGGGATTTCATTGTAAGGGTTGTGTGTTAGAGAGAGAGTGTGTGAAGACTTAAGCATTTGAAGAATGAAGATTTCTCGCGGGTGTCTCGTGACTTAACTACCCGCGAAATGACTCATGTGCCCTGCACGTGCTGTAATGCGAAGAGTCAGGCCAGATGGAGACACCTGTGTCTCGCGAGTATCTCGCGGGTAAGGCCTTCCCACGAGACACCCGCTAGGCATTCTGTTCTGCCAACCTGTCCAGTCTAATACACACTTTCTGTACCCACACTATTTATACCCACATTACCCACAAATGTTGAGGAGTGCTTCTGAGAGAAAACTCTAGCCAAACACCTAGAGAATTACAGATTGTCATACCCACAATCCTCTACACTTTTTGCTAGTGGAAATTCCTCAACTCCTACATCTCCATTTCCATAGCATTGAGAGGTTGATAGCCCAAACACTTACCACACCCTTTGAGAGTGTCAAGTGAAGTTTTGGTGCTGCTGGGAAGCGTTAGAAGAAGCCGATGATGGCAGATGCAACATGGAGCTTGTTGCGTGATCCGGAGAGCTAGACAAGACACGATTCCGAGAAGCCTTGTTGGAGTAGGAGCTTGGAGGGCTTAGGTACAGAGGGTAGATTAGGCTTGGAAGGTCTCTTGCTCACCCATGTATCCCAACTGATTGTCTAGTGGATTGATTTCCGCTTGTAGGGCAACGGAGAGGTTTTTCACTGAGTTCTTCAGTTTCCTCTTCAATAACACATCTCGATGTTATCTGTGTTTGCATCTCTCTTCCCTACTCTTCTTCATTTCATTTTTACTGCTGTGTTGCTTTAAATATGGATTAGAGTAGTTGTCTTGGTTATACGCTTGTGTTTGCACTACTCTGCACTTAGTATTAAGTTAGTGTAAAATCAACCAAGCCGTAACTTTAATTTGGGGGTCTAAGCAACTCGTGTGTTTTCGACACATTTCCAAGCTTTCAATTGATATCAGAGCGGGTACACTCGCTGTGGTTTAAATACCTAAGTGTGTTCCTTGACTTCGTTTTAAATGGACCGGTCTCAATCGTTAAATGTGCCACCATTTTTTTATGGTAACAATTATGCTTTCTGGAAAGTCAGAATGAGGGCATTTTTGTGCTCTATTGATGATATAGTTTGGGATGCGGTTGAAGTAGGTTGGACTAGGCTGGAGGCTACTAAATCCACTTGGGATAAGGCAGCTCTTGCGGCAGTCAATGCTAATAGTAAAGCTTTAAATGCTATTTTCTGTGGTGTGTCTCCAGATGAATTCCACAGGATCTCTCACATGACAGTTGCCAAGGAAGTTTGGGAGATTTTGGAGACTACCTATGAAGGTACAAAGAAAGTTAAGGACACAAAGCTCCAGATGCTTACCACCAAATTTGAAGAGCTCAAGGTGGGTGATGATTAATCTTTTGATTCGTTCTATGGGAAGCTCAACAAAATTGTTATTGCTAAGCTCAATCTTGGTGAGAAGATTGAAGATACTAAGGTGGTGAGAAAAATCTTAAGGTCCTTGCCTGAAAGCTTTAGAGCAAAAGTCACAGCCATAGAAGAGAGTAAAGACTTGGATGAGATCAAAATCCAAAAGCTAATTGGGTCTCTCCAAACATATGAGCTGGGACTACCTTACCATAAGACGAGTAAATCGCTTGCTCTCAAAACCATCACCGAAAGAATGGTTGATTCCTCCGAAGAAGATGGAGTGGAAAAGGATGTAGCATTCCTTGCAAAGAACTTCCGGAAATTTCTGAAGATGAAGAACAGTGGGAAACCATTCAGCAGAGGGAAGTTCTCATCCTCTAACAGTGATAGGAAAGAGTTTAAGAAGAAAGATGGAAAGGATTCCCAGTCTCTTCAAGGCAGTGTTTGTTATGAATGCAATGGCCATGGACATCTTAAGAAGGAGTGTCCCAACAATCTAAGAGGAAAGGGCAAGGCATATGCTACAACTCTGAGTGATTCAGATTCATCCAACTCTGATTTGGAAGAGAGCTGTGATGGAGAAGGAAACTATTCCGCCTTTATGACCATTGAACATGTTGAGTCCTCGGAAGAATTGAGTCAACTTGTACAAGAACTTGGAGAGCATAGTGACGAAGAATACACGGGGATTGTGGAAGAATCAGATGCCGAAGAGGATGAGAACACAACTGGTCTTCAAGAGAATTACACCTTACTCCTTGAGAAGTCGGGAGAGTATGCAAGGGTGGCGAAGGCGGCTGTGAGGAAAATGAAGAAAATAGAGGAAGATTACCGAAGTCTCTTGGTCAGACATAAGGAGGCCAAATGTGAAATAGAAGTGTTGAATGGTGAGCTGTCAAAAGCTTACTTAAAGATCAGATTCTTGGAGCTTGAGGTGGTTCAAGCTAACGCCAAGGTAGAAAGGGTATCCACCAAGAAGCTGGATGATGTAATCTCCGCTCAAAAGCAATTCTCAGATAAATCCAGACTAGGATACACTGGAGAAAGCAGTGTAGCTGCTGTGAATATTTCCAAAGAAGTAAGGTTTGTGAAGGCAAAAGAGCCGGTTGTAGCTATTCCCACTGTGGGGAAGACAAAGGTTGAAATGAAGAAGACTGTGGTTGACCCAAGGGTGGTGAATAAGCCTCGGAACCAATCTGTGGTCAGGAATGAAGCAAGAGGGAGATCTCTTCCACGGTCACAACGAGGTCCTAGAACAAACCACTTTTGTCATCATTGTGGTGTTCAAGGACACACTCGACCCAATTGTCATAAGCTGATAGCATTAAATAATGCAACTGATCAAAGGTCAAGAAAACCAAGGAATGACAAGGGAAGTTGGGATGATAATCAATCAAGAGGTCAAAATGGTGACTCTGGCATGATGGACGTGATGAAAATGATCGGTGCCTTCACCACTTGCATGGAGAATTTCACTAGACGGTTTGAAAGTCCTAACTCTCTTACCCAATCCTTCAAGGATATCGCCCCAAACGCAAGTGCCATGTGGGTGAGAAGGGGTACTCATGCATAAGCATTTTCACATGTCCATGCATTAATTCTTTCGATGTTTAGGGACATTTGCTCATGCATCTTTTCATGCTTGCTTTGATTTGTATCATTTGCTTCTTGTCTTAGCATGTTTCTCTTTAAAGCTTTTGCTTTGTTTTTGTTTGTGTTCTGTATTTGAGTGTGTTCAAAAAAAAAAAAAATTTCAAAAACCCATAAAAATTGAAAAATCTTCAAAAAGTTTGATTGCTTGTGTTGTGCTTATCACATGTGAGTTTGGCCTAGTACCTTCATACTAATGGCGTAAATAGATCTTATCACATGTGAAAATTATGTGTGCTTGTTGTAAATAGATTTTCAAGCTTGTCATGAATGATTGGTCAATAGTCTTGATGGTCTTGATACTTGCATAGACTTGTGTCTATATCTCTTCCCACTTTATTTTTTTTGTTTTTGCAGAAGAGTTCACTAAATGTAAATCTCCAAATGAAAAGAGATATCGAGCTACAAAAGCCTGTCGCACATACTAGTATTTGACTAGGAAAAAGGGAAAGCGACTTGTGTTTTGAAATGTATGGTGCTCAAAAAGCGAAAGGCTAATCCTAAATGTTGATATATCAAAAATATCAAGCACCGATCTCAAAAAGGAGATGTATCATCCAAAATGGATCAAATGTAATCAGTTTATGATTTGCGCAGAAGCCAAATGAAAAGCTTCTAAGCTATGTAATCAATTTGTGGGAGGTCATATATACTCATTTCTATAATTGAGATAGTCCACTTGATTTCGTATCAGTTGTGTATGACTCGATTGATTTGATCATTGAAGCTTCACTCTGGTCTAAGGACTATTTCACATTTGATGCTCACACACAACACACAAGATTTTGTTTTAATTAATGCTTATTTCATTTGTGTGATTGTACATGTTCAAATGTGATGTGTATGCTCAAATACTTGCTGATCAAACCCAAAAAGATTTTTGAGTGTTTTATAAGTTTTTGAAAGTGATTTTATACCTTCGTGTCTTTAGTTTTTGTTCAAAATGCATTTTTTGTGTTTTTCTTCAAAAACTGGTTCAAAGGTATTCTCACGAGAAGATTGCGACTTAGAGCTTCCCGCGAAAAGGGCTTGAGGGAAATAATTTTTTCATCATGTTACACAGAAACTCTCGGGACTGTGTCGTGGCTACCTCGCGACCAACAACTTCTCGCGAAATGCTGTTTGGCGAAAACTGGATTTTTCCAAAATCAGACAGAAACTACCACGACTGTCTCGCGACCTAGAGCCTCTCGCGAAAGCTCATGTGCTTCAGTGGCCATTCTCGCGACTGTCTCGCTACTCTCTAACCCACAAAAAACGCGTGTTTTCAGTTTATATGTAGCAGATGTGACAGTTTTTCAAATCACTCGCATTTCCCTCGCTTAACCTCTCTCGAACCATTTTCAATCCAAAATCAATTTTACCCAAACCCCATCAATTTCAAGCATCTTTTCTACATTTTCAACTTCAAGGTATGTTTTCTAAAACATTTGCTTCATGTTTTTCTTAGATTTTGTAGAAATTTAAGTTAGGGTTTTGTATTTTGGGGATTTTTCGAAAATGGGTTGGTTTTCCAAATTAGGTGAAATTTTTTTCCAATTCTTTGTTTGGGCTAAGTCCCATTTGGTGTTTGTGCATCTGTGTTGGCCCCATGAGGCGTTTTAACATGTATTGAGGCTAGACTTCACTATGTTCATGCATTATTCATGTTCTATTTGCTTTTGTGCATGCTAGGTGTTTGACAGAATGTCCCAATGACATTGTTGTACCAAATTGGATTCAAATGAATTCCAATTTCTGGGTTTACACTTATTTGACCTTGGTTAACTTATTTTGGTCATGTTTCTGTGTTTCCCAATCTATGCCCTTGTTGCTCACACTAGGCACACACCTAGGCACCCCTCATGCATCTTGTGCTACACACACATGCATCAGCACATGCACACACATGCACACATAATTATCTTCATGCATTGTGTCTTTGTGTTCTTGGTTTGATTGTTTTAGCATGATGTTTTGTGTTAGTTGTACTCCGTTTAGGCTATTTTTCATTTGTCTTGGAACTAACTTGAAACTAATCAAGTTTTTGTATTTTGTTTGTGCCTTGTGTACTTGGTTCTTTTCTAATTTTGTTGTTATACAGATGGCTCCAACTAAGCACGCAGCTTCAAAGAAACCAACTTCCAAACGTGCACGCACTGATTCTGATCATTTCAAGTCTACTGATGCTGACATAAAGTACAATGATTGCTACAAAAGACCAACCATCATCATGGAAAGGGTGGTTCAGCTAGAAACCCTTGAGGACACCTTCATCCCTGAGGTGTTCAAAGAAAGAACTTAGACCAAGCTGTTGAACCCGATTGGAGTTGTGTACTCCGAGATCATTCGAGAATTTTTCTCAAATGCTACTGTGGAAGATGACAATATAGCCAGCTGGGTGAGGCACAAGGAGGTCATGATTACTAGGGATATTATTCAAGAGTTTTGGAGATTCGTCCTCCCTCTCAGCCAATGTCAGTCCAATATGAAGAGAGATTGGGGTCTACTGAGGAAATGATAAAGACTCTTAGTGGAACACCGAAGAAATCATCAATGGATACAATCCGATTTTCTTCAGAGATGAGGACATTGAGTTATGTGATGATCCATAACTTGTATCCGGTCACCAACCTCACCACACTATCAACTCCGAGGACGAGGTTTCTCTACGACCTTTTTACTCACAAGGAGATTGATATATGTAGCCACATCTTCTACATCCTAAAGAAGAGCATTCAAAAGCAGAATTCAAGGATGGTGTTGCCTTTTCCCACACTGATTATGGGACTACTTGCGAAGACAAAGCTCAAACTTCCCAGTGGCCGTACATTAGTTCAGAGGGACTACCCCATTGGTGGTCATACATTGACTAGGAGCACAGCACACATTAAAGGCTCCAAGACCGGTGTGCATACCATACCACAACCACGGGTTCAGCAAGAGGAAGGTGACACATAAGATGAGATAGAGCGCTTTACTACTGCTCCAGAGTCATCAGATCAGCCCTCAGCACAGCCATCATCTTCTGCACCAGCACGAGGACCAGATAGACTAGATCGTCTCCTACAGAGGGTAGACCAGATGTTCATCATGTTAGACTCCCATGTGCAGCACACAGTGACCCAGTTTGCATACGTTCAGGGACAGATAACTGCATTGTCTTCCCAGATCAGTGACTTGTCCACGGCACATGGATAAGATTCAGAGTCTAATCAGTTCTAGCCTCTTTGGCCATTCCGGTCAAAAAGGGGGAGAAAATTTTGAGGGGGAGTTGAGGAAGAGCTTGCATAGTGTTAGGGGGAGCATAGTTCTAGACTTATAAGCATTGGTTATTGGATCATAGACGGTTTACCTTTGTTTATTTTAGTTTTTATAACTGCTGTTTTATGCTTATATTTTTTTACTACTTTTTTTTAAAACTTAAATACTCTGTTTTAATCTCAGTTTTATTTCAGTATTTTGTGATTATCTCTATGCTTTGTAGCATACTTTTTTGTACTTTTAAGATATTGCTAATATGTCTTAAGTACCTCACTCTTGTACCCTAATAGGATCTTTTATCCTAGATGCAAGTACGTCGTGTAATTTGCATTGGTTGAGTGTTGGACATGCAATTGATCCTATGGATTGTTCTTAATTGCATTGTGTGTCTAGATGAACATTTACTCGCTAAATGCTCATTGTAGTCATTCTTTAATGACTGTTTTTGTTTGATCAAGATATGCTTATATGTTATGATGTGCTTACAAACTTGATCGCACTTTACTTGCTCATGTATGTACCTTGTGTTTAACTTGTCATAAACTTAATGAAAGTTTTGTTGGTGTGCAAGTGTTTCAGGTAACAGGTATTTACTTGCAAGTGCTTCACAACTTCTAGATTAGGTGTGAGTGAGTTTTGCCACTGTTCCCAAACTCACGTTTAAGTCTAGAGTCTGTTTTAGGGGTTTTGTCATGGAATAGCCAAAGGGAGAGATTGTAAAGTTGTTATTTACAACTATATGTTTTGTTGGCTTATATTTCGTGCCAAATTTGATTGTAATTTTATTCAATCTGTTGTACCCTGTATTTATTGTGGGATTTCATTGTAAGGGTTGTGTGTTAGAGAGAGAGAGAGAGTGTGAAGACTCAAGCATTTGAAGAATGAAGATTTCTCGCGGGTGTCTCGCGACTTAGCTACCCGCGAAATGACTCATGTGCCTTGCACGTGCTGGAATGCAAAGAGTCAGGCCAGATGGAGACAGCTGTGTCTCGCGAGTATCTCGCGGGTAAGGCCTTCCCGCGAGACACCCACGAGGCATTCTGTTCTGCCAGCCTGTCCAGTCTGATACACACTTTCTGTACCCACACTATTTATACCCACATTACCCACAAATGTTGATGAGTGCTTCTGAGAGAAAACCCTAGCCAAACACTTAAAGAATTAGAGATTGTCATACCCACCATCCTCTACACTTTTTGCCAGTGGAAATTCCTCAACTCCTACCTCTCCATTTCCATACCATTGAGAGGTTGATAGCCCAAACACTTACCACACCCTTTGAGAGTGTCAAGTGAAGTTTTGGTGCTGCTGGGAAGCATTGGAAGAAGCCGATGATGGCAGATGCAACATGGAGCTTGTTGCGGGATCCGGAGAGCTAGACAAGACACAGTTCCGAGAAGCCTTGTTGGAGTAGGAGCTTGGAGGGCTTAGGTACAGAGGGTAGATTAGGCTTGGAGGGTCACTTGCTCACCCATGTATTCGATCGATTTTCGCTTGGAGGGCAGCGGAGAGGTTTTTCACCGAGTTCTTCGGTTTCCTCTTTGATAACACGTCTCGGTGTTGTCTGTGTTTACATCTCTCTTCCCTACTCTTGTTCATTTCATTTTTACTGCTGTGTTGCTTTAAATATGGATTAAAGTAGTTGTCTTGCTTATACGCTTGTGTTTACACTATTCCGCACTTAGTATTTAGTTAGTATAAAATTAACCAAGCCATAACTTTAATTTAGGGGTCTAAACAGCTTGTGTGTTTTCGACACATTTTCGAGCTTTCACAAAAAAAAAAAAAAAAAATGTGGACACGTAGTTTCTGTTATTATGGGGATTGGGGTTTGATTCCTCATTATGAATTTGAATCCTTTTAATTTCATAGCATTAATTTTTTACCATGTATGTCACTCATGCATATCTATACTAGCCTTGTATGTCACTCATACATATCTATAGATTCTATACTAGCCCAGTGGTTGTTTTCTTCTACTTCTAGGTGCAATGCTTCTTTCTCCAAAAAAGGGAAAAAAAATTTACACTTCTTTGAGAAAAAAGTGTAACGCTTCTCAATAAACCGAAATAGAAAAATGTAACGCTCCTTTTGTTTCACAAGCTTTCCATAAAAGAAAAAAAAAAAATCTATCGCTTCTTTTCTTTCTTTCTTTTCCCTATTAATGTTAGTTGTGTATTTTAATTCTCTTTCCCTGCCACACCCCCCCCCCCCCCCCCCCCCCCCGGGCAAATAATCTATGTTCTTTTATAATCCACCATCACAAGAAAATTAAGCTTAACTAGAATTGTTGAACTTAATTGTATATAGCGTTTCTTTGTAAGATTTTTCGGTTTAAAATACTCAAATATCTTTTTTCGGAGTATCATTGTTTTCAATTGAATTGCTTTATATGATTGATATTGATTTTTCAAATCCCTCAATCTCCAGCTATTGAATTAAAATAAAAAAATAATTAAAAAATAGACAGTTTTTTTCCTTTTTTTCATTCGTCTTTTTTAATTGATTCCTAATTATGCATTTAAAATCCTTCTAAATTTTTCCATGTATGTCGCTTATATCTCTCTATACTATCCCAGCCTTTGTCCTCTTCTACTTTTTAGTGTAATGCTTTTATGCTCATAAAAATAAAAATATAAGAGAAAAGAAGAAAAAAAAAAGAGACAGTGTAACGCTTCATTTGTTTCTTTCTTTTCCTATGAATGTTGGTTGTCTTTTTGAATCCTCCCCCTTCTTTTAGGTACTATTTTTCCTTTAGGATAAATTGCAAGCTATACCCCTAAAGTTTAGGGGTGTTTGAAATTTACACCATTAAATTTTGAAATTTGGATTTTCTCCCTTAAGTTCTTTTCCGTTTGTATCAGAAGCCCCTCCATTCATAATTTTGTTAAGTGCTACATAAATAAGCCACACATGTTTAGTTTGTCCAATAAAATGTTGCAACATCATTTTTGTAACCTAAAAAAGTGTGCATATGAGACTTTGAAGGGGAGTCTCTAGGAAGTAAGAACACAATAAGGTTGATTAAGTTCTTGCTTTAAAATGTCACCTCCATATCAATGCCTTAGTTCCAAAAAAGACACATACCTATATTACTTGAAACAATTTTTGAATTGGTATAGCCTCACTGATAACTACATTTTTCTTCTTTATCTTAATATGTTAATTTGGATTTAATTAAAGTCTAAAATGCAAATTGCGCCCTCTAAGTTTTAATGAAATATATATAATTCATTTAACTTTACCTTAGTTCAATTGAGTTACATAAGTTTAAAATTTATTCGTTTTGAGTATTCTATCCAATTTCATTAAAAAATTACCATTAAAAAAACATTTTTTAATTATTTTTATAGATTTTTTATGTGATATTTGTTTTTTCAAAATTGTTTTGTTCATTAGTTGATTGCATACTTAACAGCAAATTTTTAACTGAATTGGATGAAATGCTAAATTGAGTAAATTTAATACTTAGACAACTCAATTGAACGAAAGTAAAGTTAAAAGACTAAAATGAATTTCAATCAAACATAGAGGTTGCAATTTGCATTTTAGCCTTAAAGAAACTACATCAGGGTTAAAGTTCTTGATCGAGACCCTCAAATTTTGGTTAGGCTACTATTTGGGCTTGGGGTTACATCATGGATTGTGTGTGAAATAATCACAAAGGGTTTTTGTGTGTTTGGGTCCATGAAGGGTTTGTTCTGAAGAGGTTCTAAATATTTAGGATTAAATGTTTAGATTCTAAATTTATGTATGTTGGCAAACCGAGAACAAAAACACGTCTATATTAAATGTTAGACATTGCTCAAGATCGTTCAAGTCAAGATTTAAGTACTACCAAGCTGCAGAAAGAAGAGTTTAGATTCTGTGATGTTGGGTTAAGATAGCTTGACCCTGGTTAATTAATTCAATTACCCAAGTTGATTAATTAGGTCAAATTACATGCAAATTGTGGAGGCACCAACAAATCACCAAATAAACTAAATGCAACGGAAATTAAATTGACATGGTGATTTGTTGACAAATGGGAAAAACCTTTCGCAAGGCAAAAATCTCACTGGGTGAATTTAAGGTCATCACTCCTAAGAATCCACTAATCAATAATTAAGCAGTTACAAGTATGAGAAATCTTACCACTACCCTGGCCTATCCCAAAATACCAACCTACAATTGAACCTTCACTCCAATACCCAATTGGACTTGATCTTGTAGTAGCCTTCTTTCCTTTGATACACAAATCTCCAATATGTGACTAACCCTTTGCATAGATCCCAGTACGTGACTAACTCTGGCAACTTGAATGATTGTTATTGGCTGCAAAGTTCTTCATTTCATCAACAATAAAGTTCAGGAAGCACATGGTTACAAAACCCTATGGCGTACAAACATAGTAGCTTCTCACGGAGAAAATTAAGCTCTTGGTTGCTGTATCCATATATGATGGCTCTTAAAATAAGTCTTATATATGTCTTGGGTTGTGAAAAAAGAAACCCTAAACATATACATCAGCATAGGCCAAAATTTAGATCTAGAATTTTTGAATTCGTAAAGCTCGATAGATCGAGCTGGTGTCGAGCTTGCCCAGTAAATCTCGATAAATGCCTTCTGTCAAGCTTCAATCAAATAGCTTTTCTTCACATGTTGCTTGGATCAATCTTCATGTCTTTAATACAACTACTTGGTATGTATCAAACCCAACTTAGATCTACCCAATTTACAAGTAAAGTGCGTTTTGTCGAAAGATTAGCCAATTACATAGAAAATATGACCCTAACAATCTCCCCCTTTGGCAATCCGTGACAAAACCACAAGCATAATTATTAGATGGTCCTTAGTGAAAACACATTTAATCAAGTACAATCACACAATGAATATAACATTCATTGAACATAGACATGTGTGATGTGTGCGGGTATCAAAAATGAGATGGTCCTTAGTCCAATGTGAAGCTTCAATGATCAATTCAACCAAGGCATACACAATTAGCACTAGATAATGTGACCCATCTCAATTATAGAAATATGCATATATGACCTCCCATATAAAACTTGATAACATAACTTTGAAGCTTTTCATTTGGCTCCATATATATCATATCATTTGATCTTTTTGAATCAATACATCTCATTTTGAGATCGATGCCTGAAATCTGATGAGCAAGCCTTTGGCTTTTTAAGCATCATACATTTTATTTTTGGTCGCTTTCTCTTTTTCCTAGTCAAATACTAGTATGTGCGATAGGCTTTTGCAGCTCAAAATCTCTTTTCAATTGGAGATTTACATTTGGTGAGCTCTTTAAGCAAAAACAATAAAATAAAGAGTGGGAAGATATATAGGCACAAGTCTATTCATGTCTCAAGATCAAAAAAACCATTCACTAATCATTCATGACAAGGTGGAAGATCTATTTACAACAGTCACATAGATTTCAAGATTTCTCCCACAATGATATGAGTGCATAGGGAACAAGCTAAGCTCGTAGATGCACAAAGCCATTAGTACAAAGGTACAAGGCAAAACATGCTTTGAGACAAAACTCAACAATGTCGATCAAACTTTTTGAATTTTCTACTTTTTATGTGTTTTTGGATTTTTGACACAAAAGCAAGAAAAGATTGATAAAAAATAACAATGTAAAAACATTTTAAGTAAAGGAATGCAAATACACATAACATGTATGACCAAAATGTTGGTAAATCTGGTTTTGTATCTCATACAAAATACACAGTGGAAGCAACAAACACAGATCTACTTCAATCATGAAAGATAACATGTAACATTGAATTCTAGAACAAAGAACAGGATGCGTAACTTGATGCAGTAAATTTCAAAACCATGACTTGAGAATACCTTTAATCTTCATCTCAATTCCACATGGTGCCCAAGATGTGTGGTCTCTCAATCAGTCTTTTGTATGTTGATTCTCAAAAGAAAGTTCTTCATCTTCTCCTTGGGGAGAAAAACTGATTTCTTTTCTTTTCATCATACGTACGTTTTTTCTACCTTGGTAGTTTCTTTATTTAATAACTCTTATTAAATAATGACTGATTATCTAATTAGGTTAGCCTTTTGGGCCTACCTAATTGGGCTTTAGTTTGTGGCTTGAGATAGGACCAAAGGGAACAAATAAGACTCTAGCTCCAATGGGCCTTTGGCTTTTCTATCAACTCTTGACAAGTCCAAAGTTACCATTAATTATATTCAATACAACTATAAGAATATAATTGCACTCTAGGCCTTATTAATAAATTATATCCCAAGGCTTTATTATACATGCAACCCCTTCATTAAAAAATATTCGTAGTAATACAAAGTCATGAATATAGACTGCCACTTTGAAGATTACTACATCTTAATCCTTGAGTACCCAGTTTAATACTTTATGTTATTCATCATATATTTATGAAATCCAATTCCATAAATATATACTTTAGTAACTCCTTACTAAAGTGATTGAGCCCAATACTCTGAATAACCAAACCCATTAAACTTATCTCAAGGGAATATTTTATATCTCCGTTAAGAGATTATGAATTCCATCTTGAGAATAAATGTTCCATCAACACTAAATGCAGTTACCCAACATACTGAGGTTTTGACAGTAACTTATAGATCTCACTCTTGATATATCAAAGCAACCTACATCTCATGATCAGGTCCATTATTCTCTCAGGATTTAGAGTTGATGTAAATAGAAGTCGTGAGATTTATTATTCATTTGACAGTCGTTAGGAGAATAATAAATCTCACAGTGGTCCAGTTCAATATGTCTTAACTCTTAAAACATATCAACATATCAACTAGAAGTCTCAACTTCCATGATCAAGACAAATCATCTTAGTAGATATGTTATAGTCTTGACAGATGAAATGCCCAATTTCATCATCGACTACGAACTAAAATTTTGAGTTTACAAAGAACTTGTGATTTATATCTTCTGTTACTAAATCACATAAATCACATGCTATGCATCTCATGGACTAAAATAATGTCCCATTAGTTCATTTATAGATAGTCTCGTATAATTAAACTATTTAATTATTTATACCATGCCAATAAATTGAATTTTAGGGCATAAACCCCAACACAAAAAGGAAAAATGCATAAATGAACACAAAAAGATCACATGAAAGATTGAGTTCAAGGAATAATACCGACACCAATGGTCTTACGCAAAGATTCAAACCTCGGACCATCGAGAGGTTTAGTAAATATGTCTACCTTTTGATTGTCAGTGTTAATGAACTCTAGACACACAATCTTGTCCTCCACCAAGTCCCGAATGAAGTGATACCAGATCTCGATATGCTTGGATTTCGAGTGCTGAACTGGATTCTTTGATAGATTTATGGCACTAGTGTTATCACAGAACACACACATAGTGTCTTGAGAAATTCCATAGTCATGTAGTAGCTTTCTCATCCATAGTAGTTGTGCACAACAACTTCCTACTACTATATATTCAGCT
Organism: Quercus aquifolioides; assembly: GCA_019022515.1. Lineage (NCBI taxonomy): Eukaryota > Viridiplantae > Streptophyta > Magnoliopsida > Fagales > Fagaceae > Quercus > Quercus aquifolioides. The sequence continues at coordinate 18,930 of JAFHAW010000038.1, forward strand.
TCAGCCGTTGAAAGAGAGATTGAATTCTACTTTTTGCTCATCCATGAAACCAAGTTATTCCCAAGATAAAAGCAACCACTGGAAGTGCTTTTCCTATCATCAATGCACCCGGCCCAGTTAGCGTCTGAATATCCGGCCAAACAACCATTTGAATCTTTTGAATACCAAATCCCATAGTTAGATGTGCCATTAATGTAGCGAATAATTCGCTTGACTATCGTCAAGTGGGACTCTTTAGGAGCTGCTTGGAATTGTACACATACCCCGACACTGAAAGCAATGTCTGGCCTACTTGCAGTGAGATAGAGAAGACTACCAATCATGCTTCGATAAAGTGTTGGGTCTATGTCAACACCGGCTGCATCTATGCTCAATTTTGCTGAGGAACTCATGGGAGTGGAAGTGTGTTTCTTAGAGTCTAGACCAAATCTTTTGACAAGATTTTTGGCATATTTCTCTTGAGAGATGAATATTCCATCTTTCCGTTGTTTCACTTGAAGCCCTAGGAAGTAGTTCAACTCCCCCACCATGCTCATCTCAAATTCCCTTTTCATTTCTTCCAAAAATTCATGAGCTAGTTGATCAATTGTGGATCCAAAAACAATATCATCCACATACACTTGAGCGACAAGGAGAGATTTCTCATATCTTTTAACAAACAATGTTCGATCGACTTGACCTTTCTTGAAACCACGATCCAATAAGTATGTGGTGAGACAATCATACCACGCTCTTGGTGCTTGCTTCAACCCATACAATGCTTTCTTCAACCTTAACACATGATTTGGAAACTGAGGGTCTTGAAAACCCTTTGGTTGCTCAACAAACACTTCTTCATTTAGAAAACCATTCAAGAAGGTGCTATTCACATCCATTTGGTACAGCTTGAAGTCCATAATACATGCTATGGAGAGAAGAATTTGGATTGACTCTAATCGTGCTACTGGTGCAAACGATTCATCAAAATCTATGCCTTCAACTTGAGTATATCCTTGAGCCACCAATCTAGACTTGTTTCAGACAACTTCACCATCTTCATCAGTCTTGTTCTTAAAAATCCACTTGGTGTCGATCACATGTGTATCCTTGGGCCTTAGAACCAACTCTCATACATCATTTCTAACAAATTGATGTAGCTCTTGGTGCATAGACACTATCCAATTCTCGTCTTTGAGAGCTCCCTCTACCTTCTTGGGTTCAAATTGAGTAAGATAACAATTGTACGTCACATGATTCACACTATAGCTTGGTCCTCTTCTTAACTGCAGTCCCTCATTCACATCACCAATGATATTGCTTGGTGGGTGATTGAGAGTTACTCTTGACGATGGTCTCTTGGAAGTTGAAGGTTCCTCATCACGAGAGATTGGAGGTTGGACTTCCAGAGGTGTGAGTGGGCTTGAAACTCCTTGTGTTGATCTAGTCTCTCTTCTTGATATAGGAGGTGTAGACTCCTTTTCCGGTGATTCTTTCTCAGCATTATCACCTAGAGACATATCATCATCATCCTCATTCTTCATAAGATTTAGCCCCTTGCCATCATCATCAATGTCCTTTTTTGAGATGGTGTCATCTATGACCACATTTATTGACTCCACCATCGTCTTAGTGCACTTGTTGTACACTCTATATGCTCGGCTATTTGTGGAGTATCCTAGGAATATCCCTTCATCACTTTTAGCATCAAATTTTCCAAGATTTTCCCTATCATTTAGAATGTAACACTTACTTCCAAATATTCTGAAATATTTCACCTTCGGTTTCTTTTCTCTCCAAATTTCATATGACGTCTTCTTTGTCCCTGCTCGAAATAAATTTTGTTCCCAATGTGACATGATGTATTCACAGCTTCAGCCCAAAATTTTTATGGAATGTTTTTGTTGAGTAACATGACTCTTGCCATCTCTTGGATCACTTGGTTCTTTCTTTCAACCACCTCATTCTGCTGTGGAATCTTTGGAGCTAAAAATTCCTTATTGATGTCATGCTCATTGCAAAAGGCTTCAAATTTAGCATTTTCAAATTCCTTCCTATGATCACTTTTGATTTTGACTATGGGAACCCCTTTTTCATTTTGTAGCCTCTTGCATAACCTTTCCATTTTATCACATGCTTCTGACTTCTCTCTAAGGAATTCCACCCAAGAGTATCTTAAGAAATCATCAACTACCATCATAATATAGTGCTTTTCGCCCATGCTTTTAGTTCTTGTTGGACCCATTAAATCCACATGAAGTAACTCCGAAGGTCGTGAAGTAGCAACTACATTCACCTTAGGATGAGCTAATTTTGTTTGTTTTCCCATTTGACATGGACCACAAACACTTTTCTCAATTTTCCCAAACTTTGGTTAACCAACCACTGCCTCTAGCTTTGAGACTTTAGCCATTTGCTTGGAATTAGCATGCCCAAGTCGTTGATGCCATAGCTCCAAGAGATTCACTCGAGCACTTCGACACGCTATGCTCGGTTTGGGAATGATACCATAGCAATTGTCGGTGGTCCTAAGTCCCTTCCACAATTGAACACCCTCATCATTTAGGATTAGACACCCTTTCTTCAAAAATTGGACTAAGAAATCTTCATCACATATTTGAGTGATGCTCAGCAAGTTTACTTTAAATCCTTTGATGTACAGCACATCAGTCAATAGAGGCAGTCCCGGAATCTCAACGATTCCATTTCCTAGAACTTGTGAGTGGCTACCATCTCCAAATGTCACATAACCATCTTCCTTCTCCTTAAGAGTTTTGAACAAAGACTTATCCCCAGTCATATGCCTTGAACAACCACTGTCAAGATACCACAAACATGAATTAAACACTTTCAATGTGGTATGAACAACAAGACAAGCATGTGATACGCATTCTTGACCATCAAAGCAGGACTCATCTTTATTTTCTTCATTCATAGAAGAATGTAGCTTTCTTTTCAAACCATCAAGTTTATCACACAATTGTCTATTCCTTTTCTTATATTTTTCAACCAAGGAAATCGACTCACACAAGCTATTATGATCATCATGATTTCTATGAACTAATGATTTCAGCATGTGTATAAAAATTCTAGCATGTTTCTTTGACTTCAATAGCTCTAAAAGTTCATTACTAGGACAATCTCCAAATACGCTCATAGAGTCATTATCACAAACACCTTTACTCCACTTCATATTGGCCTTTGCCATAGCACTTTCCATAGCAAGCCAAGGGGTCTAGGATCACACTCAAGTAATAAAACCACAGCGAGTGTACCCGCTCTGATACCAATTGAATGTTCAAATAGCGTATAAAACACTATGAACGTTTAGACCCCCAATTACAAAAATATCAATTCAAGTTTAATGTCAAACAATATATGTGCGGAAAATGAACATAAGCTAATAACTGAATTGATAAACAATCTAAACCAAACAAAATCACATCCATAGCAGAAATTAAATGGCAAAGATTAAGGGAAGAGAGATGCAAATACAAGGACAACACAACAATGTGTTATCAAAGAGGAAACCGAAGCCCTCGGCGTAAAACCCCTCTGCCGCCTTCCAAGCAGTCAATAATCCACTAAAGAATGAAGTTGGGATACATGAACAGCAGAAGACCCTCCAAATCTAATCTACCCAGTGTACCTAAGCTCTCCAAGCTTCTTGCTCCAACGAGGTTACGCCAAACCTTTGTCTTCTTTAGCTTACTCGATTCCGCTATAGCCCATAGCATCAACCAATATCCATTGGTCCCTTTCTAACTGCTTCCCAAAGCACCAAAAAGCCTTCTCACAGATGTGGGTATGATGAGAAAAGGATTTGGCCAAGAACCTCTCAAGGATGTAACAATGGAGAGGGTGAGAGCAGAGGAATTCGAAGAGTCTCTATGTAAAGATTATGGATGAATCAATCTTGTTTTTCTCTAGGGTTTCTCTCTCAAAATTCTCTTTGGAAGCTCTCTACATTTCGTGAGTATAAAGGGTATTTATACTAGGGTGAGAAAGGAATGCGAAGAGTCAGATTTCCAAAATAGAGCTGGCTGACGACTTGGCCTCGCGACTTGACTGAGTCGCCAGTTCAAGCCGCAAGCTAACTGAATGGTCAGTCTGGACTTTTTGTCCTGTAGTGTAACAACTGGCATGACGGTTCAGCTTCTCTGCATGCTTTGCTCGTGTGCATCATCTGGCGGCTTGCCAGTTGCGAGCTACCCGCAAGATCCAGTTGCTAGTCCCTACTTCACTGCACATTCTTGAGCATTTCTTCACACTCTTTCACACACTACCCTTATATGATTCCTACCTAAATACAAGGTTTCTAAGTGCTGAATTACAAACAAATTGGCACAGAATAAAGCCAACAAGATGGTTGATTAAATTCAACCTTACAATTGTCGACAAGGTGGAAGCTGCTCTGGACTATGGTCCCAGCTCTTGATTTCGACGACACAGAAAGACCGAACAAGAGATACCATGGCAATAATAACCGCATGACTTTTATCCATTTTGTATGCGGAGTTTTGGCTATCCGCAAACCAGTCCCTTTGAAGAAATTCCTACTCCAACTCATTTCTCCTAATCATTCAATCCATTTCCATGTGCGTGCATGGATTTATTATGCAATCAGGCATGGTGTTGAAGAACTCGATCTCAAGCTCTTTCTTTGTGGACCTTTTGAGTTGCCTCTTAATGTTTTCAGTTGCAAATCAATTGAGATTTTGACACTATATGGAACTATTCTTCTGAACTGTCGTTCAGAATCTGTTTATCTTCCAAAGGTCAAGCATCTTCGTCTTCTCAAAGTTAAGTACGCTAATGGGGACTATTTTCATAGCCTCTTAACTGGTTCCCCACACCTCCAAAAATTGTCAGTTTGGAGCGTTCAACAAGATAATACAATGTCTCTTAACATCTGTCATCCTACAGTTGAGTGGCTCAGCACCATTAATGAAGCACAAGATCATAGATTTAAACTTGAGATAAATGTGCCCAATCTTAAGTTTCTTAGTCTAGTCGATTCACTTTACCAATTTGATTTGATGAACAACGTTGTTAAAGTGACCTTTGATTTATTTGAACTTGAGCAACAAGCTAATGACCTTGAAAATTACAGTCACCTTTTTAGACCACTCGCTGACGCTCAAACTTTGACATTGCAGTATGTTAAGGTACTTCCCATTCTTTTGACGTAGTACACTAGTAGTAATTCTTAGTACGTTCTGCAATTTCATGCTTGATTAGGTTGTTCATGCTAGTTTGTTATTGATGATGCTAAGATCGTCAGTAGAGATGTTCGTCCAGAGTGATATCGTCAGTCTGCGCTCCTGATCCTGCAAAAAGTATATCTAAACACAAATGTATGTGGTCACCGGTGTGGCGCCAGCCACAAAACCTCCGATGCCAAAGTTAGGAAAGGAAACTCCTTTTAGAAAGAATCAAGTACTTCTTTGATAGTGAAATTTCTAGTAAGTATTCTCGTACCTTTTCCGGATCCCGTTTGGGGATATATATAGGTTGTTTTCAGTACCCTTCTAGCCGTTGGTTCTGCCATAATGAGGGTGTAATTCCTCAACTTTGTAACGTCCGTGCAAGGTAGTAAGTTTGACAGATACTTCAACGGTACCAGTATTTATTGTTCATTTTGTAACGGATGGTCGTGACAGATGTATGGACGACTTACTTGTAGATTCGGGCAATCAATCTCGTCTTTATTAATCGTCCACATACAAGGTATGGACGGGCGTATTTCTTGGACCTATCAGTTATTATTTCAAAGTATTCAACAAACATTACAGTTTACTAGTTTAGTACATTTTATCTTAGTCACAACTACCCAATTTTTCTAGTTTGGTATAACTCATTGGTTAGAAAGATTTATTTTCTAGACAAAATAAGCCAATGAAAATATGGTATACCAAATGCACCTAAACTCCTTTAGCATCTTTAATTTGATGGTAGCAGCTGGGGCCATCAGATTTCTAGCCCTTTGTTTCTCTATCAAATTGCTGGTTCTTTCTTGTTCTAATTGTAATAATGTTATTGTGGTATTATCTCCCTTTTTATGCAGTCTCCCTGTTTTGATTTCTCTCTTCCTATGCTTAACAATTTGAGATCGCTGTAACTTCAAGTAAGATGCTGCCAATGGCATCTACTACCAAATTTGCTTGAAAGTGCTCCTAATCTTGTGAACCTTATTATTAATAAGGTCAGTTTGGTTTTAAAATACTATTATTTTAGTTAATCTTCTTTTAACCTTGATGTCTTATTACTCGTGGGTCTGGTTTCATCAGGAGGATACCATAGGACCACATGAGTTGAGCGGGACAGAGCCACTCTATGTTCCCAAATGTCTAGAATTACACATTCGAGGAATTTCTTTATTACAGTTATGAAGCTTGGAACATGAAGTGTGAATGTTCAAAATGTGTGTAAAACACCCTTGAATGTTTAGACCCCCAAATTACAAATTACCAATTCAAGCTTATTAAAAAACAATGTATGTGCAGAAAGTGTAAATAAGCTAAATCAGAATTGATAACATAATCTAAATCAAATAAAATCACATCCACAGCAGAAATTAAATGACAAAAATTAAGGGAAGAGAGATGCAAACATAAAGACAACACAGCAATGTGTTATCGAAGAGCAAACCGAAGTCCTCTACTTAAAACCTCTCCGCCGCCCTCCAAGCGGTCAATAATCCACTAAAGAATGAAGTTGGGATACATGAACAACAGAAGACCGTCCAAGCCTAATCAACCCAATGTACCTAAGCCTTCCAAGCTTCTTGCTCCAACGAAGTTACGCAAAACATTTGTCTTCTTTAGCTTACCAGATTCCGCTATAGCCCATAGCATCAACCAATATCCATTGGTCCCTTCCTAACTACTTTCCAAGCACCAAAAAGCCTTCTCACAGATATGGGTATGGTGAGAAAAGGATTTGGCTGAGTGTACCTCTCAATGATGTAACAATGGAGCGGGTGAGAGTAGAGGAATTTGAAGAAACAAAGATGAAGATTATGGATGAGTCAATCTTTTTTCTCTCTAGGGTTTCTCTCTCAAAATTCTCTTTGGAAGCTCTCCACATTTCGTGGATATAAGGGGTATTTATACTGGAGTGAGAATGGAATGCAAAAAGTTAGATTTTCCAAAACAAAGTGAACTGGCGACTTGGCCTCGCAACTTGACTAAGTTGTGAGTTCAAGCCACGAACTAACTGAATGGCCAATCTGGACTTTTTGTCCTGTAGTGCTCTAGTTGGCATGACTGTTCAGCTCCTCTGCATGCTCCACACATGTGCTACTTTTGGCGACTTGCAAGCCGCGAGCAAGCCGTGAGATCCAGTCTCGAGCCACTTGCTGAATGCACAAACTTGAACTTTTCTTCATACTTTCTCACACACTACCCTTACATGATTCACACCTAAATATAGGGTTTCTAAACACTGAAATACAAGAAAATTTGGCACGGACTAAAGCCAACAGAATGGTTGATTAAATTCTGTTAGGTTCTAAGTACTTAAGAACTAATGTATTAGAACTCTAATTTGTATTGTTGGCAAACCATGATCAAAACAGGTTTTTAGTCTTGTTTTAGACTTGCTCCAAGTATGTGTTTTATGTAAAGTTGGAATAGAGCTACTGCAGAATTCATTGTGCAATTCGGTCTGGCTCGATCGATCGAGAATTAGACTCGACCGATTGAAAGTCAGGCAAAATGTTTTTTCTACAGAATTTCCAACTCAGCCCTAAGCCCATATGACGTGTAGGGTTTTATGTTTTGCCCTAGGTATAAAAGGGAAACCCTAGCCACGGTTTTTAGGTTGCTCTATTTTGCTGTTTGTGTGAATCTCTTGTGAGATCTGAGAGGTGGTTGCCTTCACACATGCTTTGGATTATCAAGAAAGAGATTTCATTGAGAGCTTGATGGTCATTCAGTTGCTGCAATAAGAGCTTGAAGATACACAAGCAAGAGTGCTTGTACTTACTAGAGAATCCAAGAAAGAAGGAGTCTGTGGTCTCAGAGCTTGCACCTAGTCATGTCAGTAAGTTTTCTACATAAGGTAGTAATAGGATGTTAGTGGTCTAAGTTGCTATTGTAAAACTTCGATTCTTTCATAGTGGATTCAGTTTTACCTTGAGGATAGCTAGGTTAAATCCTCCCCAAGTTTTTTACCAGTTTGGTTTTCCTAGGTCATCATATATTTGTGTTCTTTATATTCCGTACTTTACATTGATATGATTATATGATTGTGTTAACCTAGATCTGGAATTTGGACTAAGTAATAACTTGGTTTGTTAATTAGGTTAATCCAATTGTGTTTTAAGGGGTTTAAAAACAAACAAGTGGTATCAGAGCAGGTAACTCTCTTGTTGTAGATCTTTTGATCTCTGAGCTAATCCTTAACCTATATTGTCATGGATTCTTGGAAAACTTTTTGCTTATATGTCAACTTGCCTACTTGTTGTTTTTGTCTCTTGTTGCTTTTGCTAAATCTTTCCTTGAGCATCTTGGTTTAATCACATGTGATGATAATTATTTGTGTTATACTGCTTTATCTGCCTTAAAGGCATGTGATTCTTGTCTTTGGTATTTGGATAGTGGTTGTTCCAAGCATATGACAAGAAACAAAGGTTTATTCAAGAAACTCTTTGAAGGAAAGATTGGGACAGTCACTTTTGGAGATGGAAGCAAATCTGTGATCAAAGACATTGGAACTATGGACATTCCAGGGTTGCCAATCTTTGAAGATGTTTGGTATGTTGATGGATTGAAGGCCAACTTACTCAGCATCAGTCAGATTTGTGACAATGGACTGAATGTTCTCTTCACTAAGTATGAATGTGAGATACTTGATGGAGGAGGTGACTGTATGTGTGTTAGTGTAAGGACAGCTGACAACTATTATGGTATAACACCAAGTATAAGCAACAAGTGCTTTAGTGCAAAGATCGATCAAGTTGACTTGTGGCATCAACGGTTGGGACATGCAAGTCATAAGCAATTGGAGAAGATTTCCAAGTGTGATGCAGTTATTGGTTTACCTAAGTTTGAGAAGATAGATAAGTGCATATGTGGACCATGTCAAATAGGTAAACAAGTGAAATCCAAGCATTTGTCTGTAGCTAGTGTTCAAACTTCAAAACCTCTAGAGTTATTGCACATTGATCTTATGGGTCCTGCCAGAGTTCAAAGTTTAGGTGGAAAGAAGTATATTCTAGTTGTTGTGGATGATTTTACTAGATATACTTGGGTTGTGCTTTTGAAAGATAAAGCTGAGGCTCCTGAGAAGATGATACATCTATGCAATAAATTGCAGGTTCAGAAAGATACTGTGCTAGCCAGAATCAGAAGTGATCATTGAAGAGAATTTGAGAGTACCAAGCTGGCTACCTTCTGCAATGATCAAGGCACACATCAAAAGTTCTCTTCACCCAAGACACCTCAATAGAATGAAATAATGGAACGGAAGAATAGGGCTGTTTAGGAGATGGCACATGTCATGCTACACAATAAAAAGTTGCCCAAATCCTTCTGGGGAGAAGCAGTTAACACTGCTTGCCATACATTCAACCAGGTGTATTTCAAACATGATTCCAAGAAAACTCCCTATGAACTCTGGAGAGGAAAGAAGCCTGTTGTCAAATATTTCAGGATATTTGGTAGTGATTGTTACATTCTACGTGATAGAGAGAACCTAGAAAAGTTTGATGCAAAGAGTGACAAAGGATATTTTCTAGGATACTCTTCTACTAGTAGAGCATATAGAGTGTATAATCTAAGAACCAAAACAGTCATGGAATCTTCAAATGTTATGATCAATGATGAAGTATGTTCAGAAGCACATTCAGAAAACACTGCTCCAGTTCAAGATAAGTCTATGGAGGTTGATGACTCACTTCCTGCTAATTATGTGGGGAAGCATAGTGATGAAGAGTTGATGGTGCTGAATGATGCAGTTTCTGTGCCATCAAGTCCAGAACCATCCACACCGGTTCATGAGACTCAACAAGTACAACATGAGTTTAGTCCTTCATCAGAACAAAAAGGTACCTCCACATCCCTAGTTAAAGGTCCATCCACTAGAGTAAGGCTAAATCATCCTACCACAAATATATTGGGAAGTTTGAATGATAACATGAGATTAAGATCTAAAGCCTTAAGTGTAATTACTCACTCATGCTATCTGTCCCAATTTGAATCGAAGAAGGTAGATGAAGCACTTCAAAATGCTAATTGGGTTAATTCTATGCATGAAGAACTTCATCAATTTGTTCGGAATGATGTGTGGGAATTAGTTCCTAGACCAAAGGGAGTAAATGTGATTGGAACTAAATGGATCTTTAAGAACAAGTCAAATGAACATGGCACTGTTATCAGGAATAAATCAAGACTTGTTGCTCAAGGTTACACACAAGTGGAAGGGATTGATTTTGATGAGACCTTTGCACCGGTAGCAAGATTGGAATCCATTAGGATACTTTTGGCTATAGCTAGTTATATGAATTTCAATCTGTATCAAATGGATGTCAAGAGTGCTTTCTTGAATGGAATGTTGCAAGAAGAGGTATATGTTGAACAACCGAAGGGTTTTGTTAATCCTCACAGACCGGATGATGTTTATAAGTTGAAGAGAGCCCTCTATGGTTTGAAACAAGCTCCACAGGCTTGGTATGATAGATTGACTGCATATCTCATTGAGCATGGTGTTAAGGACATATTTTATGTAAATTGGCAAATCCTTTTGACAAAACGCACTCTACTTGTAATTTGGTAGTTCTAGGTGTTTTTAATACTTCAAGAAACCTTGTTTCAAGATCAAGTGTTGAAGTCATCAAGTCTGTCCAAGAAAAAGCAAGCTGAAGTGCAAGTTCATTAAATCTCGACACCTCTCGATAGCTACCTCGACACCTGGCTATCTGTCGAGATCTTCAGCTGATTCTTATCGCAATCTCGATAGCTTCTCGATAGCTGGTCGATCGATCGAGAAAGTTTCTGTCCCCTCGACACCTTCTCGACACCTCCTCGATAGCTGCTATCTATTGAGATTCATTAAATCTCGACACCTCCTCGACACCTCTCGATCGATCGAGGTTACGGGAAATCAAAATTTTCAGCTTTTTGATTTTTGGGCCAGGCTTATATATTTGAGTAGGGTTTCTTTTCTCACAACCCTAGACTTATATAAGGCTTATTTTAAAGGCCGTCACACAAGAGAATAAGAGAATACAAGGAGAACATATTCAAAAGGTTATTCTCTCTGAAAGAAGCTACTGCGTCTTTACGCCTTAGGGTTTTGTAACCAAGTGCTTCTTGATCTTCATTGTTGATGAAGTGAAGAACTTTGCAGCCAACATTCTTCTTCCTCAAGTTGGTGAGTGAGTCACGTATTGGGATTCGTGCAAAGGAGTTAGTCACGTACTGGGATCCGTGCATCATCAAAGGGTGGCGTTCATATATTGAAGAGTTCAGAGGTTCTGAAGCGGTAGAAGGTTTCTGCTGTGAGTTCATCTACGGGGATTGTAGAGTCTAGGGACAAAGGTTTTGTACTAGATCTGAAACTTCTCTTTACTATAGTGGATTGCTTTTCGGGAAGGTTTCCCCCCAGGTTTTTTACTGTGAAACTGGTTGGTTTCATTGGTTTTCCTGGGTCATCATATCTTGTCTTATTTACTTTTCCGCTGCATTCATTATTGACATGATATTGATGTTTGTTTGTTTTAACAAGTTTAGTCATAATAAATCTAATTAACAACTTGGGTTTAAAACTTGTTAATTCTATCAACCGGGGTCTAAATTTCCCAACAAGTGGTATCAGAGCGGGTACACTCTGATTGGATTAATTTCCTGAGTGTGATCCTTGACCCCTGTTGTCATGGATAGAGGACAATCTTTATTTATTCCTCCTTTATTTGATGGAACTAATTATGCGTACTGGAAAGTTCGTATGAAAGTGTTCTTGTAGGCTCTAGGTGAACAGGTATGGCAAGCTGTTGAAATTGGCTGGATTAAGCCGAAGGAAGCACCTGTGGATTGGGATGATGCAACAATTGTAGCTGCAAATTTCAATAGTAGGGCCTTGAATGCTTTGTTTTGTGGGGTGACCAATGAAGAATTCAAGAAAATTTCATCCACTGAAGTTGCCAAGGAAGCATGGACTATTCTTGAGACCACCTATGAAGGTACCAAGGCAGTAAAGACTGTGAAGCTTCAACAACTCACTAGTAGTTTTGAAGAAATAAGGATGGAGGAGGATGAGACCTTTGATGAGTTCTATGCTAAACTCAAGGATATTGTGAATTCTGCTTTCAACCTTGGAGAATGTATTGCAGAATCCAAAATTGTTAGAAAAATCCTTAGGTCCTTACCTGAAAGATTCCATGCCAAGATCACTGCCATTGAAGAAGTCAAGGACATTGATCAAATTCCTTTGACTGAGCTTGTAGGGAACCTTCAAACCTATGAGATGGGATTAGGCTCAATGGGAAAAGGTGGAAAGAGTAAAAACTTGGCTCTTAAGGATATAGAGGAAGAGATTGAAGACTCTGAAGATGAAGATGAAAGTGAAGATGAGGATGAGGATCTAACCTTCATAACGGATGAGATTATCAAGCTTCTTCAATTCAGGAAAAAGGATAAGGGCAAACCTCCTAGAAAATCTAAATCATCTAGGAAGGGTAAGAGTGAGAAACCCCTCATCCAATGCCATGAGTGCAAAGGTTTTGGTCATATGAGGATAGAGTGTCCAAACTACCTCATGAAGGAAAAGATCAAGGAATCAAAAGATAAAGGGTTGGTAGCTACTTGGAGTGATACTAAAGATGACTCTTCTGATGAGTGTGCGGATGAATGTAGCCACGTTATGGCTTTTGCTGCCTCAACCGATAAGGTGATTGCGGAGAATGCTAGTGACAGTGAGGACTCTTCTGATGATGAAGTACCCAAGAAGATGACCTTTCAGGTCGCCTATGATAAGCTATGCACTGAATTTATAAAATCTGAAAAGACTTCTCATCTTTGTAGAAAAGAGCTTAAAAATAAGGTAAAAGCTGAAAAAGCTGATTTGTTAGTCAAATTAGTTGAGACTTTTGTTGTGGAGAACACCTTTTTGGAAGAGAAAGTCAAGAATCTTGAGATTGAGCTTAGTCAAGCTAGAACTCAAATAGAGAGGATGTCTAGTGCAAAGCTTGATGAGGTTTTGAGTGCTTAAAAGGCTAGTTATGATAAAACTGGCTTAGGATATGCTATTTCCTCTAGCCCCTCCTCGTCCATAGCTTCTGGATCAAGGACTGTCTTTGTACCCCAATCTGAGAAAGGTAATAAAGGTATGAAATCTAAATCCTTTGTTAGACCTCATGTTTGTCACCATTGTGGTGTTGCTGGACACATTCGTCCTAATTGCTTTAAGTTGTATCCTCATAAGCAATTGTCCAAACGGTCACAGGTTTCCTCTCAAGGACCTACACCTTTGTTTGGAGAGTTATTAAAAGCTTTGAGCTTTTTAACTCAATTTCAGGAGAATCTTAATTCTTCTATGTCCTTTAGTAGACATACTAGGACACGTGCCTTTTCATCTTCACGGCCAAAGACTCATGCTGTGTGGGTGAGAAAGGAGCCTAAGACTTAATTGTCTTTTCTGTTTGTCCTCTGCTTTAATTCTTTCTATCTAAAGTAGGACTTTCTTGCTTGAGTTCTTATCTGTTCTTGGAATCATGCTTTCATGCATCTGTATATTTTTATCATGTTTTCATGCATATGCATCTTTCTTTCATGCATACATGTTGTTTATCTGTTTTTGTTTGGTTGTTTAATTTTTATTTGGTTTTGTTTTCAAAATAAAAAATAAAAAGGAAAAATCAGAAAAATACAAAAACAGTGTGTGTTTTGTGTACTTTGGTATTTGTGTACCTTGGATGGCCATTGAAACAAAGTTTCTAAACTTTGTATCTCTTGTAGCTTAGATGAGCATCTCTATGCACAACTAAGCAAGTGAGCTTTGTGGCTCTTGTTTGTGATGAGTAAGATTAGGTTATCTCTTAAAACTTAACACTCATATCACTCTTTTTGACGGGTAGGACTAGAAAATCCTAAGAGAAAGGCATAAATAACCATCTCACCACTGTTACCCGCCAATCATAGTATGACACCTGTATGCTTCGGCATAGCAAAAGTGCAGTGTCATAGACACCTGTATGCTTCGGCATAGCAAAAGTGCAGTGTCAAAGACATTCGTATGCTTCGGCATAGCAAAAATGCGATGTCAAATGCTTAACATCTTGGGTATTTCTTTTCTCTCTTTTTATGCCCATGCATGATATGCTTAAAAAAAATATATGCAAAGAAAATATAAAGCAAAAAGATTAAAGATGCTTTAAATATGATTGCAAGCGTGTTTTCTAGGAGATGTGGGAGTTATAGGATGTACCTCGAAGGTGATAGTCCCCATCAAACAGTTATGATTGTGTGTGAGTTAAAGTTATCTTCTCATATCTCAGATCGTCATAACATGTATACACATATGCAATCTTGCTATGTTTTTCACACACAACACGCAATATTCTTTGCTACTATTGATACATGTGCAGGTACAATGTGATTTGGCCATCACAAGTGTTTACATATGCTAATGTATGTTCACTAAACTGTCTTGACTTGTTTTTTGAAATATAAAATTGGTTAGACTTATTTAGTGTGTGTGTGTGTTTTTGGGATTTTTGTGCTTAACATTTTTCTTGTTGAGAGATGTGTTTTTCACATGTTTTGTATCCTTCTATTATCTTGTCATCCATAGCATCTTGTTTCATTACATTCATGCATTTATATGGATTTCTTTGTGCCTCCTTGATCATCCTTGATCATCTTTACGTTTCTCGGGCGAAGCTTTCTAGCTTCTTGTACCCTTTGTCAATCATGACAAAAAGGGGGAGAGAATGTGTTTCATCTTGTTAGGGGGAGTGCTTACTTCCTTGTTCTTGTACCTTGGGTCTTGTGACCATTGTTTACATACATTGTGCTTATCTTCTTTATATGCTGATGTATGTTTCTTTCACCTACCTTTACATGTGTTGTTTCTTTTCTATCTTTATACACATGTTTCTTATACTTGTATGCAATCTATTATTTCTGTTTCACACTAAGATGCCTTGATGAGTTTTGTTTAAAGTGTTTCAGAAATACAAGTTGTCAAAGTCTACTTGCCATAAACTCTCTTCTTGCAAAGTTTTTCAAGAGTTTGTGTTAGGATAGATTTTATTGTATTCAACAAGTGAATATGAGTTGAGTGATTTATGACTTCTCTCATATGCTCATTTGTTTGTTGTGGTTTTGTCACGGATTGCCAAAGGGGGAGATTGTTAAGGACATATTTTATGTAAATTGGCAAATCCTTTTGACAAAACGCACTCTACTTGTAATTTGGTAGTTCTAGGTGTTTTTAATACTTCAAGAAACCTTGTTTCAAGATCAAGTGTTGAAGTCATCAAGTCTGTCCAAGAAAAAGCAAGCTGAAGTGCAAGTTCATTAAATCTCGACACCTCTCGATAGCTACCTCGACACCTGGCTATCTGTCGAGATCTTCAGCTGATTCTTATCGCAATCTCGATAGCTTCTCGATAGCTGGTCGATCGATCGAGAAAGTTTCTGTCCCCTCGACACCTTCTCGACACCTCCTCGATAGCTGCTATCTATTGAGATTCATTAAATCTCGACACCTCCTCGACACCTCTCGATCGATCGAGGTTACGGGAAATCAAAATTTTCAGCTTTTTGATTTTTGGGCCAGGCTTATATATTTGAGTAGGGTTTCTTTTCTCACAACCCTAGACTTATATAAGGCTTATTTTAAAGGCCGTCACACAAGAGAATAAGAGAATACAAGGAGAACATATTCAAAAGGTTATTCTCTCTGAAAGAAGCTACTGCGTCTTTACGCCTTAGGGTTTTGTAACCAAGTGCTTCTTGATCTTCATTGTTGATGAAGTGAAGAACTTTGCAGCCAACATTCTTCTTCCTCAAGTTGGTGAGTGAGTCACGTATTGGGATTCGTGCAAAGGAGTTAGTCACGTACTGGGATCCGTGCATCATCAAAGGGTGGCGTTCATATATTGAAGAGTTCAGAGGTTCTGAAGCGGTAGAAGGTTTCTGCTGTGAGTTCATCTACGGGGATTGTAGAGTCTAGGGACAAAGGTTTTGTACTAGATCTGAAACTTCTCTTTGCTATAGTGGATTGCTTTTCGGGAAGGTTTCCCCCCAGGTTTTTTACTGTGAAACTGGTTGGTTTCATTGGTTTTCCTGGGTCATCATATCTTGTCTTATTTACTTTTCCGCTGCATTCATTATTGACATGATATTGATGTTTGTTTGTTTTAACAAGTTTAGTCATAATAAATCTAATTAACAACTTGGGTTTAAAACTTGTTAATTCTATCAACCGGGGTCTAAATTTCCCAACACATGGATTTAAAAGGGGATTTGCAGATACAACTCTTTTCTTTCGAAAGGATAAGAATTTTTTTGTTGTAGCTCAAATTTATGTTGATGATATTGTTTTAGGGGCTACTAATGATTCTCTTGCTCAATCTTTTGCAGATGAAATGAAGGCAATGTTTGAAATGAGTATGGTTGGTGAACTAACTTATTTCTTGGGATTGCAGGTGAAGCAAACGGAATCAGGAATCTACATCAACCAAGCTAAGTATGCAAGAAATCTAGTCAAAAGATTTGGACTTGACAAGGCTACCCATGCTAGAACACTAATGGCTGCAAATACAAAATTAACCAATGATCCATCAAGTGAGTCTGTTGATGTTACACTATATAGAAGCATGATTGGATGTCTTTTGTATTTGACTGCTAGTCGACCTGATATTGCTTTTAGTGTTGGTGTATGCTCTAGATTTGAATCTAAATTTAAGGTTTTACATCTGAATGTCGTTAAAAGAATCATAAAATATGTTGGTGGAACTTGTGATTATGGATTGTTCTATAGCAAAGAGTCTAATTTGTCCCTTGCTAGTTTTTCTGATTCTGATTGGGCCGATAATGCCGATGATAGAAAAAGCACCACTGGTGGGTGTTTTTATGTAGGAGCCAATCTTGTTGCTTGGATGAGTAAAAAGAAAAATTTTGTGTCTTTGTCTACTGCAGAGGCAAAATAAATTGCTGCTGGAAGTTGTTGTTCACAGCTTCTTTGGATGAAAAAGCTTTTGAGTGATTATGGGATATCACAAGATACCATGGTTGTTTATTGTGATAATTCTAGTGCTATTGGTATCTCTAAGAATCCTGTTCAACATTCTAAGACTAAACACAGAGATTGGATATCACTTTATTAGGGATCTGGTTGAAAGAAAGATTGTGGCTCTTGAGTATATCCCTACGGAATGTCAGAATGCTAACATCTTCACCAAGCCTCTTGATAGAAGTAAGTTTGAGACTCTTCGTCAAGTCATTGGTGTGATTCTGTCCCTAATCACCTTTGGCTTTCTTGGTCCCTGTGCTTTATTGCTATACCCTTTGTGACCTTTATTATTTGTTTCTTTTTTGTTTTCTTTTTGTTTCTAGGACTTGCATTGCATAACATTCATGCATTTCATTCTAGGACTGTTTTTGTTTCTTTTTTTTTTAAGAAAAAAAAAAAAGGACGCAAATTGTGTTTTGCATTATTTTCTTGGATTTGAAATCAAGGTTGGCCAATTTATTTTTGCATAACATGTTTATGTACCTTGTTTAGCTCTGATGAGCTTATTTCTTGCACTTTACTAGTTTGAGCTTTGTAATGCATGTTGTGTGGGAAAGATGTTTATAGTTTTTGATCACTTTGTTTTGATCTTGAAGTCACGTGCCTTTGATTGTCGGACTTGATCCTTTTGAGAAAGGCATAAATAACCATCTCACCACTGTTTATTAGCCAATCATGAACACCTTAGTGCATATCGTAAGATTTTGTGCTCGAGAAAGTGTAGCATGCACAAAAAGAACATAAGGTGTAGCCTCGGTTTAAATCCTAAAATTGGTGTGTACAGTATTGGACTATAATTAAATCAATCAAATAAAATTGGTGTGTACATTATCCCAGCTATTTTAATAAGTTTCTGCTTAATTAAAATTGGTGTGTACAATATGAGGCAAATCAAGAAACTTACATGATTGCAAGCTTTTATTCTAGGAGATGTGGGAGTTATATGATGTAACTCTTTAGGTGATAGTCTCTCTCAAATTCAATGTGATGAATTTTATAGACTATGTGCTTTATTTCTATTTACATATCACCTGACATGTATCTCAAGCTTTTGCTAGTTGCACACACCACACAAGTTACTCTTTGCTAAACTTTGTACATGTTATGGTGTGTGATTTTGGTTTGGCCAACCAAGTTTGAAAATTCCTTGAGTTTTTGCAAAACATGTTTGATGCTTGAAAATATAAGGGTCTTGATTGAAAATCTTAATTTTGGGAAATCTGGGTTCAAAACATGTGTTTTTGAAAAGCATTTCATCTCATACTCATGCATTTTATTTAAAAAAAATCAATGCTTTGAGGAGTTTTTGCATCAAAATGCTGTGTTTTTTCAAAAATCTATATTTTCCAGAATTTCAACAAATCGAACATGTTTTTCGAACGATCGAAATTGCGTTTAAAAATTTTGGTCAACTCTATCTGTTTCGATTGGTGCTCGATTGGTGTTGGATCAATCAAAGCATTTTTGACCGATCAAATCTATTTTTCGATCGATCAAAAATTGTGTAGAGAATTTTTTTAAAACTAATTTTCACGTGTTCAAACTCACTTTTTCAAAAGTTTTTCAACTTTTTCTCTCTCTATACGACTCGGTCAAGGCTCCAATCCAATTTTTTGTCGTTTTCCTCCATTCTTTTTGCAAGGTTTTTCTCTCCCAAGGCCGATAAGACCTTTTTGCCCCTCCTTTTGCTTTTATTTTCGCATTTCATGCATTATATCATGCATTTTGGGGATAAATTCAAACCAATGGATTTTTTGGGGGGTTTTTGATGATTCAAGCTTGTTTTCTTACAATTGATCAATGGGTTTTTGTTCTAAGAAACTATATAACTATTCTTGATTGTAAAATTTGATCAATTTGATGTATTGTGAGAAATTGAAAATCTAGGGCTTGAAATTAGACGATTAGGGGATTTTGTTCAAATTGAGTTTAATTGATGAAATTGGCTTGTTGGATTGATTATTTTGATCATTATAAACTGTTTTCTAACTTGCGTGATGATCAATTGGTCAATTTAGTACAAATTGAACAAGTGGTTTTTCAAAATTTTGGGGTTTTTGTTATAAACTCTATGCTCATGCCAATTTTGTGATTCTAAACTTAAATTGAACTTCTTATCACTGCACTAGAGCATGCATCATGGCATTTATCTGTTCATGCATCACATAGATTGTTATTTCTATATTTTTTTTGTGCTAACTTGCAGTGTGCCCTTGGTTTTTCTTTTTGTTCTTTTTGGTTCTGTCCTTGTGTCTTGTCCTTCCCCTAGCACCATGCCTAGGAAGACTAAAGCCCATAGGACATCCTCCTCTTCTTCTGCTCCTTCCTCTGTGGGCACTTTGTTTTGGAGTGAGAAAAACCAAGAGCTTTATGAGACTCTAAACCTTAAGAGAAAGATTTGGGCTGAGTGTAAGGTTCTGTTAGATGAGCTTGATCCTGCCATTAGGGCAAACTTTAAGCGTCGGGGCTGGTTGCCACTTTTGGATATTGATTATCCTCCTCCAGCTACCCTGATTAGAGAGTTCTACTCGAACCTCTCTATCCACATCTATGATTCCAACACTTTGGTAAAGAGTTAGATATGTGGTGTAGAGTACACCATTACTCCTAGAGTAATGGCTGATGCTCTTGGGGTACCTGTGGTCCAGCACCCTGTCTATCCCTATGATGAGTCTCCTCCCTTGGACAACATCATGTCTTACATCACTGGGTCTTCTATCTAGTGGGGTTCTAATCCTCGGATCACTATTGTTGAGCTCACTAAGTTACACTATCTTTTCTTTAGGATAGCTTGTCATTCTTTGTGGCCTATCTCTCATCTGCACACTATTCCTTTGAAACGATGTGCATTTTTGTATGCTCTTGTTACGGATGCTCCTATTAGTTTTCCTCATCTGTTTCTTCATTCTTTGAACAAAGTTCATAGGAGTTCCTCTACTGCTCATGCTCTTTTTCATCCTGTTTTCATTCATAGGATTTTGTTGTTTTTAGGTTTAGATGACTTCCTCACTTATGAGCCCGTACACATTATTGCTCCCATAGGTGCCACTTTTCTTAGGCAGAGGGCTGCTCAGATGAGAGAGAGCTCTAAAGGCCCTTGTGTTGGGCCTTCTAGTACCGCACCCCCTCCTTCTTCTATAGGTACTACTTCTGGTGAGGTGTTTGCTGATCCTGTTGGTGGTGGTGCTGCAGCTGCTGTTCCTCCACTATCTACTACGGATGACTTTGGCATTCGTCGAAAATTGGAGACTATCATGACCGTTCAGGCGGCTCCTGGTCAGATTTTGGTGGACATGCTTGATGAGCTCCGTGCTTTGCAAGCAGATTTAGCACATCTTAGACGTTCACCTTCGCCACCTCCTTTTGATGATAGGTTCTAATTGCCCTTTGGCATTCCGTCATAAAAAGGGGAAGTACATTTGGACACTTGTAGAGGATTTTTTTGTAGTTAAGAGGAGAGTTTTTATTTGTTGGAGCTTGTGGAGTTTAGATTGTATTTAGGTGCTTCACTGTGTATGTATTCTTTTTGGCTCTTGATGTATTGTTTTTGGGCTATTTATGTTAGGGGGAGATACTTTGTTATCTATATTTCTTATTTCATTGCTCATTGATTTATATTTATGAGTTATTCATGATATATGTCTTTCTTTTGTGTTTTGTGAAGTCAAGAATTTATTTTTGTTTTACTTGTATTTTCCACACATGCGTTTATGCGTTTGTTGAGTATTTCAAGAAATATACAGGTTAATTCAGTCATGCTGCTATCTACACTTGCAACTGTTGGATAGTAGTTAGGTTGGATTATATTGTAATGGGCATTATTTTTGTAAAGGGCTTTTACTTGTAACTTTGAGCATTGTGTTTGTGTTTTGTCACGGATTGCCAAAGAGGGAGTTTGTTAGGTTCTAAGTACTTAGGAACTAATGTATTAGAACTCTAATTTGTATTGTTGGCAAACCCTGATCAAAATAGGCTTTTAGTCTTGTTTTAGACTTGCTCAAAGTATGTGTTCTATGTAAAGTTGGAATCGAGCTGCTGCAGAATTCATTGTGCAATTTGGTCTGGCTCGATCGATCGAGAATTAGACTCGACCGATCAAAAGTAGGGCAGAATGGTTTTTTTGCAGAATTTCCAACTCAGCCCTAAGCCCATATGACGTGTAGGGTTTTATTTTTGCCCTAGGTATAAAAGGGAAACCCTAGCCACGTTTTTGAGGTTGCTCTATTTTGCTGTGTGTGTGAATCTCTTGTGAGATCTAAGAGGTGGTTGCCTTCACACATGCTTACGATTATCAAGAAGGAGATTTCATTGAGAGCTTGATGATCATTCAGTTGCTGCAATAAGAGCTTAAAGATACACAAGCGGGAGTGCTTGTACTTACTGGAGAATCCAAGAAAGAAGGAGTCTGTGGCCTTGGAGCTTGCACCTAGTCATGTCAGTAAGTTTTCTACATGAGGTAGTAATAGGATGTTAGTGGTTTAAGTCGCTATTGTAAAACTTCAATTCTTTTATAGTGGATTCAGTTTTACCTTGAGGATAGCTAGGTTAAATTCTCCCTAAGTTTTTTACCGGTTTGGTTTTCCTGGGCCATCATATATTTGTGTTCTTTATATTCTGCACTTTACATTGATATGATTATATGATTGTGTTAACCTAGATCTGGAATTTGGACTAAGTAATAACTTGGCTTGTTAACTAGATTAATCCAATTATGTTTTAAGGGGTCTAAAAACAAACAAATTCAACCTTACAAAGTGGAACTCATAAGATATATTGTGAAGAATGCAAAAGTCTTGGAAAAAATGGACATTTTTACTGGCTTATCAGATTTGGAGGAAAGTCTTCATATTTTGAAGATATTATCAGAGTTACCAAGGGGTTCTGCCTGTAAACTTTTTCTTCTCAACAGTAAATTCTCTCCCTCTCTCCCTTGAATGTTATATTGTGCCATAGTTTACCATGATTAACTATGCTGATAAAATCTTATCTACAACTTTAGAGAATTAGAGAGAAGTTATTTAACTGATCATTGCATATGTATTTATGTTTTTGTATGTTTGTTTTATTTTAATTTATTATAGTATCTATGCTTTTGTTGATTTTCTGGGCTTACTGCACCAATGGCATTTGTTTGGACAACCTGACTTTTAGTTCATTGTATGTTACAAATAACAAATAAAAGGACTTCTAATGCAGGTAACAAAATTATTTTTCTTATTAGATATTATTGGATTTAAAAATTATGGAGTTCACTTCATGATGATTTCTCTTTATCAGTGGGCCAAGATATCAATGGGTTTCTCAAATACTTTACATGTTGAGCTATTTGAAAACCACATGTAGGAAAGTGGAAACAATTAAATCAAACAGAAAATGTACTCAATGATTACCAAGACTAGATGATTACTAAAATTGTGTATTCATTTTTTTTTTGGGGGGGGCGGAACAAAACAAAACAATCTGAAGGGTGATGATGGTAAGGTCAAACAGGTACTTGGGAATTAGAGCATGAAATCAATAAATTAGTGAAGTTGATGGGGGTTGAGGACATTGAATTGGCCAAGATGGAGAAGGTGCTTGTAGATTGGTTATGTGGATGTTTGGCAACAACCTTGATTATGCTTGAAACTTATTTCAAAGCGGCTTACTTCTTCTTTCTTTTTCTATTTTTCTTTTCTTTTTTCTTTTGTTGATAAAACACAATTTCATTCATTAAACAACAAAAACAGCGGTATCCTTCTTCAATTGCTCTGAAACAACAGGAGGAAGGGAGTGCATATCACCAAGAAGGAAAAATCCTTTTTTTTTTTTTTTAATTATATTTAGTGGGAAGTTGGGAACTGTAAAAATAGAAACTAATATAGATGCATTTGGAGTGTTGTTTCAGTTTTACATGTTTTAAATTTTTAATCGTGGTTCGTATTTTTTTAGATTAAATAGTCTGGTCCTCCCTCTTTTGGGATTAGTAAAAGATAAAAGACTTGATTATGTACCTGTACTTGGAAACCAACTATCTAATTGTTCCAACTTGATTGCAGATACCTGTACTTCTTGTGATTTGATTAGTGTTCATTTGGATTTCTTGACTGGTAATATGGAGGGCACGTTGAACTGGGGTTTCCTTTGGGAATTTAGATTGTCCTCACTTTTCCAAAGTGGTGTTGATTTCTTTTTGCTGGTATTACATTTAGAGGGTTTTCACTGTTTTAGAATTATCTAAAGACGAAAGTAGTGATATTTTGGGTTTGTGAACTTGCAAAAATGATTCCGCTTAAAAGGTAGGCTTTGCTCCTTCAATGATTAAATTCTTTTTATTTGTGTTCTCACTCAAAGCCTTTCTTTGTTGCAACAGATTGAAGATGGAACAAATGAACCTTCAGTGCCTGCAGCACCTGATGTCATTTTCTTCACACTATTTTTCCTTTCCTTAAAATGTATAAACTATGAAGAATTTTCAACATGGTATGGCACTATGGTGATTTCATGCTTGCGTGGTTTAATATAGTTATAGGTGGACTTCTGAAATGAAAAGTGTAGATTTCACCTTGGATACTGACATCATGGAGTGTTTTTATTTGTGAATTCTTTGTACCTTCTTTTTTACTTTTCTTTTTTCTCCTATATTCGGTGCGTCCTGCATTCACATAATTTATACTTTATGATGAAATTACAGAGCCTAAATTTTGTGAGTTTAATCCTCATTTCCTAACTTAAAATGAATCATAAAAAAGGTTGAACCTTGAACCAAGTAATTCAAGGATGTTATGTTGGATCAAAGAACAAAAGACTTATATACCATTGAACTTGACTTTTATTGCTCATAGTGGTGTGTGGAGTCCAATTTTATGTTACATAAGTGTAATGTGTATGAGTCGAGCACATTTCAACAGCTGCACATTTGAAATAGTTTTCCCTTTCACTGTGCAAGTCCTATCAAATGTAATTTTCTTCAAAACATTTTTGTAAATAATGATTCACATCAAATCAAATTTATTATAATGGTTTCATATTTCATGTGTTCCTAGAACAGCAACATACAACATTTGTCTGAACAAGGATTACTTCTCTATCTATTGAATTGTGTGTGAAACTGTATAAGGGATTGCTTTTATGTCGGTAGACTAATGAATGATGTACAGGTAATTGAAGTGGTTTACGCTTGGGCTATGACATATGCTAACAAACCACCCCGTCCTCTCTCAACCTCAAGGTGGAGGATGATAGACTTGTGTTTGGAAACTATATTATGGAAGTGTTCTGAGGGATGTCAATTGGTAAAGATGTTTGCAAGTTAAACTTGGAAAGCAATAGAAATCAGTGAGAAAATGCGGGAAAAAATGAGGTTTTAAAAAGTGTGCTAAAGTATTTTTACACCTCGAAAAAATATGAAAAAGTGAGAAAAGACACGAAAAAGTGAGGTTTTAAAAAACTGTACATAAAAACTAAAAGCTAAAAGCTGAAGTAGACACCAAACAAACTCTTAACCTTAGAGGAGTCTAAATCAATATAATAATAGGCACAATATTTAAACTCAGTACAAGAATGTGAACATTTAGGTTATGTTTGGTAATAGTTTTTGTTTTCTATTTTTAAAAACTTGTTTTTGAGAATATAAAGAAAAAACAATTTTCTTGTATTTTTGAAATCAAAAATATGTTTGGTTAGTTGAAATTAAAAAGATAGTTTTTCGAAGAAAAAAATAGAAAATGCTAAAATATGTTGTTACTAGGATTTGAACTTTAATACTAACTGTTAGGTTCTAAAGACTTAGGAACTAATGTATTTAGAACTCTAATGTGTAATGTTGACAAAACATGATCAAAACAGGTTGTTTAGTCTTGTTTAGACTTGCTCAAAGTTGTGTCTTTTATGTAAAATTGGAATCGAGCTGATGCAGAATTCAGTATGCATTTCGGTCTGGCTTGATTGATCAAAGCTTAGGCTCGATCAATTGAAAATCGGGCAAAATGCGTTTTTCTGCAGAATTCCAAGTCAACCCTAACTCATTAAAACGTTTAGGGTTTTATGTTTTTACCCTAGGTATATAAGGGAAACCCTAGCAACGTTTTTGTGTTGCTCATATTGTTGTTTGTATAAATCTTTTGTGAGATCTATGAGGAGCTTTCCTTTACATAAGCTTAGGGTTATCAAGATTCAAGATTTGTTCAAGAACTTGATGATCATTCAGTTGCTGCCATAAGAGCTTAAAGATACACAAGCGAGAGTGCTTATACTTGTTGAAGAATCCAAGAAAGAAAGAGTCCGTGGTCTCGAAGCTTGCACATGGTCATGTCAGTAAGTTTTCTACTGGTGGGTAGCAATAGGATATTAGTGGTCTAAGTCGCTATTGTACAAACTTCGATTCTTTCATAGTGGATTCAGGTTTACCTTAAGGATAGCTAGGTTAAATCCTTCCCAGGTTTTTTATCGGTTTGGTTTTCCTGGGTGATCATATCTTTGTGTTATTTATTTTTCCGCTGCTATGCTTGATATGATTATATGATTGTGTTAACCTAGAACTGCATAATTTGACTAAGTAATCACTTGGCTAATTAACTAAGTTAATCTGGTTGTGTTTTAAGAGGTCTAAAAACAAACAAGTGGTATCAGAGCAGGTTGCTCTCTTGTTATAGAACTTTTGATCTCTGAGCTAATCCTTGACCCCTGTTGGCATGGAACACGGACACCCTCTAGTTATTCCTCCTCACTTTGATGAGAATAATTATGCTTATTGGAAAGTAAGGATGAAAGCATTCCTGAAATCTATTGATGAGAGAGTCTGGAACTCTATTGAGTATGGATGGGAGAAGCCCACTACTCCTGTGAGTGAGTGGCAAACTTCTCAAAAAGAAGCAATCGCGTTCAATAGCAAAGCTATGAATGCTATCTTTAACGCTGTTTTTATGGAGGAGTTTAAGAGAACTTCTAATGTTGAGGTTGCTCACACTGCTTGGAATATCCTCTAGACTGTGCATGAAGGCACAAAGGCTGTCAAAATAAATAAGTTGCAGAAATTAACATCTAGATTTGAGAGCATTAGGATGTCTAATGATGAATCCTTTTATGAATTTTATGCTAAACTTAATAACATTGTTAATTCTGCATACAACTTAGGTGAAATCTATGATCAACCTAAAATTGTTAGGAAGATTCTTAGATCTTTAACTGAAGATTTTAGATCCAAAGTGACTGCCATCACTAAGAGTAAGGATGTGGACTCCATCCCTGTTTATGAACTTGTACGATCTCTTTAGTCCTATGAGTTAGACCTTCCCAAAACTAGCAAATCCAAATCAATGACCCTTAAGTTAGTTGATAATGTTGATGTTGGTGGATTTGATGATGAGCTCTCAGCTATAGAGATTGCCTACTTTGCCAAGAATTTTAGGAATTTCCTTAAAAATAGCAACAGACGGGCAAGAGGTAATAACACTACAGAACCTAGAAACTTTAGGAAGAATGATCCCACTAAGGTTAGCAACACTGAAAAACCTAGAGAGAAAGTAGGTCAATCTTCTAATAATTCTATGGGTTCTCAATGTTTTGGATGTCAAAGGTATGGTCATATGAAATCTGAATGTCTTACATTCTTGAGGTCTAAGGGTAAGGCTATGGCTGTAACCCTTAGTGATAATGAAGTTTCTGATGATGAGTCTGGGTGTGACGAGGATGGAAACTTCATTGCTTTCACTGCTACAGTTGTAGTCAATGAAAGTGTGTCTATTGAAGAGAACCCTTCTAATGGGAAACTCTCTGAGGATACAGATCTTCAAGAAGCCTACAATAAACTTTGCAAAGTTACTGCAAAGGATGCCATGAATGTTGAATTTGGCTTAAAGAAAATTACATCTCTTGAGCTTGATAAGAAAATTTTGTTTGTGAAATTGTTTGATGCTAATGAACTTTTGAACAATGTGAAAACTGAGAATATGTTTTTGCTTGATAAAGTTAAATCTTTGGAACTCGATTTATCTGTTGCTAGTACTAGTTCTAAACTTGATCATATGCTGAGTGTTCAAAAGTCTCATTCTGACAAATCTGGATTAGGTTTTGTTGAAAGCATCTCTGTGTCTACACCCCATTACACAAACTTTGTTCCTTCTTCTTCCTCTGAATACCCTGTGAGTGAGGTTGTGAGTGAGACTGTTAAACCTGTAGAGGTCACACCTCCTAGGAAGATAGGGTTGATCTGAAAGAGTCTAAACCTAAGGAGTCTACCCTTTCTAAGGACAAGTTGCACGGTAAGCCTGCTAGGGTTTGTCATTTTTGTGGAAAGTCTGGGCACATTCGGCCAAACTATTACAAGCTGCAAGCTGCTAAGAGAGCAAACAAACTAAAAGTACCTGTGCCTCAAGCACAAGATCCTATGGTACTCATTGGTGAATTGGTAAAGGCTCTAAACCTTTATTCCAATCCTGGAGTTGGAAATCACTCTAATGTGAATAAGAACTCCAATGCTCAAGGTGCATCTAAAAAGTTTTGGATGCAAAAGGCTCGTTCCAATTGAGTATTTCTGACATGGTCCTTGTGCTTCATTGTTCTACTTGTTGTGACCATTGTTCTTTAGTTTTTGTTTTTTTGTTTTTTTTTTTTTGTTTTTTGTTTTCTAGGATTTGCATTGCATAACATTCATGCATTTCATTCTAGGACTGTTTTTGTTTTCTGTTTTTCTCTCTCCAAAATTAAAAAAAAAAAAAAAGGGAAAGGAAAGCAAATTGTGTTTTGTGTTTATTTTCTTGGTTTTAAAAACAAGGTTGGTCAATTTATTTTCACATAACATGTCTTTGTACCTTGTTTAGCTTGGATGAGCTTATTTATTGCACTTTAATAGTGAAGCTTTGTAGTGCATGTTGTGTGGTAAAGATGTTTATGGTTTTTGATCACTTTGTCTTGATCTTGAAGTCACATGTCTTTGACCGTCGGACTTGAACCTTTTGAGAAAGGCATAAATAACTATCTCACCACTATTCACTAGCCAATCATGAACACCTTAGTGCATATCGTAAGATTTTGTGCTCGAGAAAGTGTAGCACATGCACAAAAAGAACATAAGGTGTAGCCTCGGTTTAATTGCTTAAAATTGGTGTGTACATTATTGGACTTAAAGTGAAATCAAATAAATAAAATTGGTGTGTACATTATCCCAGCTATTTTTTTTTAATGAGTTTCTGAACAACTAAAATTGGTGTGTACAATATGAGGCAAAATCAAGAAACTTACATGATTGCAAGCTTATGTTCTAGGAGATGTGAGAGATATATGATGTAACTCTTTGGGTGATAGTCTCTTTCAAATTTTTTGTGATGAATTTTGTAGACTTTGTGTTTGATTTCTATTCACATATCACCTCACATGTATCTTAAGTTTTTGCTAGTTGCACACACTACACAAGTTACTCTTTGCTAAACACTGTACATGTTATTGTGTGTGCTTTTGGTTTGACCAACCAAGTTTGAAAATACCTTGAGTTTTATGCAAAACATATTTGTTGCTTGAAAATTTAAAGGGAGAATGTTTGAAAATCTAAATTTTGGGAAAACTGGGTTTAAAATTGTTTTTTTTGAAAACATTTAATCTCATACTCATGCATTTTGTTCATCAATTTCAATGCCTTGAGGAGTTATTGCCCAAAATGTGTTTTGTTTTTCAAAACTGTGTTTTTCTCTCAAAAATTTAGTGAGCCTCTATCTGTATCGATTGATCCAATCTGTTTTTTGATCAATCGAAATTGATTTACAAATTTTGAATGAGTTTTTCTCTGTTTCGATCAATCGAAACTGATTTTCGATCAATCGAAAATCGTGAATCAAGTTTTTAAAAATCTGATCTTGACTTGTTCTACCTACTTTTTCAAAAAGTTTTCAAACTTTTCTCTCTCTCTCCGACTCGGACAAGCTCACTAATCAATTTTTTGTCGTTTTCCTCCCAAATTTTTGCAAGGTTTTCCTCTCTCTAAGCCGGTTAGTCCATTTTACCCTTCCTTTTGCATTTTATTTCACGATTTCATGCATAAATTCATGCATTTGATTGGGATTTTCGAACCTCTTCAAAATTTGGGGTTTTTGATGAATCAAGCCGTATTTTCTAAAATTGATCATTGGGTTTTTGTTGGGGGATGTTATAAACATGTTCTTAATAGTATACTTTGATCAATTTTGTGATTTGTGAGAAATTGGAAATTCTAGGGCTTGAATGTACCCGAATTGGGGATTTTGCTCAAATTGAGTTTAATTGATGAAATTGGCTTGTTGAATTGATGTAATTGATCAATATAATCTGTATTCTAACTTGTGTAATGATCAATTGGTTAATTTTTTTTTATAAAAACGAACAAGTGGTTTTTCAAATTTTGGGGTTTTTGTTAGAAACTCTATGCTCAAGCCAATTTTGTGAATTTGAACTTATATTGAACTTAGTTTCACTGCATTAGAGCATGCATCATGACATTTAAATGTTCATGCATCATATAGATTGATTTTTTCTATATTTTTTTTGTGCTAACTTGCAGTCTGCCCTTGGTTTTTCTTTCTGTTCTTTTTGGTTCTACTTTGTGTCCTTGTCCTACACTAGCACCATGCCTAGGAAGACTAGAGCCCATAGGACTCCCTCCACCTCTTCTGAGTCTCCCTCTAGGAGTGAGCTGTTTAAGAATGACAAATGCAGAGAGTTATATGAGAAGCTGAACAGTAAGAGAAAGATATGGGCTGAGCGATCTGTTGTGTTAGATGAGGTAGATCCTGCCATTAGGGCAAATTTTGAGAATAGAGGCTGGTTGTCTTTGTTGGAGATAGATCATCTACCACCGACTGCCCTGATTAGAGAGTTCTACTTGAACCTCTCTTGCCACATCTATGATTCTAACACCCTTGTTAGGAGTTGGATACGAGGTGTAGAGTTCACCATTACCCCTAGGGTAGTGGCTAAGGCTCTTGGGGTTCCAGTCGTTAGGCAGCCCATCTATCTTTATGAGGAGTCTCCACCCCTTGATGACATTATGTCATACATCACTGAGTCTTCTATCTAGTCGGGTTTTGATCCTCAGATCACGTCCGCTGAGCTTACTGAGACTACCTGTCTTTTCTTTAGGATAGCGTGTCATTCTTTGTGGCCTATTTCTCATCTCCACACCATCCCTACTGAGCGATGTGTGTTTTTGTATACCCTTGTTTCTGGTGCTTCTATTTCTTTCCCTCATCTGTTTCTTCGTTCTTTTAATGAAATTCACAAGAGTAGCACTGTTGGTCATGCTCTTGTTTATCCTATTTTCATTTATAGGATTTTGTTGTTTTTAGGTTTAGATGGTTTCCTCGTGTCTGAGCCCGTACACATTACTGGCCCCATAGGTGCCTCTTTCCTTCGGCAGAGGGCTGCTCATTTGAGAGCTAGAGTTGAGCCTTCTAGTGCTGTACCCCCTCCTCCCACTTCTACAGGTGATGCACAGGCTGTGGCGTCTGGTGCTGCTACTGTTGCTGATGCTGATGTTCCTCCACTGACTACTTCAGAAGATGATTCTGACATTCGACGTATGTTGGATCATGTCTTGACCATTCAGGCGGCTCATGGACAGATTTTGGTGGACTTGCTCGATGAAGTTCGTGCTTTGCGTGTAGAGTTGGTGCATTTTAGACGATCTCCTTCGCCACCTCCTTTTGATGATGGTTTCTGATTGCCCTTTGGCATTTCGTCACAAAAAGGAGGAGTAGCATTTGTGTAGCTTGTAGAGTTTTTTTTATAGGGGGAGTTTTGGTTGTTTTAGAGTCTGTGGTGATTATATTGTATCTAGGAGTTGCACTTTGTATTCACATTTTATTTTTTTTGGCTCTTGATGTATTTTTGTTGAGCTATTTATGTTAGGGGGAGTTACATTTATTTTGTTATCTATGTTTCTTGTTCCACTGCTTATTGATTTATATTTATGAGTTATTCATTGATATATGTCGTTATTTTGTGTTTTGTGAAATCAAGAATTTATTCTGTTTACTTGTATTTTTCCACACATGCGTTTATGCGTTTTGCTTACTATTTCAAGAAATATACAAGTTGATTCAATTGAGCTGCTATCTACACTTGCAACTGATGGATAGTAGTTAGGATTGGATTTGTTGTAATGAGCATTTTTTTGTAAAGGACTTTTCTTTGTAAACTTTAATCTTTTAGTTTGTGTTTTGTCACTGATTACCAAAGGGGGAGTTTGTTAGGTTCTAAAGACTTAGGAACTAATGTATTTAAAACTCTAATGTGTAATGTTGGCAAACCATGATCAAAACAGGTTGTTTAGTCTCGTTTAAACTTGCTCAAAGTTGTGTCTTTTATGTAAAGTTGGAATCGAGCTGATGTAGAATTCAGTATGCATTTCGGCCTGGCTCGATTGATTGAAGCTTAGGCTCGATCAATCGAAAATCAGGCAGAATGCGTTTTCCTGCAGAATTCCAACTTAGCCCTAGCTCATTAAAATGTTTAGGGTTTTAGCCACGTTTTTGTGTTGCTCATATTCTTGTTTATGTAAATCTCTTGTGAGATATGTGAGGAGCTTTCCTTTACATAAGCTTAGGGTTATCAAGATTCAAGATTTGTTCAAGAACTTGATGATCATTCAGTTGCTGCCATAAGAGCTTAAAGATACACAAGCGAGAGTGCTTGTACTTGCTGGAGAATCCAAGAAAGAAGGAGTTCGTGGTCTCGGAGCTTGCACGTGGTCATGTCAATAAGTTTTCTACTGGTGGGTAGCAATAGGATGTTAGTGGTCTAAGTCACTATTGTACAAACTTCGATTCTTTCATAGTGGATTCAAGTTTACCTTGAGGATAGCTAGGTTAAATCATCCCCAGGTTTTTTATCGGTTTGGTTTTCCTGGGTGATCATATCTTTCTATTTCTTCATTCTTTGAACGAAATTCATAGGAGTAGCACTATTGGTCACGCTCTTGTTTATCCTTTTTTCATTCATAGGATTTTGTTGTTTTTAGGTTTAGATGGTTTCCCCGTGTCTGAGCCCGTACACATTACTGATCCCATAGGTGCCTCTTTCCTTCAGCAGAGGGTTGCTCATTTGAGAGCTAGAGTTGAGCCTTCTGTTGCTGTACCCCCTCCTCCCACTTCTACAGGTGATGCACAGGTTGAGGCATCTGGTGCTGCTGCTACTGTTGATGCTGATGTTCCTCCACTGACTACTTCGGATGATTCAGACATTCGACATACGTTGGATCATGTCTTGACCGTTCAGGCGGCTCATGGACAGATTTTGGTGGACTTGCTCGATCAGGTTCGTGCTTTGCGTGTAGAGTTGGTGCATTTTGGACAATCTCCTTCGCCACCTCCTTTTGATGATGGATTCTGATTGCCCTTTGGCATTCTGTCACAAAAAGGGGGAGTAGCATTTTGTGTAGCTTGTAAAGTTTTTTTGATAGGGGGAGTTTTGTTTGTTTTGGAGCTTGTGGTGATTAGATTGTATCTAGAAGCTGCACTTTGTATTCACATTTTTTTTGGCTCTTGCTGTATATTTGTTGGGCTATTCATGTTAGGGGGAGTTACATTTATTTTGTTATATATGTTTCTTGTTTCATTGCTTATTGATTTATATTTATGAGTTATTCATTGATATATGTCTTTATTTGTGTTTTGTAAAATCAAGAATTTATTCTGTTTACTTGTATTTTTCCACACATGCATTTATAAGTTTTGTTTAATGTTTCAGGAAATATACAGGTCGATTCAATTGAGCTGCTGTCTACACTTGCAACTGATGGATAGTAGTCAGGATTGGATTTGTTGTAATGAGCATTTTTTTTGTAAAGGGCTTTTCTTTGTAAACTTTGAGCCTTTAGTTTGTGTTTTTTCACGGATTGCCAAAGGGGGAGTTTGTTAGGTTCTAAAGACTTAGGAACTAATGTATTTAGAACTCTAGTATGTAATGTTGGCAAACCATGAGCAAAATAGGTTGTTTAGTCTTGTTTAGACTTGCTCAAAGTTGTGTCTTTTATGTAAAGTTGGAATCAAGCTGATGCGGAATTCAGTATGCATTTCGGCCTGGCTCAATTGATCGAAGCTTAGGCTCGATTAATCGAAAATCGGGCAGAATGC
Organism: Quercus aquifolioides; assembly: GCA_019022515.1. Classification (NCBI taxonomy): domain Eukaryota; kingdom Viridiplantae; phylum Streptophyta; class Magnoliopsida; order Fagales; family Fagaceae; genus Quercus; species Quercus aquifolioides. Next base: position 52,226 of record JAFHAW010000038.1, read on the forward strand.
GTTTTTCTGCAGAATTCCAACTCAGCCCTAGCTCATTAAAACGTTTAGGGTTTTATGTTTTTGCCCTAGGTATATAAAGGAAACCCTAGCCACGTTTTTGTGTTGCTCATATTGCTATGTGTGTAAGTCTCTTGTGAGATCTATAAGGAGTTTTCCTTTACACAAGCTTAGGGTTATCAAGATTCAAGATTTGTTCAAGAACTTGATGATCATTCAGTTGCTACCATAAAAGCTTAAAGATACACAAGCGGGGGTGCTTGTACTTGCTGGAGAATCCAAGAAAGAAGGAGTCTGTGGTCTCGAAGTTTGCACGTGGTCGTGTCAGTAAGTTTTCTACTGGTGGGTAGCAATAGGATATTAGTGGTCTAAGTCGCTATTATAAAACTTCGATTTCTTCATAGTGGATTCAGGTTTACCTTGAGGTTAGCTAGGTTAAATCCTCCCCAGATTTTTTACCGGTTTGGTTTTCCTAGGTCATCATATCTTTGTGTTCTTTATATTCCGCACTTTGCATTGGTATGATTATGTGATTGTGTTAACCTAGATCTGAAATTTGGAAGTAATAACTTGGTTAATTAACTAGGTTAATCCAGTTGTGTTTTAAGGGGTCTAAAAACAAAGAACACAAAGATATGATCACCTCACATGTATCTTAAGTTTTTGCTAGTTGCACTCACTACACAAGTTACTCTTCGCTAAACATTGTGCATGTTATTGTTTGTGTTTTTGGTTTGACCAACCAAGTTTGAAAATACCTTGAGTTTTATGCAAAACATATTTGTTGCATGAAATTTTAAAGGGAGAATGTTTAAAAATCTAAATTTTGGGAAAACTGGGTTGAAAACTGTTGTTTTTGAAAAACATTTCATCTCATACTTATGCATTTTGTTCATCAATTTCAATGCTTTGAGGAGTTATTGCCCAAAATGTGTTTTGTTTTTCAAAACTGTGTTTTTCTCTCAAAAATTTAGTGAGCCTCTGTTTGTTTCGATTGATCCAATCTGTTTTTCGATTAATCGAAATTGATTTTAAAATTTTGAATGAGTTTCTGTCTTTTTCGTTCAATCGAAACTGATTTTCGATCAATCGAAAATCGTGAATCAGGTTTTTAAAAATCTGATCTTGACTTGTTCTACCTACTTTTTCAAAAAGTTTACAAACTTTTCTCTCTCTCTCTGACTCGGACAAGCTCACTAATCAAGTCTTGTTTAGACTTGCTCAAAGTTGTGTCTTTTATGAAAAGTTGAAATCGAGCTGATGCAGAATTCAGTTTGCATTTCGGCCTGACTCGATTGATCGAAGCTTAGGCTTGATCAATCGAAAATCGAGCAAAATGCGTTTTTCTGCAGAATTCCAACTCAGCCCTAGCTCATTAAAACGTTAAGGGTTTTATGTTATTGCCCTAGGTATATAAGGGAAACCCTAACCACGTTTTTGTGTTGCTCATACTGTTGTTTGTGTAAATCTTTTGTGAGATATGTGAGGAGCTTTCCTTTACACAAGCTTAGGGTTATCAAGATTCAAGATTTGTTCAAGAACTTGATGATCATTCAATCGCTGCCATAAGAGCTTAAAGATACACAAGCGGGGGTGTTTGTACTTGTTGGAGAATCCAAGAAAGAAGGAGTCTGTGGTCTCGGAGCTTGCACGTGGTTGTGTCAGTAAGTTTTCTACTGATGAGTAGCAATAGGATGTTAGTGGTCTAAATCACTATTGTACAAACTTCGATTCTTTTATAGTGGATTCAAGTTTACCTTAAGGATAGCTAGGTTAAATCCTTCCTAGGTTTTTTACCGGTTTGGTTTTCCTGGGTGATCGTATCTTTGTGTTCTTTATTTTTCCGCTGCTATGCTTAATATGATTATATGATTGTGTTAACCTAGAACTGCATAATTTGACTAAGTAATCACTTCGCTAATTAACTAGGTTAATCTGGTTATGTTTTAAGGGGTCTAAAAACAAACACTAACTCATTAAATGAAATTGATTCATTAAATTAAATGCATGTTTTCATTGACTTTTGAAAATTAAAAACTGAAAACAGGATTTTACATGTTTTCAGTTTCCTTCACAAATTGAGTTTTGAAAACAATTTTTGTTTTTTGCTCATTTTGAGTTGCTAAACAAGTTTTTTAATCACAAAAATAGAAAATTGTTTTTGAAAATAGAAAATAAGGGCAAAAAATAGTTACCAAACATACCCTTGGATTTTGCCAATTTCTACCGTAAATATTGCTTACAAAAATTGTCAATATAAATGTGCACATTCTACAAAATACAAAGAAATACAAAGAACCTAAACACCATGTTCTTCGCTTTGCAGGAATATTTCCTTATTCTTATAACAACTTATACTATTACATAAATCATGCTTTGAGTAGCTCAAATGATATAGCACTAAAATTGAAATTCATATCAAAGAACTTGACCTTCATGTCAAAGCAATAAACTAAGCATAATTTTAGATGATATAAAAATTGCAAAGCAAAAAATAAAATTAGATCTTTGTTGTAAATGCATGAAGTTACAGAAATGTATGGTGTTACTTTATAAAGGGATGGAGTTACATTCTCTAATGTATGGCATTGCATTCTTAAGAATTTCATCCGTCCGACTTTTAACCCATATAAATATGTGATCTAATTACGAGTGAAAATAAAAATATTTAAAAAACCAACAGTATTGTGTGGATGACGACCTAAAGATTTTTTTTTATATTATTTCATCTCTAGATTTCTTTATCTTGTCTTGCAATTTCTTTTATTTTATAACACTTTTCATACACTATAAAAATAAGATTTAATTACAAATTACAGTCTTTAGCTTTGTTCAAAATTCAATTTTGTCTTGTAATTTTAATTTTGTTCATTTCATTCTTTTAATTTTAATCCATATTTAATGTAATCCTTCTCTCCAATTCCATTAATTGTGTTTCCTTTAAGCAACTCAAAATGACGTAATTTAGTTATTTTTTGATTTCTTAAATAATAAAAAGATCTAAAATTTAAAAAATATTTATATAAAAAGGAAATGTCTCTTCTACGCTATAATCTTCATCACTCTCTTATATAGGGAAAATGGTTCAATATCTTAAGTGCATTAAATTATATTTCTTAATAAAATTAAAACACCTAATTATATTGAATCTAAATATCCTTGAAAAAGATAACACTATTTTTTTTTTATTGGTCAACCCAACAAATTGTTTAAATTTAATCGGGAATCTACTAAATGGTCTCTAGGGTTATACTTAAGTTTTAAACCCCCTCCCCCCTTCCCAAAAACAAATCATCATTCTTGATTGACTTAGTCAACCCAAAATCGCATTCCGGATCAAATTTGAAAGGAACCAATTTATAAACCCAAATTTTACGGCTTAGTTTCAAGCTAACTAGTGAAAGTAAGCCTAATGGTTCAAGTTATTAACCAATTGACATAAGCATGGATAGAAAATCTTAAAAAACATCCCAAACAAACAAAAAAAAGGTACCTACAAGAACATCAAAGTATTTATGGAGAGATAAAAAACCTAAGAATTAGTCGAAAAAAAACTCTCTGGGGCCTCTGGCACCTAGCGATCCATTAGTCTAGCATAGTTGCAATAAATATCACTTACAAAACCCTCCAAGTAATGACTATGTACTTGAGCTTCCAGGTCCTACTAGTAATCGATTCATTGAATACTTTCTTCTTAATAGTCTTCGGTGTTGGGGAGATAAACACATTGAGAAGCTTCCTTGAGTAATTAATATAACATATAGAGACACATTTTAACCCAAAAGGCCTAAGCCCAATGGGTATGTGCTCAATTATGTTATATTAACCCCTCATTCTTCTCATCCTTATTCAATGTGGGACTTCACTCACACGTGTAACCCAACATTCGGATCTGCAATTGAGCCTCCAATTGCAAAACGAAGCCTCCTTAGCAATTTTGGGATTGCTCCAATGATTCCCTAACACCAAGCAATACCATGAACTTGGAAGATTTCAATGTGTATGATGGTATGAATTTTCCACTCGTAGAATTTGGCAATTTAAGAGGGGGAAGATAGAGAGATCGAATGGGCTTTTACACTATGGTTTTAGGACTCTCTTTAACTCTTCAATATGAAAATTGGGTCTAGAAAATTTATGGGAAATGGAGCTTATAAAGAGTGATTGAGGGCTGGTACTATAGAGAAAATTGTAACTAAAGTTTCTCTTAGGTCTCACATTTTTGCTCAAGCCAATAACCTAAAAGTGATAGGCGAAATTGCTACCTCAATTGTTTTAGAAAATTAATTTTCCAAACAAATTCACATGACCCTCCAAGTTCACTCTCATGTGAATTCCTTTAGCTTGCAATTCCGAATTTCAGCTTCTAACCTCTTCAACCTATTACAAAATTAAACCCATAACATTACATTAATTACAATGTCAAATTATATACATTCAAACTTGTCATGGAATTTGCCAATAATATAAAGATCCTAAAAAAAAACCTTAACCAATGCTAAAATTAAATGGGAACAACCTACCTGAAAGTTCAATATGAGTGTAAAACACTCTTGAACGTTTAGACCCCAAATTACAAAATTACCAATTCAAGTTTTATATCAAACAATGTATGTGCGGAAAATGATAACAAGCTTATAACAGAATTGATAAACAATCTAAACCATAAATAATCACTATCACAGCAGTAATTAAAAGGTAAAGATAAAGGGAAGAAAGATGCAAACACAAGGACAACACGCGATGTGTTATCGAAGAGGAAACCGAAGCTCTGGGCGTAAAACCTCTCTGCCACCCTCCAAGCGGTCAATAATCCACTAGAAAATGTAGCTGGGATACATGAACAGCAATAGACCCTCCAAGCCTAATCTACCCAGGTTCCTAAGCCCTCCAAGCTTCTTGCTCCAACGAGGTTGGGCCGAACCTTTTTCTTTTCTAGCTTACCGGATTCCGCTACTAAACCATAGCATCAACCAATGAACATTGGTTCCTTCCAAACTGCTTCCTTTAGCACCAAATGTACCTTCTCACAGACATGGGTGTGATGAGAAAAGGATTTGGTCAATGGCCTCTCAAGGATGTATCAATGGAGAGGAAGAGAGTAGAGGAATTTGAAGAGTCTCTTAGTGAAGATTGGGGATGAGGCAATCTTATTTTTCTCTAGGGTTTCTCTCACAAAATTCTCTCTGGAAGCTCTCTACATTTCGTGGGTATAAGGGTCTATATATAGTAGTGTGTGTTTGGAATACGAAGAGTCAGTTTTTCCCAAACTGGGCTGGTTGGCGGCTTGGCCTCGCGACTGGTCCAAGTCACTAGTTCAAGTCGCGAGATAACGGCCTGGCCAGCCAGGGACTTTTGTCCTGTAGTACGACAGCTGGCGTGACCCTTCACCTCCCCGCATGCTTCTCACGTGCACAGCAGTTGGCGGCTTGCAAGCCGCGAGTCAGTCGCGAGTCCTAGCCGCGAGTCCCTGCTTCTTGGCACAAAGTTGAGCAATTCTTCACACTCTCTTCACACACTACCCTTACATGAATCCCACCTAAATACAGGGTTACTAAGTGCTAAATTACAAGCAAATTGGCACAGAATAAAGCCAACAAGATGGTTGATAAAGTTCAACCTTACAATCTCCCCCTTTGGCTATTCCATGACAAAACCCTATAACAAACTCTAGACTTAACGCGTGAGTTGGGAACAGTTGGAAAACTCACTCACACCTAACTATAGAATCTGTGAAGCTTTTGAACCATAAGAACAAGTACTCCTAAAACATAACAACACAATAAGTTCATTGTATGCAGAAAACTTGTAATGCAAATGGAGCAAGCACAATGCAATCAAGCACAATGGAATAAAGCAATGAACCATGGCAAGACCAAAACAAGCAATCACTATAAACAAGTGATCACAATGCTCATTCACACTTGGAATGAACATCCGGACATTCAAGCTGACAAACACAAGGCAAATCACTTGCATGACCAACACTCAACCAATGCATAGTACATGAAGTATATGCATCTAGGAATAAAGTCCTACATGGGCACAAGAGTGACAGTACTTAGAAGAAAATGCATAACATTTAGTTATAAGTACTGATTTAGCAAAGCACACAGGCTGCATAAAGCAAGGTACATACCATAAAGCCTACAAAGTGCATAGAAACAACCCTAAAAGCTTACAAAAGCAATATGGGTACAAAACAAAAACAGAAACCTTAAAAACCTACAAAGGTACCAGGTACAAACCAAAACAAGAAGTAAGATATGCTGAATAACATCAAAATATATACTGAATAACTAAAGAAATAAATAACTGTACCAGTGAACCACAAGTTTTCCAAAAGTATAGAAACCATATCAACACAGGATAAAAACTATAATAAACACAACAAAGTATGTAGCAACTACAAAAACTCTAAAAACTCCCCCTTTCAGTATGCACACTCCTTTTCATTCTTAAGCTTCTCTCCCCCTTACTGTGCTGCTCTCCCCCTTTTTGGCACAAATAGCTAAAGGCTATCTTCCAGCTTCTGTTGTATGTTATCTAATTGTAACTCAATGGTTCCGAGACGCATTTGAGTTTGATTGTGAAAGGAGTTGAGAAGCCATTCTAAATCAGAAATCCGATGAAGCACATTTTCGATGAAGTAACTTTGCTTGGGAATTTGAAATCCAGGAGGAACAGACGAGGTGCCGGTTGATTGTGCAGGATTAACTGTAGCATGAGCAGATGGAGATGCATGTGTGGATGGCTCACTCTTAGGTTTCTTGTAGGAGTGACTCTTGCTTGCTTGGAGAGTGTGTATGGATATTGGTCGAGAACAAGGTAGAATTTTATCATCTGCTGAAGGACTAACACCTTCACGAAGGATAATCTTCATGATTAGACTACAGAATGGAAGAATTGTTCGTGTTGCTGATCGAGCTGCTGTTTTCCCAATGATCTAGAATATGTGAGCACAGATGTCAATCGGGACACCGAAAATAAGGTCACACAGGAATTTAGCCCTTCCAAGACTGATGAAGGCAGTGTTTGACAGTGGGTAGAGATTGGAAAACATGATCAGCTTTAGAGTTGTCAGTTCAGGCGAAAACAATGTAGTGCTTATAGATGATCCTATGCTTCCCACTTCATGTTCATTCCTAAGAACTTGAAGGATGTCTTGTGCCTGAAGTTCTCTGTCATCGTATGGAGTTCGATCCACATTTTTTGGTCTGGTGATGCGAAGAACCTTAGCAATGTAGTCTGCATTCATGGAAAATTTTGTTCCTCGTACCCAGCATTTCAACTCGACCCCTGTGTATCTGGCATTTGAGAAGAATTCCTTGACCAATTCTTCAATTGGATCCTCAAAATTTCCAAATAGTTCAGCCCAATCTCTTTCTTCAAATATCTTAGGGATAAATGTTGTCCCTAGGGTATCAAACTTGACAACTCTTTCCACAATGGCAGAAGCCTCTTTGAAAGTGTCTGTGTACGTCTTTGAGTCAATAAATGTCCTGAATCTCTCAATGGAAGAGTTCCTAGATGACTTAGATGACCGTCGTGTTCGTTTAGCAACCGGGGTTGACGGGTCATCGGTTACAATATCTTTGCCTTTGGAGGAGCAACGAGTCAACTAAAAAACATCAAACACACAACAGAGAACCAAATGCAATGCCATAGGATACACACATTAGTATGATTAGATTCAGATATAAGAGTGTTAAAAAAAATTTCATAGAATCACAGAAACATGAACTAGTTTAACACCAAGAAGACATAAGCAACACAGACAAAAGAAATAGGCACACAGATATGATGAATAGCAGTAACAACTCAGAGTCAAATGGGCAATGTGTATCACAAAGTCACAAATGACAGAATGCTAAGAACATGATATGAATGGAGCAACACATTCATGAACCACAACATATAGCACAGTCTCTCAATAGACAGAAACATGACAACACACATGTAGAATGAGAAACAAAGTAAAGGCAAGACAAGAACATCAAAACTCAAAACTCACAAACCCCCAAACAAAGTTAGAACCCATTAAATCTCAACAAAACAGACACACTTCACACAACAGAAAAAAATACTTGAACCAAGTACAATGAAGTAAGATAGAAATAACCCATACCTTTTTCTTGGTGTTTGATGAAGACATGATGCAAAAATGGGAACTTTTTCAGAGAGACACTGAATGTTTGAGAGAGAGAAATGGGGAAGACAATGAACAGTCACTAAAATTCGAGGGAAAAACTAAAAAACAATTTTAAAAACTGTCTTTAAAACGTAAAACACACGTTTTTCGCGACTGGATTAAGTCGCCAGTCAGTCGCCAGGGTAAGCTGCGAAACACTGTGAAACCAAGATTTTCAAAAAATCTTCCAAGTGTTTTTCACGACTGGAAGGTCTACCCGCGAGATAGTCGCAAGATGAGCCGCGAAAATCTCTAAGTACCCCTTGCGACTGAACCTTCCACCCGCGAACAAGTCGCCACACTGAGCTGCGAAAACTATAAAAACTCAAATTTTGAAAATTTTTCTAAGTATTTTTCGCGACTGAGACCTTTTCTCGCCAGTGAGCCGCGAAAAATCTCGGAGTGAGCTCACGACTGGAGCATGCGACTGGACCTACCCGCGACTGAGTCGCCAAAGCAGGGCAACACTGTTTTTGAAATTTTTGACATTTTTGTAAAAACAAAACACTTTCCAAAAACAAACTAAAACACTCAAAAATCTTTTTGTGTTTGATCAACAAAGATTGAGCTTGTGAAAACACATTTAAACAAGTACAATCACACAAATAAATATGGCATTTCTTGAACATAGACTTGTGTGTTGTTTGTGAATACCAAAAATGAGATAGTCCTTAGTCTAATGTGAAGCTTCAATGCTCAATTCAATCAAGGCATACACAACTAGCACTAGATAATGTGACCCATTTTAATTATAGAAGTATGCATATATGACCTCCCACAAAAACTTGAGTACATTTCATTGAAGCTTTTCATTTGGCTCCATTTTCAACACATCATTTGATCTTTTTGAATAAACATATCTCATTGTGAGATCGATGCCTGAAATTTTGAATATTTCAATTTGATGGGTTCCCTTTTTCCTAGTCAAATACTAGTATGTGCGACAGGCTTTTGCAGCTCAATATCTCTTTTCATTTGGAGATTTACATTTGGTGAGCTCTTTGAGTAAAGCAATAAAATAAAAGTGGGAAGATATATAGACACAAGTCTATGCATGTCTCAAGATCAACAAAATCATTCACTAATCATTCATGACAAGGTTGAAGATCTATTTACAACAGTCACATAGATTTCAGAATTTCTTCCATAATGATATGAATGCATAAGAGACAAGCTAAGCTCGTTAAATGCACAAAGCCATTAGTACAAAGTGATGGAAATTTAGACCCTTTAAACAACCAGATTGCGTAGCCTAGATTAATTAGCCAAGTTGTTACTTAGTCAAATTAAGCAATTCTAGGTTAAAGCAATCCAACAATCATATCAAGAATAATAATGCAGCGGAAAATAAATGAACACAAGATATGATCACCTAGGAAACCACACGGTAAAAACCTGGGGAGGATTTGACCCACCGATCCTCAAGGCATAACAGAATTCACTTTGAAAGAATTGAAGTTCTTACAAAAGGACTACAAGCTCCCCGCTCGACTTCCTAATGCTACCCACCAGTAGAACTTCCTGACACGACCACGCGCAAGCTCCGAATCCACGGACTACTTCTTTCTTGAATTCTTCAATCAGTTACAAGCTCCCCGCTTGCTTTTCTTTTAAGTTCCAATGGTAGCAACCTTGTTGATCATTAAGATATTGACAACCCTAAGTTTATGTGAAGGAAAGCTCCTCAAAGATCTCACAAGAGATTCACATAAACCGCAAATATGAGCAACAAAACAATATGGACAACATTCAAAAACGTGGCTAGGGTTTTGTTTATATACCTAGGGTAAAAACATAAAACCCTAAACGTTTAATGAAGTAGGGCTGAGTTGGAAATTCTGCAGAATAATCAACCTGTGCGATTTTCGATCGATCGAGTCTATTCTTCGATCGATCGAGCCAAGCCAAAAGTCCCAAGTACTTCTGCAGCCACTCGATTCCAACTGTACAATAATAAACCAACTTTGAGCAAGCCTAAACAAAACTAAATACAATGTTTTGATCATGGTTTGTCAACATTACAAATTAGAGTTCTAAATACATAAAATCCTAAGACCTTAGAACCTAACAAACTCCCCCTTTGGCAATCCGTGACAAAACCATATTTAAAAGCTCAAAGTTTTACAAGTAAAAGCCCTGTACAAAGATAATGCTCATAAAATCAAATTCAACCTAACTACTATCCATCAGTTGCAAGTGTAGACAGCAGCTTAGTTGAATCAACCTGTATATTCCTGAAATACTCAACAAACGCATAAACGCATGTGTGACAGAAAAGAGTAAAACAACAGGTATAATATTCTTGTAAGATTCACACAACACAAAATAAAGACATATATGAATAATCAACTCATAAATATAAATCAATAAGCAGTGAATCATAAAGCAACAAGAATCAACAAAAAAAAAAAAAAACATGTATATCAATCAATGTTACTCCCCCTAACATGAATATCCCCAAAAATGATATACAAAGTGAAGCACCTAGATACAATCTAAAAAACTCCACAAGCTCCTCAAAAACAAAAGTCTCCCCCTAACTACAAAAACTCCTCAACAAGTCAAAAATACCACTCCCCCTTTTTGTGACGGAATGCCAAAGGGCAATCACAAGTCGCCATCAAAAGGAGGTGGTGAGGGTGAATGAAGACGCGCCAAGTCAGCTCGTAGAGCACGAAACTCATCTAGCAAGTCCACCAAAATCTGACCATGAGCCGCCTGAACGGTCATGACAGTCTCCAAAGTACGACGAACATCGAAGTCGGCCGAAGGAGGTGGAGGAACATCAGCAGCAGCAGCATCATCACCAACTGGATCAAGAACATCCTCACCAGCAAGACCTGCAGAAGAACAAGGAGGAGGTGCGCTACTAGAGGGCTCAGACCTAGGGTGTTTAGAACCAGCTCGAAGATGAGCAGCCCTTTGTCTAAGAAAAGACGCACCTATAGGAGCAATAACATGAACGGGCTCAGAGGAAGGGAAGCCACCAAGATCAAGATGAAGGAGAATCCTATGAATGAAAATAGGATGTACAAGAGCATGAGCAGAAGATGAACTCCTATAAACATCGTTCAAAGAACGAAGAAAAAGATGGGGAAAACTAATAGGAGCATCAGTAACTAGAGCGTACAAAAATACACACCTCTCAAGAGGAATGGTGTGAACATGAGAAATGGGCCAGATAGAATGACACGCTATCCTAAAGAAGAGATAGTGTAACCCGAAGAGCTCAGCAGAAGTGATCCGAGGATCAGAACCCCACTGGACAATAGTCCCAGTGATGTAAGACAAGACATCACTTAATCTCGGGAGACACGTCATAGGGATAGACAGGATGTCGAACCAATGGTACCCCTAGAGCATCAGCCACTACCTGAGGAGTAATGGAGTACTCTACGCCTCGTATCCAACTCTTGACGAGAGTGTTGGAATCATAGATGCGGATAGAGATGTTCGAATAGAACTCTCTAATCAAGGCAGAAGGTGGAGGAGGATTAGAAACATCCACCAAGGGTAACCAACCCCTACGCTCAAAGTTTGCCCTAATGGCAGGATCAAGTTCATCTAAGTGAACAGAACGCTCAGCCCAAATCTTTCTCCTAACATTCAGCTTCTCATAAATCTCTTGGTTTTTCTCACTCGAAAACTTCTCACGGTCATAGGATGGAGGGGGTGAAGGAGAAGGTGAGGGAACATTCCTACGGGCTCTAGTTTTCCTAGGCATAGTGCTAAGGAAAGGACAGAGACACAAAGTGAAAAACCAAAAAGAACAAGAGAAAACATAACCAAGGGCAGACTGCAAATTAGCACAATAAAAAATATAGAACAAAAATCTATATGATGCATGAACATTAATAATGTTGTGATGCATGATCTAATGCAGTAAACAAATAAGTTCAATTGAGATTGAAGTGACAAAATTGGCTTGAACATGGAATTTTTATCCAAAAATCCCAAAAATTGAAAACCACTTGTAGAAATTTTGTACCAAAAGGATGAATTGAGCATTATAAAACACATTACATAGATTATAATGCTTAATTACAACTACACAACAAGCCAATTTCATCAAATTCTTCCCAATTTAACAAAAAGCCCCAATTCGGATCAAGAACAAACCCTAGATTTTTCAATTTTTCACCAAACTCAAAATTGATCCAATTAACAGGTAATAATCATGTTTATGAAGTGTCCCCACAAAAACCCAATGATCAATTTCATAAAATAGGGCTTGAATCAACAGAAAATCCCAAAAATGGCAAAGTGCGAAAATCGCCCCCAAATGCATGAATATATGCATGAAAAAATGAAAATAAATTCAAAAGGAAGGGCACAAGGGTCTTACCGACTTGAGGAGAGAGAGATTTTGCAAAAAGAACGGAGGAAAACGACAAAAATCTCTATGTGGAGCCTTGCCTCGTTGGAGAGAGAAAATAAAAAGTTTGAAAAGTTTGAAATAGAACTTTGAAAAAGTCAGATCAGAACTTTTAAAAAAAGCTTTTCCACGATGTTCGATCGATCGAAAATCAGATTCGATTGATCGAAACACACAGTCATTTTGAGACAAATGAAAGCACTTTTTTGATTGATCGAAAGTCAGATTCGATTGATCGAAACACACAGTGATTTTGAGACAAATGAAAGCACTTTTTCGATTGATCGAAAATCAGACTGGATCGATCGAAATGGGCAGAGGCTCACTAAATTTTGAGAAAAAAATCACAGTTTTGAACGACACAAACCTAATTTTGAAAAACAACTCCTCAAAGCATTAAAGTACAGAAATAAAATGCATGAGTATGAGATGGAATGCTTTTTCAAAAACCCAAAATTTTAAACCCAATTTTCTCAAAAACAAGTTTCAATTATTCTTCCTTTGAATTTTCTTAAGCAACAAATATGTTGTGCACAAATCTCAAGATAATTTCAAACTTGGTTGGTCAGACCAAAAACACACACACTAGCATGTACAGTGTTTAACAAAGAGTAACTTGTGTAGTGTGTGATACTAGTAAAAACTTGAGATACATGTGAGGTGATATGTGAATAGCAATCAAACACAAAGTCTACACAATTCATCACATAGAATTTAAAAGAGACTATCACCTAAAGAGTTACATCCTATAACTCCCACATCTCCTAGAACAAAAGCTTGCAATCATGTAAGTTTCTTGTATTTTTGCCCCATTATTTAGGTGAAATTTGGCATAAAGCCTAATAGTACACACCAGATTAGATTATGTGAAATGGCATCAAGCCTAATAGTACACACCGGTTTGAATTAAGTGAATTGGCATCAAGCCTAATAGTACACACCAATTTTAAGCATTAAGCATTTAAGCATTTAAAGAGGCTACACCTTATGTTCTTTTTGTGCATGTGCTACACTTTCTCGAGCACAAAATCTTATGATATGCACTAAGGTGTTCATGATTGACTAGTGAACAGTGGTGAGATGGTTATTTATGCCTTTCTCAAAAGGATCAAGTCCGACAGTCAAATAACATGTGACTTCAAGATCAAGACAAAGTGATTAATAACCACAAACATCTTTCCCACACAACATGCACTACAAAGCTTTAACTAGTCAAGTGCAATATTTAAGCTTATCAAAGTTAAACAAGGTACATAGAACATGACATGTGTCAAAAGATAGACCAACCTTGTTTTTCAAAAATCAAGAAAAATAGAGTCTAACATAATTTTTGCTTTCTCCTTTTCTTTTTTTTATTTTTTCTTTTTTTTATTTTATTTAAAAGAGAAAACAAATAAATCCTAGAATGAAATGCATGAATGTAATGCAATGCAAGTCCTAGAACAAAAAAACACAAAAACCAAAGAACAATGGTCACAAAAGAGTAGAGCAATGAAACACAAGGACCATGTCAGAAAGACTCAGTTAGTTCGAGTCTTTTGCATCCAAAACCTTTTAGATGCACCATGAGCATTGGAGTTCTTATTCACATTCGAGTGATTCCCAACTCCAGGATTGGAATAAAGGTTTAACACCTTTACCAATTCACCAATTAGTGCCATAGGATCTTGTGCTTGAGGCACATGCACTTTTGGTTTATTTGCTCTCTTATCAGCTTGAAGCTTGTAACAATTAGGACGAATGTGTCCAGACTTACCACAATAATGACAAACCCAAGCAGGTTTACCATGCATCTTGTCCTTAGATTTGGTAGGCTCCTTAGGTTTAGATTCTCTTAAATCTACCCTAATCTTCTTAGGTGATGAAACTTCTACGGGTTTAACTATCTCACTCACAGGAGGTTTGACAGTTTCACTCACACCCTCACTCACAGAAGGTTCAGAAGAAGAGGAAGGAACAAAAGTAGTGGAATATGGTCCAGAATCAAAAATGCTTTCAACATATCCTAACCCAGTTTTATCAGTAGGAGACTTTTGAACATTCAGCATGTGATCAAGTTTAGAACTAGCAGATCTAGTAACAGATAAATCATGTTCCAAAGTTCTAACTTTATCAAGCAAAAGCATGTTCTCAGATTTAACATTATTGAAAAGCTCATTAGCATCAACAGTTTAACAAGCAAATTTCTCTTTTCAAGCTCAAGAGAATCAATTTTCTTTAGGCCAAGTTCACCTTTCATAGCATCCTTTGCAGCAACTTTGCAAAGTTTGTTATAGGCCTCTTGAAGATCTGCATCTTCAGAGAGTTCCCCATCAGAAGGGTTCTCCTCAGCAGATATGCTTTCATTGACTATAGAAGTAGCCGTGAAAGCAATGAAGTTTCCATCCTCGTCACCACCGGACTCATCATCAGAAACCTCATTATCACTAAGGGTTACAGCCATAGCTTTACCCTTATTCCTCAAGAATGTAGGACATTCAGATTTCACATGACCATACCCTTGACAGCCAAAACACTGAGGACCCAAAGAGTTATTAGAAGATTGACCAAAATTTTCTCTAGGTTTTTCAAAATTGTTAACCTTAGTGGGATCATTCTTCCTAAAATTTCTAGGTTCAACAGTGTAAGTACCTCTTGCCTTTCTATTTGTATTCCTAAGAAAGTTCTTAAAGTTTTTGGCAAGATAGGCAATCTCTGTAGCAGAGAGCTCATCATCAAATCCACCACCCTCAACATCATCAACTGACTTAAGAGCCATTGATTTGGATTTGTTCACTTTAGGTAGGTCAGACTCATAGGATTGAAGAGATCCTACAAGCTCATCAACAGGGATGGAGTCCACATCCTTGCTTTCAGTGATGGCAGTCACTTTGGGTCTAAAGTCTTCAGTTAAAGATCTAAGAATCTTCCTAACAATTTTAGGTTGATCATAGATTTCACCCAAATTAAAAGCAGAATTGACAATATCATTTAGTTTGGCATAAAATTCATCAAAGGATTCATCATCAAACATCCTAATACTTTCAAACCTAGAAGTCAATTGTTGCAATTTATTAATCTTAACTGCCTTTGTGCCTTCATGCACAGTTTGGAGGATTTTCCAGGCAATATGAGCAACCTCAACATTAGAGATCCTCTTAAATTCCTCCATAGAAACACATTAAAGATGGCATTCATAGCTTTGCTATTGAAGCTTGCTGCTTCTTTTTCAGAAGTTTGCCACTCACTCACAGGAGTAGCGGGCTTCTCCCATCCGTATTCAACGGAATTCCAAACCCTCTCATCAATTGATTTCAGGAATGCTTTCATCCTTACTTTCTAATAAGCATAGTTGTTCCCATCAAAGTGAGGAGGAACAAACAAAGAGTGTCCATGCTCCATGACAACAGGGGTCAAGGATCAGCTCAGAGATTAAAAATCTCAAACAAAAAGAGCTACCCGCTCTGATACCACTTGATGGAAATTTAGACCCCTTAAACAACCAAATTGCGTAGCCTAGATTAATTAGCCAAGTTGTTACTTAGTCAAATTATGCAATTCTAGGTTAAAGCAATTCAACAATCATATCAAGAATAATAATGCAGCGGAAAATAAATGAACACAAGATATGATCACCCAGGAAACCACACGGTAAAAACCTGGGGAGGATTTGACCCACCGATCCTCAAGGCATAACAGAATTCACTATGAAAGAATTGAAGTTCTTACAAAAGGACTACAAGCTCCCCGCTCGACTTCCTAATGCTACCCACCAGTAGAACTTCTTGACACGACCACGCGCAGGCTCCGAATCCACGAACTACTTCTTTCTTGAATTCCTCAATCAGCTACAAGCTCCCCGCTTGCTTTTCTTTTAAGTTCCAATGGTTGCAACTATGTTGATCATCAAGATATTGACAACCCTAAGTTTATGTGAAGGAAAGCTCCTCAAAGATCTCACAAGAGATTCACACAAACAGCAAATATGAGCAACAAAACAATATGGACAACCTTCAAAAACGTGGCTAGGGTTTTGTTTATATACCTAGGGTAAAAACATAAAACCCTAAACGTTTAATGAAGTAGGGCTGAGTTGGAAATTCTGCAGAATAATCAACCTGTGCGATTTTCGATCGATCGAGTCTATTCTTCGATTGATCGAGCCAGGCCAAAAGTCCCAAGTACTTCTGCAGCCACTCGATTCCAACTGTACAATAATAAACCAACTTTGAGCAAGCCTAAACAAGACTAAATACAATGTTTTGATCATGGTTTGCCAACATTACAAATTAGAGTTCTAAATACATAAAATCCTAAGTCCTTAGAACCTAACACAAAGGTACAAGGCAAAACTTGCTTTGAGACAAGACTCAACAAAGATGATCAAACTTCTTAGGATTTTCTACTATTTATGTGTTTTTGGATTTTTGACACAAAATCAGTAAAAAAATAACAAAAGCAACTTAAATAACAATGTAAAAACATTTGAACCAAAGACAAACATACAAACAATATAACAACCTAAAAACTTGTAAGAAGCACACAACCAAGCATATTCACAAACATGGGAAGTATTAATGCATAGACACGTTGTAATGCTTATGCATGAGTACCCTTCGTCACCCACACGTCACGTGCATTTGGGGTGATATCCTTGACAGATTGGGTACGAGAGTTAGGATTTTGACTTCTTGGTTGCTCTCCACCCCAAGACCTCTCGTCATTTCTCCTTCCTCTTGATCGAGGAGCGCTTGCATTGTTCAATGCTCTCAGCTTGTGACAATTTGGTCTAGTATGTCCTTGCAATCCGCAATAGTGACAAAGATAGTTCGTTCTAGGACCCTGTTGTGATATTGGAAGTGATCTTCCTCTAGCTCCATATCTGGATTCTGATTGATTACGAAACTTATTTAACACCCGTTGATCAGCCACATTCTTCTTCCTCTCAGCCTTAACTTTCTTAGGAATAAGCTTATCCACAACCATCTCTTTGGCCTTCACAAACTTCACTTCTTTGGTAACATTGGCTGATGAGCTACTCCCTCCGGTATATCCCAACCCGGACTTGTTTGAGGCATGTTTTTGAGATGAAATAATATCATCTAGCTTCTTGGAGGAGACCCTATCTATCTTGGCATGAGCTTGCACTACCTCTTGCTCAAGAAATCTTACTTTTGTATAAGTTTCTGATAGCTCACCATTAAGTGCTTCAATCTCACACTTTGCCTCCTTGTATCGCACCAGAAGACTTTTGTAATCTTCCTCAGCTCTCTTCATCTTCTTCACAGCCGCCTTTGCCACCCTTGTATACTCACCCGATTTCTCAAGAAGTGAGGCGTAATTCTCTTGAAGACCAGATGAATCTTCCTCCTCTTTAGCTTCTGATTCTTCAACAATCCCAATAGATTCCAAATCAGAATGCTCACCAAGCTCCTTCACAAGTGAACTCAAATCATCTGAGGATTCCATATGTGCAATGGTCATGAATACGGAGTAATTTCCTTCTCCGTCACAGCTCTCTTCAGAGTCAGATTTTGATGAATCCGAATCACTTAAAGTAGTGGCATAGACCTTTCCTTTTGACTTTAAATAGTTGGGACATTCCTTTTTGAAGTGTCCATGTCCATTACACTCGAAACATGTGATTCCTTGAGAGGATTGGGAATCTCTATCATCTTTCCTTCGGAATTCTTTCTTCTCCCTCCCGAAACTCTGAAATTTTCCTTTGTCACCAAATTTCCCACCATTCTTGAGTTTCAAGAATTTCTGGAAGTTCTTTACAAGGTACGCCACATCTTTATCTACTGCATCCTCTTCCGAAGGGTCATGAGATGCCACCCTCTCATCAATTGTTTTAAGAGCAAGAGATTTGCTCTTCTTCTGTGTGGGCAGTGACAATTCATACGTCTGCAATGAACCGACCAGCTCTTGCACTTTAATGTCGTCAAGATCCTTGCTCTCTTCAATGGCCGTTACTTTGGTACGAAAACTTTCTGGTAGTGACCGAAGGATCTTCCTTACAACTTTAGAATCCTCCGTCTTTTCCCCCAAATTAAATTTGCCAACGACCACCTCGTTCAGCTTATTGTAAAATGAATCAAATGACTCATCCTCACTCATCTTTAGCTCCTTAAAGCGACATTTGTAGTTTGGTGTCTTTCACCTTCTTAGTTCCTTCATAAGTTGTCTCCAGAATCTCTCATGCTTCCTTAGCAATAGTGATATGTGAAATCCTGTGAAATTCTTCTGAGAGACACCACAGAAAATAGCATTCAATGCTTTACTGTTAGCATTAGCCGCCGCAAGAGCTGCCTTATCCCAAGTGGATTTGGCAGCCTCCAGCCTTGTCCAACCAACCTCAACAGCATCCCACACAGCATCATCAATAGAACACAAAAACACCCTCATACGGACTTTCCAAAATCCATAATTATTACCATAAAAAAATGGTGGTACATTTAGGGATTGAGACCTATCCCTCTCAAAACGGGGTCAAGCATCACATTAAGGTATTTAAACCGCAACAAGTGCACTTGCTCTGATACCAATTGAAAGTTCAATATGAGCGTAAAACACCCTTGAATGTTTAGACCCCAAATTACAAAATTACCAATTCAAGCTTTATATCAAACAATGTATGTGCGGAAAATGATAACAAGCTTATAACAGAATTGATAAACAATCTAAAACATAAATAATCACTATCACAGCAGTAATTAAAAGGTAAAGATAAAAGGGAAGAGAGATGCAAACACAAGGACAACACGCGATGTGTTATCGAAGAGGAAACCGAAGCCCTCAGCGTAAAACCTCTCCGCCGCCCTCCAAGCGGTTAATAATCCACTAGAAAATGTAGTTGGGATACATGAACAGCAATAGACCCTCCAAGCCTAATCTACCCAGGTACCTAAACCCTCCAAGCTTCTTGCTCCAACGAGGTTGCGCCGAACCTTTTTCTTTTCTAGCTTACCAGATTCCGCTACTAAACCATAGCATCAACCAATGAACATTGGTTCCTTCCAAACTGCTTCCCTTAGCACCAAATGTACCTTCTCACAGACGTGGGTGTGATGAGAAAATGATTTGGTCAATGACCTCTCAAGGATGTATCAATGGAGAGGAAGAGAGTAGAGAAATTTGAAGAGTCTCTTAGTGAAGATTGGGGATGAGGCAATCTTGTTTTTCTCTAGGGTTTCTCTCACAAAATTCTCTCTGGAAGCTCTCTACATTTCGTGGGTATAAGGGTCTATATATAGTGGTGTGTGTTTGGAATACGAAGAGTCAGTTTTTCCCAAACAGGGCTGGTTGGCGGCTTGGCCTCGCGACTGGTCCAAGTCGCGAGATAACGGCCTGGCCAGCCTGGGACTTTTGTCCTGTAGTGCGACAGCTGGCGCGACCCTTCACCTCCCCGCATGCTTCTCACGTGCACAGCAGTTGGCGGCTTGCAAGCCACGAGTCAGTCGTGAGTCCTAGCTGCGAGTCCCTGCTTCTTGGCATAAAGTTGAGCAATTCTTTACACTCTCTTCTCACACTACCCTTACATGAATCTCACCTAAATACAGGGTTACTATGTGCTAAATTACAAGCAAATTGGCACGGAATAAAGCCAACAAGATGGTTGATAAAGTTCAACCTTACACTACCCAAACGTCACTCCTTCCCAAATCCACATAGGCTGGATCGACATAGGCGCAATGGGCATTGCCATGACTACTCGCATCTTTTCCACTTGTTACACCACTATCTATGCTCACACTCCTTCCTAACACCATCTCTCTCTCTCTCTCTCTCTCTCTCTCTCAAGGCACCCTTCTTGTGTTGGTGAGGTTGAGTAGAGGTTGGTGTCACAGGTGTTAGAGATACAGATAATATTTCACTCAATGATAATAGGAGTCACCTTGGGAATGTCTCGGAAATTTAGTGTACCGCATCATAATGGATTATGGGTGTGATGTTAGGTGAAAATGTCAGTGAAATTTTATTATAGCCGTAAAACAACTCATAATAAATGTCTATTCATAATTAGCATAATCATTAAATTTCATAATTATAAGAAAAAATGAAAGAGGAAAAAAATTACATTATGTTTAATTTGTTTGTGGATTGCTCAGGTTATTGATTATTAATAATATCTAATTACAGCGGAAGCCTAAACTAAGAGTCCGTCATTTGAAATATACGAGACTTTCCAACATTCATAATGTGGTGCATTTCTTAAATTTTTCTTAACATTTTGTGATCTACAAAGTCGACATGGCAAGTTATAATAAGAACGAGTGAGTTTAGCGACTCAAAATGTGCCATGTGTCATTAATAAATAGAGTTGTATTCCTAAATGACTATAAGTTTACCTTCTTCTTTTTTTCTTTTTTCTTTTTTTGATAGCCACTAAAATGGGGGAGAGAGATTTGAACCTTGACCCTTTTTGTGGAAAACTCCGGGAGGTGCCAATGTCTCCTCAAATCTCTATTACATTAGGGGAAGAAAAAAAAGTCTCTATTACATTAAATGTGCACTATATAAATTCATGGAAAATTTGGCTTTTCTTTACCGATATTTTTCCTTGATGCAATCAAATTGTTACCTTATTCTCTCAATTAAGAATATTTGACCCTTTTTTCCTATAATATCCTTTATCTTTAAGTGATTGCTAATTATGCATTTCAATCTTTTTAATTTTATAGCATTAAAGTTTTACCATGTATGTCACTCATGCATATCTATACTAGCCCAATTGTTGCCTCTTACTTTTAAAGTGCAATGCTTCTTACTCCAAAAAAGGAAATAAAATAAATTGTAACGCTTTTCAATAAACCAAAACAGATAAGTATAACGCGTCTTTTGTTTCACTAACTTCCCATAAAAGAAAATAAAGTGTAACGCTTTTTTTCCCCCCCTATTTAATGTTAGTTGTCTTTTTGAATTCTCTTTTCCCCTTCTTTTTCCTTTGAGGTAATGACCCAAATTTTAAAATGAAAAAAAAAAAAAAATCAAACACCTAACATATTATGATTAGTTGAGCATAAATTAAAACACAAAAAGTTGGAAAAATAATAGTTGATGTATATGTAACGCTTCTTTGTAATCTTTCAGTTTTAAAATGCTCAATGACCTTTTTATAGATTTCCATTTTTTTCAATTGAATTGCTTTATACTATCGATATTAGTTTCTTCAAATCCCTCAATCCCCAACTATCCAATTTAAAATTTATAAAAAAAATCTTTGACTTTTTTTTTTTTTTTTTTTCATTCGATCTTGTGATTCCTAATTTTGCAATAAAAACACTTCTAAATTTTGCCATGTATGTCACTCATGTCTATCTATACTATCCAATCTTTGTCCTCTTCTACTTTTTAGTCTATGCTCATAAAAAAATTAAAAAAATAAAAATAAAAATAAAAAAGGGAAAAGAAAAGAAAGCATAGCGCTTCTTTCATTTCTTTATTTTTCCTATTAATGTTGGTTCTCCTATAATTGAAGTATTGTCCTTTTGAATTCTCTATCACCCACCACCACAAACAAAATCCAGCTTAACCACAATTGTTGAATCTGGACGTGTGTACAGTTTCTCCATAACTTGTTTTGATTATAAATGATCAATTATATATATATATGTATGTATATATTGTGTAGAATATTTGATATGTCAAGCGACAAAAATTATTGAGAAGTTTTACGTACACAACAAATCATAAATGATTAATTGTTATTGGTTCTAATTTGAAATCACAACTTAAATGACTTTTTTGGCCCATCCGTAACTGTGAGTAACAACTATACACTGAGAATTTATTGTGAAAATGTTATAGACATAGTATTTCTCAAAATGATACCCATATAGACTTTTTTATTAAATGTGGACAATAGTACTGCAAGATGAGTTGATAGGATCGTGCCTACCCATGTAATAAGTGTGGAATAGGGGTTTGAGTTCAAGCCCTAGGGAGAGATGAAGTATTTATTTAGTAATATATATATATATATATATATTAATAGATAAAGTTAAGAGAAAATCAATTAGATTTCAAATTGGATTTTAATTATAGTGTAATTTTGTGTCTCGTGTCCTATTTATATATATTTTTTAATTTCTAGGTGAGTTAATGTTGCATAAAAGACGAAGAGTCTAATATAAATAAACCATTAAAAAAAACCCAATAAAAAAAAGTAAACTCATGTGTATATCCAAAAAATAAAATAAAATAAAAAAATAAAGAAGAAAGAAAGAGTAAAACTCATGTATATATCTATGACTTAAATAATGTATAATTTGAATCCATATATGTGTAATTGTGTTGTTTTTAATTGTACCGTGCATATGCACAGATTATACACGTATATATTAATAGGTAAAGTTGAGAGAAAATCTAATTAGGTTTTAAATTTTATTCCAATTGTTGTCTAATTTTGCGCCATGTGTCCTATTTAAATTTTTTTTTTTTAATTTTTTTTCTAGGTGAGCTAATAAGGTGCAAAAGACGAAGGGTCTAATACAAATAAATCATCAAAAAAATCAATAAACAAAAGAAGAAAAAAAGAGAGTAAACTCATGCATATATCCAAAAGAAATTAAAACACAGAGAGAGAGAGAGAGAGAGAGTAATTTGAATCCATATATGTGTGTAATTGTAATTTTTTTTAATTATACCGTGTATATACACGGGTTATACACTAGTATTTATAAAGCGGATCAATAAAAAAAGTGGACACACGTCTTTATTTTTTTATTTTTTATTTTTATCATAAAGACGAACCTTGAATTGCTTAGTTGTTATATAAAACATGTGTATATACTTCGATGGTTTGGTTTAATTGTGTAAGTTCAAGACTTCAAGGTCTCGGTTCTTATCGATTCCTAAGTAGTAAGTGCCACCTTTAGTTGTTATAGAAATCCAAATAAATTTATATCATTGGTTAGGGCAAGCGGGATTTTATTTATTTTTGGATATTTCTATATTTATAATTGGAGAGAGAGAATTTGAACCCTAGTTGTCATGGACACACTAGGAGGTGCCGACTAGATGAGTTATAAGGCTTTTGGCGGGAATTTCAATTTATAAGTATTTGGTTTTGAGATTATAATTTACTCTCTTTTTTCCACGTTTAAAAAAAAAAGGAATTATTATATTTTATTTCATTTTCATTGAGAAACTTGAATAAATTGAAAAATAACCATAAATATAATTTCAATTTGGAAACTTTTGCATGTTAATTCCTTTTCCTCTCTTTTGGAACTAAATTTTACATGTAAATGTTTTTCTGCAAGAATGCTCAAAAAGGGTTCAGTTGTGAGTATAAACGATTAACCCACACCAAACGATATAAAGTTTTCTCTTTTTAAATTGTATGCATGGTAGAAATTTAAATACTCAATATAACTAGATAACGAAATATCAATCATTTTAAAATTTTAGACTTAAACTTTTTTTCAATTTTTGCTTTTATACATATACTTTGTAAAAAGATTAAGAAATTAAATCTGTGATGCACTATTAATTAAAAATTATATACAAATAAAAAACATTTTACTAATATGATCAAAGCTATCTTAATAATCATAATCACTTCGTTCCAATTTTACTTAGGGTATATAGCCTGTAATTTTTACAATAATAAAATAAAAAATTATGATATATAAATAAAATAAGTATTAATTTATTTTAGATTATTTAAACTTTTTTTGTAAAAAGAATTTTAAATTTATTAAAAGTTACCTAATAAAGTTTTACCCTAAACAAAAACTATAGTATAAATGAACAAGAGATAAAGATTCCCCCTTCACCATTTCTCTCTTCTAGACTCCCATCCCAATACATTTCACCTCCCCTCTCACTCCGAACCCCCAAACAGGCACTGCCAACTTCGTCCTCTTCCAACAAGGCTTGTCTCAATATCTTCAGCGTTTCAGGTCAGTGATTTCTATCATCTTCTTTATGATTATCTCCAATTTACACACACCATTTTTATACTGAGAAATGAAATATGTAACAGTAGTGTAGCTGTGCTGCAAATCCTAAGACGAGATGGCCACTGAATCAAACTCAGAAGTAGAAAAATGTGACGAGGTGGACAGGATCAGCGATCTGCCGGACTCTCTTCTGTGTCACATCCTTTCATTCCTCCAAACCAAACAAACCGTGGCCACGACAACTTTGTCAACAAGGTGGAAGCCGGTCTGGACTATGGTCCCCTCTCTTGATTTCCAAGACACTGCTGAAAGACAACAGAACCAAGGCGATAATCATGGTAATAATGACCTTAACATGATGTTTACGCAATTTGTATGCAGAGTTTTGGCTCTCCGCGAACCAGTTCCTCTAAAGAAATTCCGACTCCTACTCAACCCCTATTATTTCATTGATCCAACCCATCTCCATACATGGATTAGTTATGCAATAGGGCACCATGTGGAAGAGATCCATCTATTTCGTGTTCGCACTCGTAGCCAACCATTAGAGTTGCCTCCAAGTCTTTTCAGTTGCAAATCACTCAAGACTTTGATGGTGCATGGTGAAATTATTGTCAATTGTCCTTCATCAATTCATCTTCCAAATCTCCTGTGTCTTGGTCTTCTCAGAATTAAGTACACAGACGAGGAATCTTTTCATAGGCTCTTGACTGGTTCCCCAAACCTCCTAAAATTGATCGTCTGGCGTTATCAACAAGATAATATGATCAGTTTTAATATCTCTCACCCTACACTGAGGTTGTTCTTCTTCGATAATCAAGTACAAGATCCTAGATTTCGACTTGAGTTAAACGCACCCAGTCTTAAGCATCTCTTGCTGTGGGATCGAAATTGCCATGGTTATTTGCTACATAACGTAACCAACATAATTCAAGCCAATATGTTTAATTTATGTGAACATGAAAATTTCTGTCACTGCATGCTCAAGCTTCTTAGTGTGCTCCCTAATGTTCAAAGTTTGACCTTGCGTTATAACAAGGTACTTAATTTCCTTTCAACTATAATTCTTAGTACGTTCTAGATTGCTTATGTTAACTTGTGTTTATTATATAATGTTAAACAAACATTATAGATGAATAATTTGGTTTTTCACTGCATGTGTAGCCTCTCGGTCCTGGTTTTTATCTTCCCATGTTTAATAATTTGAGATCGCTGCAACTTAAAGTAAAATGCTGCAAATGGCAAATACTGCTAAATTTGCTTCAAAGTGCTCATAATCTTGAGACCCTTACTCTTAATAAGGTCAGTTTGGTTTATAAGATTATTTCATTTAATTACGCGTAATTTTTTTTCTTTTTTTAAATTGACTGGTCTGTTTTCATCAGATGGACATTGAAGGACCACATGAGTCATGCTGGATAGAGCCACAAGAAGTTCCTAAATGTCTAGAATCACGCCTTCAAAGTTTTTATTTTGTAAAATTTAGCTTCTTGGATCATGAACTTGAACTTGTCAAATATATTCTAAAGAATGCACAAGTCTTGAAAACAATGGGAATCCATAATGGTGTATCGAATTGGGAGGAAGAATTTTTTATTCGCTGGGAGATGTTAGATTTTCCCAGGGGTTCTTTGACATGTCAACTTGAATTCTTAACGGTATCCTCTCTCACTCTCTCTCTCTCTTTCTCATATTACATGATTGAGTGATTACCTATTTTGATTATAAGTTGCTTTAAATAAGAGGATTATTTAGCAGTTCAAAACAAGTTGTGTATTTATGCTTTTGTTCATTTTGTGGGATTACTGTAAAAAGGACATTCTATGGACTTAATCCCTGGTCAGTAAATCTGACAGCCCAAAAGCCAAGAAGTAAAAAAAAGGGGTAAAAAAGTTTGTGATGTAGGATAGAAGGTTTTTGAACTCTCATGCCTATTTGATGGATCTTTAGAAATTTGGCACAAAAATAGCATTTGTTAAAACATTTCTTAATGGCTCTTCTTTTGGGAAGAGTTTGGTGATGAAAAAGATTGAATCTTGGGTAATTACACCTAAGTTGCTTAGTCAATCACACTTGCAAAGGAGAATTCAATTTCTCAAAGTTTAACAAACCGGTTTAATTTTTTTTTAGTTTAAGGATAGAGATTTTCTCCAAACTAGTTTGGAGGAAAGTTCCTTCTACCCACTTCGTGGCAACGCAAAAAACTATATATTCACTTATTTTTTTAGTCACATAACCTACTTAAATAATCGTGTCACATGTTTAAATAATTTAATGAATTATGTGATTTAATACATGTGAATGATTTTATAAACCACCATAATATAGATTGGAGGAGGTTCCCCCAAAAATTTTTAAGAGGAAAATTTGTCCTAATTTTAATCTCTATATCTATATTTGATATATTACAATAGCTTCTTTTCCTAGAAAGGTTAGATGTTGAAAGCTGGAGGTTTTATTTGGACTGCACTTGTAAAATGTAGAGTTTAATTGTGATATGTTTCTTTCATGGGTTACTTATTTTTAATCAATTTTACTATAAGTGTTACTATAAGTGTTCTCACTGGATGCCTTTCTTTGTTGCAACAGGTTGAACCAGCTTGGATATGTCCCTGGGAACGTTGACTTTATGGTTGCTTAATTTAGTAGTTATCGGTGCCCTTTCAAAATCAAATACTCTGTTTTCTTTTGTTGTGAATCCTACAGTACCCACACATTTTTGTGTGGATATCGTAACTTTAATAGTTATTATGTTTAGTTTTTTGAGGAAAACTTTAATAGTTAACATGATATAACATTTTCACATTAGTTATTTTCTTTATTTAAAGTTGATTTTTTCCTTTTTAATGATTTAATATAATATAATAAGGGGACGGAATGATAGTAACTCCTTTGTTTTACCACCGCGCATCCTTGGTGCGATAGTCACTCCACAAATATAATTGCTTATGGGGTGTGGAGGCAAGGCCAGGGTTCAAGTCTCTAGGAAAGAGCTTCACACACATATACATTTAAATTAGGCTAAAGTAGAAATTTTATCTTGTAAAAAATAAAATAAAAACTCCTTTATTTATTTATTTTTGGTTTTATCACTTTAGATGATATTAATGTTACACATGACAGAATTTTTACTTTTTATCACTTAATAATTCACTTCACATTAGGCTGCAATTCTGTCAATTTGTATTCCAAATGTTAGACGATGACATGGTGACATTAGAAAGTTGTCAAAATCAACGGTCGGTTTGTTACAACACTTGTTTAGCTATTTTTTAAAAGATCTTTTTAGCTTTTAGTCACTTTTGTAACAAATAACACATGATAGCTAGTATTGTGTGCATATTAATAGTAAGTTCACAATTTTGTGGTAGCTAAATTTTTTTTCTTTTCACGTAGAATTTGTCACACACATTTGATAACTTATACCATTTAACGTGTTAAAACTCTCTGTTTATGGTGTTTTGGAATAGTGTTTTGTGGCATACGTTAGGGTGAGCCAAAACTCTCCGTTTCAGCCAAGGCTCACCATTTCACAACACTCAACAGGCCAAAACTCACGGTTTAGTTTGTATTAAAAAGTGTGAAGAGGCCTTGGAGTAGGGTTTAGTTGTACACAATTTTTGGTAAGCCAAAAATCAGTGTTACGACTTTGGACTTGTTTCAGAGCTAAACTTTTTTATATTTGGGGTTTTGACTTTTGAGTTTGGAACGCATTATCATGGTTTGTATTTAGGTTCAAATTTTCTTTTCATAGAGAAGTTGAGGAAATATTAAAAATATTCCAAACTTTATTTTCTTAGTAGCCATATGTTTCTCTTTTAGTTAGTTTTACTTATTACTTATTAAAAAAAAAATTGGTTTTAATTATTACATGATCATGTGCTTATGTTTGAAATTTGTTATTTGGTTATTGAGAAACTGTGGAAAGAAAAGGTCAAATTAACATGCATGTATTCAATTTTCTCATGTTTTAATTATAAGGATACAAATGTTTTGATTGAAAGATATGTATTTAGTATGATTGAGTTCACAATAGCCCCTCTTGTGTTATCCCTTAACCTATATTTCGTTATTGATTGGTATTTATTCTTAAGCATCATAAGTCTTATGTTAGAATTTCCATAGATGCATTTGATTTTTGATCTATGTTTGGCAAATATTGGAATATAAACGCGTGACTAGTGTGGTTAGTTTAAGTAGTAAAATTTCATATTGGATACTAATGAAAAGAATGAGTGGTTAAGTAATGTCTTTATATATTACATTAACTACTCAATTTAAGTCTCCATAATGTGTTATTTCCTCAACATGCCTTTTCACCAATGGTTGAGTAAAGGATTCTTCTAGGTGCATGTTCGTGATGCATATAGTTGTGCAAGAAAGACTCTCATGTTCACTCTAACTATGGTCGAATAAAGAGTCATTCAAGGGGGAGACTAATCGAAGTGCTATAAGTGATTTGGTAGAAGGCTCATATGTGAAGGAGGATATTTGTTGGAATATGTATGTGAGTAATGTGGTTGATTAAGTAATGAAGTCCCACACTAGATACTAATGGGAAATAATTAGTGGTTGATATAACATAGTTGTACTCAAACTCATGAATCGCCTTTTGAGTCAAGTAGTGTCCCTATATATTGTATTAACTATTCAATTAGATCACCCCAACAACAAATATATATATATATATATATATATATAAGTGGCTTTGTCATTCAATTTTCTTTTCAATATGATCATACAGAAATCATGATTTAGTAGCCAATTTTTGTGCTTTTATTTATTTATTTATTTATTTATTATCTATATGGATTTGAGTTGGGATAACAGGACAAAATTGCCCTTTGCCCTTTTTGGGAAAATTAAATAGTTTTATGCCTCCCTTCCCAAATTAATTAGGAAAATGCCTCTCTTTTAAAACTCGATTTATGATAAATCGAGTTAGGCCCTATAGTGGCGTTTTTAAGGAGCCTATAGTGACGTTTTAAGGACCTATAGTGACGTTTTTTAACTCGACTTCAATGAAATTGAGTTATAGGCAATGAAATCGACCTATAGTGGCATTTTTTTACCTATAACTCGATTTCATTGAAGTTGAGTTAAAAAATGTCACTATAGGTCCTTAAAACGTCACTATAGACTCCTTAGAACGCCACTATAGGGCTTTAGAATTTTTTTTTTTTTTTAACTCGATTTATAAATCGAGTTTTAAAAGATGGGCATTTTCCTAATTAGTTTGGGAAATGGGGCATAAAGTTATTTAATTTGCCCAAAAAGGGCAAAGGGCAATTTTGTCCTGGGATAGCATTTTCATGTTCTGTATTTAGTTTCAGCTTTTCTTTTCACTTGTATTTGGTCGTAGAGAAACTGAGGGAATGTACTCATAAATAAGCACTCATTATTTTTGTGAGGTTAGAGGAAGATGAAAGGCATACAGTTTGTACTTAGTTTTTCGGGTCTAGTTGGAGATGTCTTGGTTTCAAGTACAAATTTCTATTGTGATAGTATCTACCCTCTCATCACACTCACCATATCTATTGAGACGTTGTGTTGGTTATTTTGTATATTTAGTTCTTTTGTTTTTATTATGTCCGTAATTTATAGAACATTTTTTTTGGGGTGTTTATTTTACACGGTAGTATTTTTTTTTTTTTTTTTTTTAATCTTTGGATTGAATATTGAGAAATCAATTGCAGATGGAATTAGAACGCACTGAGGTTTGATCATATGATTGTTAAGTGGAACTTTTCGCATAATTTTATATTTTTTCTTTAATTTATTGGGAAATTAGTCTTTTGGATAGTTTATGTAAATGTTATTGATAGTGCAGGCTCTAGAAATCTAATTCGGGGTTTTAAGTCTAATTGAAATGTAGTTTTGGCAATATTTGGTCAATTTAGAAGAGAATTACATTTTTGGGGTGGATAAAGGTATGATTCTCAGATTAGTCCTAATGTTAAATTTTAATACAAAGTTAAAATTTTTATATTTTGATTCCATGAGATGAGCATACCGAGTATATAGCTTCTTGTTTTTAAACATTCTTTCTCAGCTACTATGGTGTCCTATTAAGTGTTTTTCACATATGGTGATTTTTGGATATTGGATTGATAATCATATCTCGAAGAAGCGAAAGGAACCTTATCTAAAAGCAACAACAAACAAATTTACCTTATTTTTGTTGCCTGACCTAATTTCGGATTTCTTGCTGCATTGTAACCATTTATCCTAATTATTATTTTAACTAATATGCTTCAAATTCCCGGAATTTTCCTCCTCTCATACATGTTCACAATTGCATTATGGTAAGATGCTATGGAATATCCTGCTTTGGATCAACGGCCTTTTATGTATTTATATGGATGTTAAGTTAAAGTTATTGAAATGTAGCTACTCTTTATGTATTCACTTTGAATCTGAATTGATTCCATTATTACTAAGGGAGCATATACAAAAGAAAATTTATTTAGATAATTATTTATGTTATCTAGGACAAAATTTCCCTTTGCCCTTTTCGGGCAAATTAAATAGTTTCATACCCCCCTTTCCCAAACTAATTAGAGAAATGCCTCTCTTTTAAAACTCGATTTATAATAAATCAAGTTAGGCCCTATAGTGGCGTTTTTAAAGAACCTTTAGTGACGTTTTAAAGACCCATAGTGGCGTTTGGTAACTCGACCTCAATGAAATCGAATTATAGGTAAAAAATTGCCTATAACTCGATTTCATTGAAGTCGAGTTAAAAAACGTCA
Source organism: Quercus aquifolioides (assembly GCA_019022515.1). Taxonomy (NCBI): domain Eukaryota; kingdom Viridiplantae; phylum Streptophyta; class Magnoliopsida; order Fagales; family Fagaceae; genus Quercus; species Quercus aquifolioides. The sequence continues at coordinate 83,429 of JAFHAW010000038.1, forward strand.
CTATAGGCTCCTTAAAACACCACTATAGGGCTTTAGAAAAAAAAAATTTAACTCGATTTATCATAAATTGAGTTTTAAAAGATGAGTATTTTCTTAATTAGTTTGAAAAATGAGGTATAAAGCTATTTAATTTGCCCGAAAAGGGCAAAGGGCAATTTTGTCTTGTTATTCTATAATGTCAATAATGAACCTGATAACCAAATACACAAAAGAAAATTTACAAGTAATTTACTTTTATAAATCATCATTTGTGAAACTATGATGATTATTAGGCCTTTATTGAAATATCAATAGAAGTGACATTATGGAAAATGCTTCACTTTCAAAGTTTTGCTATAAAAATATTATGATGGAGAAAAAAAAGAAATTGTAACAAAATTACCATTGTTAAGGCCAAGGTGTCCACTTTTAAAATAATATTTGCCAATATATCTTCTGGGGTATTAGATTATGAACTTTGAAAGTTGTTAGCACTTCTCCTGAAGATATCGCGTTATTTGGGTAAGAAAGGAATTAGTGATAGAAAATTAATAGTTTGGGGTTTCCCCCTCAAACTGAGTTAACAAACCAAAGCCGCCCACTTTTCCTTAAATTTAGCATTGACCTTTCAGAAATCTTTGCAACCGCCATATATGTGCAGAAACTAGGTTTTCAAGAAACTGTATCTGTTGTTTCAGCTTCTTTGTCTCTCTTTCTCTTCTGGGTCTTTTTTTGTTCTTTTATTTGGTGGGGTGGTTTCCTTTTTCTTTTTGGTTGGTGACCATTTAAGGGTTCTGTAAGAAAAGCCATTCCCAAAGTATGTTTCTGGGTTCCTGATTCCTGTTGCTGCTACTGATCTTATTGGGTTTTGTTCTGTAAGGGGAGCTGGGAAGGTACTAGTTCTTTTGGCTTGCTTTATCTCTGTTTCATTCTTATGGCTTTTTTGTACCAATATGACTTTACTTTTCTCACATTTGGTGGTTTTTTTTTTTTTTTTTCTCACATTTGATGGTTCTCATATTGTTACATTAGGCAGTATCATCACATTTGACCGTACTTTTATCACATTCAGTAGTACTCTATTTTTTTTTCCTCACATTTAATAGTCTTATCGTCACATTGGGCAGTACCAATATCACAAGTAGTGATTGTATTTTTGACATATTTGTTGGTTCTCTTATTTGTTTTCTCACATTTGATGGTTTCATTATCACATTACGCATTATTAATATCACATTTGACCATACTTTTGTTATATTTGGTGGTAACCTAATTTTTTTTCTCACATTCAATAGTTTCATTGTCACATTGAACAGTACCAACATTACATGTGATTATACTTTTGTCACATTCAATAGTTTCCCCTCACATTTGATAGTTTCATCGTCACATTGAGCAATACCAATATCATCTTTGACCATACTTTTGTCACATTTGGTGATACTACTATTTTTTACTCACATTTGGTGGTTCAATTGTAACATTACACCATATCAACTAAGGGCGGAGGGAGACTTGGACATTGGTGGGCAATGCCCCCCACACAAAACAGAAGAAAAAAATAGCACAATATAAAATAATTATAAAAATAAAATAAAATTAGAATAGACACTCACATCCACAAATGATAAAACATTGCATTAATATCACCACAATAAAATGTATTTTTTGCGACGAATATTAGTGACGAAAATTTTTTCGTCACCAAAAATTGATTTAAAATGACGAAATTTATATTTCGTAGCCAATAATAAAAAATTAATAACATTTAAAGACGAAACTAAATTTCCATCGCTATTGTTGCACTGAAATTAAGGTGCCAAACTTAATTAATCTTCCATGACGAAATATTTTGTTAGGTTCTAAGTACTTAGGAACTAATGTATTAGAACTCTAATTTGTAATGTTGGCAAATCATGATCAAAACAGGTTTTTAGTCTTGTTTTAGACTTGCTTAAAGTATGTATTTTTTGTAAAGTTGGAATCGAACGGCTGCAGAATTCATTGTGCAATTCGGTCTGGCTCGATCGATCGAGAATTAGACTTGACCGATCGAAAGTCGGGCAGAATGTTTTTTACTACAGAATTTCAAACTCAGCCTTAAGCCCATATGACGTGTAGAGTTTTATGTTTTGCCCTAGGTATAAAAGGGAAACCCTAGCCACGTTTTTGAGGTTGCTCTACTTGCTGTGTGTGTGACTCTCTTGTGAGATCTGAGAGGTGGTTGCCTTCACACATGCTTAGGATTATCAAAAAAGAGATTTCATTGAGAGCTTGATGATCATTTAGTTGCTGCACAAAAGTGCTTAAAGATACACAAGTGGGAGTGCTTGTACTTGCTGGAGAATCTAAGAAAGAAGGAGTTCGTGGTCTCGGAGCTTGCACGTGGTCGTGTCAGTAAGTTTTCTACATGAGGTAGTAATAGGATGTTAGTGGTCTAAATCGCTATTGTAAAACTTCGATTCTTTCATAGTGGATTCAGTTTTACCTTGAGGATAGCTAGGTTAAATCATCCCCATGTTGTTTACCAGTTTGGTTTTCTTGGGTGATCATATATTTGTGTTCTTTATATTCCGCACTTTACATTTATATGATATATGATTGTGTTAACCTAGATCTGGAATTTTGACTAAGTAATAACTTGGCTTGTTAACTAGCTTAATCCAATTGTGTTTTTAATGGGTCTAAAAACAAACATATTTTGTCACTAAAAGAGTAACTTTTTGGCGACAAAAAATTGCATTGCTATTGGTGTTGCTGGAACAAATTGGGCAATGAAAGAAATTTTTGTCGCTAAAAATCACCAATAGCGACAAAATACATTCATCACTAAAACAAAGAACTTAAAACACTTAGAGTTGGGTTTGGAACTCATTTTAATTCAATCAAATATTCCCCTAACTCTCTCGCTCCCTTCGCTCTCTCTATACTCTCTCTCTCACTGCTCATTCTCTATCCCATACAACTCCGCCACCTTTTCCCCCTAGCCACCAACGCCACACTACCTTACTATCTTCGATCTCCTCTCCTCTCAATCCGGCCTCTCTCTCTCTCTCTCTCTCTCTCTCTTCTGCTGCTGATTTTTGCCCCATACCCACCAATGACACCACCGCCTCTCACTACCTCCACTGCTCTTAAATCACCTCTCTCTCTCTCTCTCTCTCTCTCTCTCTCTCTCCCCTTAATTCAGCCTGATCTCTTCTCTCATTCTGCCGCCACCACAGCCTCCTTCGACAGCCACCACAGTCGTCCCCGGTCTCCTCCCCTCTCTCAACCACATCAAGAAGCTCTGATGGTATTTTTTTGCACTTTTTTATTTTTATAAACCTCTCTCTTCTCTTTTTACTTTATATTTCTTAATTTTTTAGGTTGCAAATATTTTTCTTTATTTTCTATCTCTAAGCTCCAATGGTTTCCATATGCATTTTCTTTTTCTTATATAAAAATTGCTTCAAATGTAGAAGGTAATTTTTTTTTTTTTTTTTGGGTAATATAAAATGTGTTTCAAATGGTATGATGTTGTAGATTAAACTTGCTTGAGACACGAATATTACTGATCTTTGTGGATAATCTTTGTAGGTTTTGAATGGTATGTTGATAGTTTCTTCTTCATGATATATTATTTGCTCTTTTACTTCTTCTTTTTCACATATATTTTCCCAATTTGATTTGAATTATGGGTTTGGGTTTTGTATGTTTTGTAGTTCTTGAATACCCATCTTAGCACAGCTTGAATCGAATTTCCCGGTAGTATTTCAACAAAAGTATATAGTATATGTTGAGTAATATTTGTTTAATTTTTTTAATTTTTTTTTCAATACTTGTAAACATTAGCATTTTATTCTATATTATTTTGTTGAGAATTGGTATTGTAGTTGGTTGTTGAGTTGGAGCAAGCAGGTAGCTTGCATGGTGTTGTAAGTTGTTTTAAATAAATGCTTGGTTCTTGTAATTTTAGAACTTAAATGTAGGTGTGCCTTGTGTATACTACCCATGTACATGGGTTGCGTTGTTTTACACTTGTTTAATGAAATATTTATTTATGGAATAATAAGTTCCTTTTGTCATCCAGTTGGACACACTACCTAATCTTATTATTCACCATTTTTGTGCAGTAATATTATCTCTTAAGCTGTAGTCAGACTCAAATAAAGTCATCTTAGGCAAGGTACTAGTACCAAAATACTAATTGAAGGGGTAGGTTTAAAAGTAAAGCCTTTGCCACCTCTAAATGCACATTAAAGCAAAAAGCAAGCTTTGTGCCCTTCCCCTCTTTTTTTTTTTTTTGGTAAACAGGATATTTCATTCAAAGCTAAACTGAATACAAAGAAAGAAAAGAGACCGAGCTAATGCTACGATCATACATAGTACCATCTGCATCTAATCTAAGCAACAGATCAATATCAGATGGAGGTTCCAAAAAAATAACAAAATCACAGTTCATCAACGCTCCCCGACGAGCTAGTGCATCAGCACACTTATTGGCTTTGCGATAGCAGTGTTTAATTTTTACCATTGGAATCTGTCTAAGGCCCTCCTTGCAGTCCACAACTATGGTGTTGTTCACATTAACACTACCACCTTCCTTCCCAAGGAGATCTACAACAAGTTTGGCATCAAGCTCTACTTCCACTGCTTGAAGATTCAGCGACAAACACAATTTTATACCATCTCTCAATGCCCACAACTCCGCCGCTACACTTGTGGTGATCCCTATAGACCTTGCATAGCCTTTTATCCAGTTCCCTCTATCATTCCGAATGAGACCTCCCCCTCTAACAATACTAGGATTCCCCAAAGACGACCCATTCGAGTTAAGCTTGAACCAACTTATCGGAGGCCTCAACCATCTTACCTGAATAGTGGTCCGAGGCGTTGAAGAGTTCCCATTGAGAACAATGAAGGCCATTTCAGAGGCTTTTGACAGAATCTCACTTGATAAGCTTCGTGAAGAGGTATCATTTCTAAACACAACTTTGTTTCTGAATAACCACAAGGTCCAAATACCAACTGGGAAGATGACACCCCACGAAATATTCGACCCCTCATGATTTTTCCTGCTTTGACAATTAATATGCAACCAATCCACCAAATTAAGGTTGAAGAAAATATTTGGATCCAGAGGAATAGACAAGGCATTCCATGTCTGATGCGCAATAGTGCAATCTCTAAGAATGTGAATAATGGACTCGGAATCATTATTGCAAATTGGGCAGCAAGTTGGAATAGGCATACCTCTCGCAGCGAGCACGCTCCTGACAGGAATGCCCTGATGCCAACATTGCCATATGAAGCACCGTATTTTAGGAATAGTCCAAACCTTCCATATCCATTCACCCGAACCAGAGGTTTGAGGATTTGAGTCATCAGCACCATTGGCCAACCGATAAGCTTCTTTCATCTCAAAGGATCCATTAGGGGAGGATTTCCAAGAGATCCGATCCGGACATGCAGCCATACGAGGAATGGGCATAGCTTTTATCCTAAGCATCAGATTCTTGGGAATATGAAAGGAGATAGCATTCCAATTGCATCCACAGCTGTTAACAACATCACTTAAGAGCAAGGAATCCTCTTCTCTGTTAAAAGGTCCTGAAATCAGCCCTCTAATAGGACCTATATCCAGCCATTTGTCACACCAAAAGGAAAGCTGACTCTCAGACCCCACAATCCATTTCATACCTCTGTTAAATGCTGATTTCCCTTTTCGCATAGCTGACCAAACAAAAGAACATGTTCAAAATCAACAATTAGAAGCTTGCTGCCTCCTTCGATTCAAATATTTTTGAGAGAGAACCTGAGCCCAGAGAGAATTTTTTTCATTATTTAATCACCAATTTAGCTTAGCTAGGAGAGCTATGTTCTTCGCCTTTGCTTCTTGAAGACCCAATCCTCCTTCTTTCTTAGATTTCATAATGGTCTTCCAACTTACCATATGAATCTTCTTTTTGACATCGGAAGAACCCCACAAAAAATTCCGACTCAGCTTATCAATATTATTCAGCACCTTAGAAGGAAGAGCAGCACACTGCATGGTATAATTTGGAATGGCTGAAGTTACAGCTTGGGTAAGGACCAATCTTCCTGTAAAGGAGAGAAGATGGGCTTTCCAACCTGCCAGACAGCTCTGAACACGTTCAATAACAAACCCGAAGTCCTGAGGCACAGAGGTGTGTTTAATAGGAAATCCAAGATATCTGCCTAATAAGGGAGTTGACCGAAAACCCAATATATCACCAAAAACCTCTCTATCTTGGCCAGAAACATTAGGAGAGAAAAACACCCGGGACTTTTCATTGCTAACCTTTTAACCAGACATTGAACAAAATGAATCCAAAACCTCACGAACAGCCAAGCAATTTTTCCTATCTGCTTTCGCGAATAACACAAGATCGTCAGCAAAAAATAAATGGGAAAAAGCAATTCCCCCTTGAGAAGCCTTGACCGAGTTCCAGAGCTTTGCCTCGCATTTTTCTGAAATGAGTGCTCCAAGAACGTCCATGCACATAATAAAAATATAAGGGGAAAGAGGGTCCCCTTGTCTAATCCCCCGTGAAGGATGAAAGGCGTCCAAAGCCCCCCCATTGAAAAGAACAGAGATGGTTGAAGATGAAACACAGCTCATGATAAGAGAAATTAAATGCTCAGGGAACTTAAATAAGTGGAGGGTATCTCTAATGAAACTCCATTCCAAGCGATCGTAAGCCTTCTCTAAATCAATCTTGATGGCCATGACCCCACGCTTACCCTTCATCCTAGAGATGGTGTGAATCAGTTCTTGAACGATGATAGCATTATCCACCCCTTTTCGGCCCAGCACGAAGGCAGTTTGGAGAGGAGATATGATGTCAGGTAACAAAGGCCGAATCCTGGCAACTATTAATTTAGTGATCAGCTTGTAGATTGTGTTGCAAAGCCCAATTGGACGATAATTACTCAGTGTATCCGGGTGCTTGCATTTCAGAATAAGGGTAATTAAAGTTCGATTAAGGAAATCAGGCATAATCCCAAAAGTAAAAACTTTCCTTACCTCCTCTTTAACTGAACTCCCAATGATGAGCCAAAAGCGTTGATAGAACCCAGCATGCAAGCCATCCGGCCCAGGGGCCTTGAAAGGCTTTAGAGACCAAAGAGCCGATTTAATCTCTTCATCTGAAATGGGAAGTTCCAGATTTCTAATACCATCCTCCGTCAAACTACACTGCCAATAAGGGGGTTGCCACTTGGGAAAATATGAATGACAGTGGCTGGTAGAGTAGAGATCAATAAACCCCTGCCTAATATGATTCGCTATTTCCTGATCCCTACTAATCCAATTCCCCACTCAATCTTTAATGCTAGAAATACGGTTTCTCCTTCTCCGAACAAAAGCCGAGGTGTGATAGAAAGAAGTATTTCTATCTCCTTCAATTAGAAAGGTAATTCGAGATTTCATAGCCCAAAATTCCTCTTCGAGTTTGGAAACTTCAGCCAAATCGTTGCAGAGCGATTTTTCCAAATTCACAAGAAAGCTAGAAGGCCGATTGGAGAGGGCAGTTTGGATACCTTTAAGTCTAGCCCCAAGCCTCTTTTTCCTGTCAAAGATATTTCCAAAATGTAATTTATTCCAAGCAGCAGCTTTAACAGCAAATCTTTCCACAGCCACATTAAGAGTGGCTGGGGGAGCCCAAGCATCCCTAACCACATCTGGGAAAGACAAATCTGACAGCCACATAGGTTGAAATCTGAAAGGACAAGGAAGTCTTATACTGGAACTGCTCTGTAAGGAGAGCACCACAGGACAATGATCCGAGTGACTCCTTTCTAAGTGTTTGACATGAGCTTCCGGATAGAGATCGCTCCAATCAGGAGTAGCGAACACTCTATCTATTCTTTCCTGCACCAATTGAGAAAGTGGTCTGTTATTGGACCAAGTAAACCTCGGACCCAAAAATCCGAGATCAATCATTCTGCAAGAATTAAGGCACTCTTGAAACTTTAGAGCTCTATAGGAATTAACTGGCCTCCCCCCAAATTTGTCGTCACCCAAAAGAACTTCATTAAAGTCTCCAGCCAAAATCCACGGGAGAGAATGAAGGGATGAAACAGTGGTGAGATTTTCCCAAAGCATTTGTCTCTCAGCAAGTCTGGGACTAGCATACACTGCTGAGAGAAGCCAGCAATACTCGGATGAAAGGATTTTCACAGTGGAATGAATTTCTTGCTCAGTGGATGAAAGTTCTGTGATTTCCACTTGGGCTGAATCCCAAAGAACCCAGAGACCACCAGAGTAGCCAATGGTATTGGTATACAATGCTCCATCAAAGGGTAATCTATCAATGATATTTTTTGCCCGAATCACTCCAACCTTGGTCTCGTAACAATCATGATGGAAGGAGAATAAACACGAACCATATCCTGGACAATGCTACAAAAGGAGGGCTTTAGAGCACCTCGACAATTCCAAATTATAATATTCATAATTACAGAGAATTAAAACAGAACAACAACTTACTTATTAAGATGGGAGCAATTTACCACCATCAACCTCTTGGACATTGTCCATCCCCATGCTAGGAGATGGGGATCTCTCCCTAGAAACCGCTTCACTTTTCTTTTCAATATCAAGCTCTGAATCAAGCTCCATGCTTTGCCCCCGCTCTTGGAATTCCTGGACAGTTCTAGGATCTTCAACACCTTCATCATAGTCCTGGCGGTGACTTGATCTGATCCGAAGTAACCCAGCTTTTGGGATATTTGCAACGGCCAACTCCGCTTGAGCTTTAAGCTCCCCAACTGATGGTTGACATCTGGTGTGACTAGCCTTTGCCTCATGATCTCGATGCTCCATTCCATTAATCTGGTGACTATCATTTTGTGAGAGGGCAACACCTCCTGCCGTGAAGCCATTGAACTGAGCATGATCACCCCCAGTGAAGACAAAAGTCTCTTGAGACTTACTCTTAGCGGTGAGACCATCTGAGGAATCCCGCTTGGACTCTTGCTGATCGGAGAAAATTTGCTTGAACTTAGTGACCATCGGACCATGGAGGTTAGCTCTGACACGTTGCCCACGAGTATGATAGCTACCCTTTAGGGGTGCGGACCTGGGATGATCTTTCCCTTTCAGTGAAGCGTGACTTGTGCGAACAGTGGCAGCGGCGCTCGCTGAAGAAGAAGCTCCTGAAACACGCTTAGCATCACTCTTCCCTAAGTTAGATTTGACTTCCCCAATATCTGCAAGACTTTCTGCAGCCCTGTGGGCCCGTGACTTCTGCTCATTGTCGCTTAACACTGGAGAGGAAACATTATTTGGGTCTTTCTTGGGCTTATTTCCATGTTGCCTTTTTCGTGTAACTAAAACCCAAGGCCCAAAGGCCTGTTCAGTATTTTCCTTTTGGCTAAGAGAAGTTACCTCTGTACCCTCACCTTCTTCCACGCCAACGTTCTCTGGTGCCCTAGCATGATACGGACAAACTTCTGCATTATGGCCTACACGGCCACAAGTAAAGCATAAAGAGCTCAACCCTTCATATAGCACCGGCTATTCAAGACCACCAATCTGAAGACGTTTAATAAGAGGCTTGTCCAGACTAATCTGGACACAGAGCCTTGCGAAGCGCCCACGAGACTCCGCTGCAGTGTGAGTATCGACCCTTAGCACAGGACCAATAGCTTGACCAATCTCAAAGAGAGCCTCTCGTTCATAATACTCAATGGGTAGTTCCGGCAAGCGCACCCAAACCGCAACAGAGGATACACTAGCCGATGAAGGTCTGAAATTCGGCTCCCAACACCATATTGACAAGTAGTGGCCTCCAACAAACCATGGGCCACCTTTGAAAACTCTAACATAATCTTCCTTGACTGTAAATCGTACAAGGAAAAAATCCTTGCCTAAATCTACACAATCAAAATGGCCCACAGGTTTCCACAAACTCATCAGGCGAGAGTGTAGAAAGTGGTAACCCACTGTTCTACCAAAAACCTTCACGATAAGGGCGTTTGCCCACTGCGCTCGGATTCGTTGTTTAGTCTCACCTGAAAGTTTAACCGCTGCAACCCCAGCCGAAATATCTGCAATATCGTCATCAGATTCCACTTCTGTATCCATTTCATTCACGAACTCGAAAGCCTGCTCGTATGCTCCAGGGATTTCTCCAAGAAGCTTCGCCTTGTACGACCTTTCTGCCATCTCCGGAGAGGCCGGTTGATGAACTTCCTTAACTTTTTTGGTACTTCGTTGGAGCTCGTCGTCTTCTTCACGAGACCTCACAAACGTCGCCTCAGACATAAGAGCGTTCCTAATTTCCATCGAGGTGCTCTCAACTCTACGAAATCAATGCTGGCAAGTACAAACTACAAAGGTCCAAAAAATAAAGGATCAGGAGAGGCCCTTCCCCTCTGAAACATGGTAATGTACATAATGCGGTGATAAAACTCAACTAAAGTCATCTCAAATAAATCTTTAATATCAAATAATTGGAGTTGGCTACCTGGATCCTTTATGCCGTTTGGCATTATCTAGGGAGGCTTTCTCATTTTCTTCATTAACAACCATGTTTTTCCTTGTAACCACATCATTAAAGTGCATATTGTGGATATGTGAAAAACAATTATACTTGCATGAGAAAGAGTAACTACATATATTAAAGACAAAGGGAAATTAAAAGAAATAATGCAAATGACCTCAAGCTTCAATGGTATTCCCTCTCCTTATAAGATAAGGTGGATGTTGAGGTTATGGGATGGGGGACCATACACACTTAGGGTAATAGTCAGGTGCTCAAAAAAGCTTTGTACACCCTCATTAGCAAAAAAAAATGTGGAGGTTGAAGTTGTAGGTTTAAGTCCCAACAGTTGTGTGTTACTTACCAATAAAAATAAATAAATAAAATAAAATAAAATAAAAAAGAGGAAACAATAATTTTAGTGCGCTAGGTCAAAGGATAGACTTTGTGATCTTTTGGCTAATTGCTCAAAGGGCAGGCTTGTGCCATTGGAAGAAGGGTAGAAAGTTATTGAAGAATAAAAAAAATAAGTTGAGATATAAATAGAGCTTACCTAAAAGTTGAGATGATCCAATCATATCTATCATATATATAATCCAGTAATAAATCTCAGATGTATAGTACTTTATCTCTTTACTAGTTAGTTTACAATGTTGAAAATTAGTTAGGATATATTTTTAATGGTTCCTTGTGGTTGCTATGAGTGGATTGCCATTTGCAAAGTATTTTTGGATTATATGAGCATATATTTGCTTTCGATAATTGTGTCCACTTAAAATTTGAGCAATGATGGTTTGCTAATATTCTTATTTTCCTCTCCAATTTACTTGGTCTATTTTGGTTTTAAAGTAAAGAATTTCTTAGGCCGTCTCTCCCTGTCTTTAACTGGGAAGTTTTTCTTGTTGATTGTTCTTGAGTATGCTGCTTTTAAACTTTTTTTCGCAAGGTTGTAGAGCTGTGACCTTAATTCATTGGTGTGACTAGTTTTAATGTGTTATTAGAAATTTTTCTTATAACATAATTAATATTTTTGCTTTACGAATTTAATGTAGTTTTGTTTTTATGTTTGTGTAGATTTCTTATTGGTGGTTTTTAGGGCATTTTCTTTTGGCACTACTTGAAGACATTTGAGGACATCTTCTTTTGGCCGTAATTATTTACATTAATATTTTTGTATTATTATAAACCATCTTGTGTTATTGAATGTGTTGCAAACAACTTGTATGGAATGATTGAATATAATACTTATTTTATTTTTACTTTTGGATTGTATGAATCGTTTGCTTATAAATGTGTTGTTCAAATGTGAGATTTTAATAATGTAATGACTAGCTCAAAAAAAAAAATAATAATAATAATGTAATGACAGGTTAATATCAAATAAAGGAAACAAATTAAAATAGAAAATTAGGCTAGAAATAATAAATATTTGCGACAAAATTTTCGTCCCTAATAGTTTGGATATGATGGAATAATAACATTTGGTGGCGAAAGATTTCGTTGCCAAATATAGTAGAATTAAAAAAATAAATAAAAATTTTTGGTTTTCGCTGCCCAAACCTTTTTTTTCTTGCCATATTTGGCAAGGAAATACTTTATCGCCAAATGTAGCCGAATTTTAAAAAATAGTTTTGGCAACAAAATAGTTTGTCACTAAATAATGTATTTAGCGAGTAAAACATTAGGCAACGAAATGTTTTCATCGCCAAAGGTTTTTTTTTTTTTTTTTAAATAGTCGGACCTTTTGGTGACGAAATTTTTCGTCGCTAGGACTTTTGGTACAATTTAAGAGAAAAACTTAGGTACAATACTTACAGTCGAAATTTTTCTCTTAAATTTGTTATGAAAGACAATTTAAGAGAAAAACTTAGGTACAATACTTTATGTAAAATTATTATTTACAACTATGTGTTTTTGTTGGCTTATATTCTGTGCTAAATTTGATTGTAATTTTATTCAATCGTTTGTACCCTGTATTTATTATGGGATTTCATTGTAAGGGTTGTGTGATAGAGAGAATAGTGTGAAGACTCAAGCAAATGAAGACTGAAGAGTTTTCACGGGTATATCGCGACTAAGCATCCCGTGAAAAGAAGCATGTGCCTTGCACATGACTGGAATACAAAGAGTTAGGCCAGATGGAGACAACTGTGTCTCGCGAGTATCTCACGAGTAAGGCCTTCCCGCGAGAGACCCGCGAGACATTCTGTTCTGCCAGCCTATCCAGTCTGATACACACTTTCTGTGCCTACACTATTTATACCCACATTATCCACAAATGTAAAGGAGAGCTTCTGAGAGAAAACCCTAGCCAAACACCTTTAGAGTTAGAGATTGTTATACCCACAATCCTTTACACATTTGTTTTAGGAATTTCCTCATCTCCTACCTCTCCATTTCCATACCATTGAGAGGTTGATAGCCCAAACACTTACCACACCCTTTAAGAGTATCAAGTGGAGTTTTGGTGCTGCTGGGAAGCATTGGAAGAAGCCAAAGATGACAGATGCAACATGGAGTTTGTTGCGGGATCCGGAGAACTAGACAAGACACGGTTCCGAGAAGCCTTGTTGGAGTAGGAGCTTGGAGGGCTTAGGTACAAAGGGTAGATTAGGCTTGGCGGGTCTCTTTCTCACCCATGTATCCCAACTGATTGTCTAGTGGATCGATTTCCGCTTGGAGAGCGGCGGAGAGGTTTTTCACCGAGTTCTTTGGTTTCCTCTTTGATAACACGTCTCGGTGTTATCTGTGTTTACATTTCTCTTCCCTACTCTTGTTCATTTCATTTTTACTGCTGTGTTGCTTTAAATATGGATTAGAGTAGTTCTCTTGCTTATACGCTTGTATTTACACTATTCCGCACTTAGTATTAAGTTAGTATAAAATCAACCAAGCCGTAACTTTGATTTGGGGGTCTAAACAGCTCTTGTATTTTCGACACACTTCGAGCTTTCAATTGGTATCAGAGTGGGTACACTCGCTGTGGTTTAAATACCTGAGTGTGTTCCTTGACCCCATTTGAGATGGACCGGTCTCAATCTTTAAATGTTCCACCATATTTTGATGGTAGTAACTATGCTTTTTGGAAAGTCCGAATGAGAGCATTCTTGTGTTCCATTGATGATACTGTTTGGGATGCGGTTAAAATAGGTTGGACTAGACTTGAGGCCGCTAAATCCACTTGGGATAAAGTAGCTCTTGCGGCAACTAACGCTAACAGTAAAGCTTTGAATGCTATATTTTGTGGTGTATCTCCAGACGAGTTTCACAGGATCTCTCACGTGACAGTAGCCAAGGAAGCTTGGGAGATATTGGAGACCACTTATGAAGGAACAAAGAAAGTGAAGGACACAAAGCGTCAGATGCTTACCACCAAATTCGAAGAGCTTAAGATGGGAGATGATGAGTCCTTTGATTCATTCTATGGAAAGCTCAACGAAATTGTGATTGCGAAGCTCAATCTTGGTGAAAAGATTGAGGATGCTAAGGTGGTGAGAAAAATTTTGAGGTCCCTACCAGAGAGCTTTTGAGTGAAAGTCATAGCTATAGAGGAAATTAAAGATTTGGATGAAATTAAGATCCAAGAGCTCATTGGGTCTCTTCAAACGTATGAGCTTGGACTACCTTCTCAAAAGACAAGTAAATCTCTTGCTCTTAAAACCATCACCAAAAGAATGGATGATTGCTCCAAAGAAGATGGAGTGGAAAAGGATGTAGCATTCCTTGCAAAGAACTTCCGAAAATTTCTGAAAATGAAGAATAGTGGGAAACCGTTCAGCAGAGGGAAGTTCTCATCCTCCAAAGGTGATAGGAAGGAATTTAAGAAGAAAGATGGAAAGGATTCTCAGTCTCCTCAAGGCATTGTGTGTTATGAATGCAATGGCCATGGACATCTCAAGAAGGAGTGTCCCAACTATCTACGAGGAAAGGGCAAGGCATATGCCACAACGCTTAGTGATTCGGATTCTTCAAATTCTGATTCTGAAAAGAGTTGTGATGGAGAAGGAAACTACTCCACCTTTATGACTATTACCCATGATGAGTCGTCGGAGGACTTGAACTTGCTAGTACAAGAACTTGGGGATCACAGTGATGAAGAATCAATAGGAGTTGTTGAAGAAACTGATGCTGAAGAAGATGAAAACACAGCCAGTCTTCAAGAAAACTACAATTCCCTACTTGAAAAGTCAGGAGAATATACAAGGGTGGCCAAGGTAGCCGTAAAGAAGATGAAAAAGGCAGAAGAGGACTACAAAAGTCTTCTAGTGCGTTATAAAGAGGCCAAGTGTGAGATAGAGACGCTGAATGGTGATGTAAGGTTGAATTTAATCAACCATCTTGTTGGCTTTATTCCATGCCAATTTGCTTGTACTTCAGCACTTAGAAACCCTGTATTTAGGTGGGATTCATGTAAGGGTAATGATTGAGAGAGTGTGAAGAAATGCTTAAGATTGTGCAAAGATGCAGGGATTTGCGGCTGGGACTTGTGGGTGACTCGCGACTGGCAAGCCGCCAACTGCAGCACACAAGTGAAGCGTACGAAATGATGAACAGTCACGCCAGCTGGTGCACTACATGACAAAAGGTCCAGCCTGGCCATTCTGTTATCTCGCAGCTTGAACTCGCAACTCAGTCAAGTCGTGAGGCCAAGCCGCCAACCAGCCCTGTTTGGGAAAAACTGACTCTTTGCATTCCTTTCTCACTCAAGTATAAATACCCATGAAACCCACGAAATGTAGAGAGCTTCCAGAGAGAATTTTGAGAGAGAAACCCTAGAGAAAAACAAGATTGACTCATCCCCAATCTTCACTTAGAGACTCTTCAAATTCCTCTACTCTCTTCCTCTCCATTGATACATCCTTGAGAGGTTCTTGACCAAATCATTTTCTCACCATACCCATGTCTGTGAGAAGGTCTTTTGGTGCTTAGGGAAGCAGTTTGGAAGGGACCAATGGTTATTAGTTGATGCTATGGGCTATAGCGGAATCCGGTAAGCTAAAGAAGAAAAAGGTTCGGCGTAACCTCGTTGGAGCAAGAAGCTTGGAGGGCTTACGTACACTTGGTAGATTAGGCTTGGAGGGTCTATTGCTGTTCATGTATCCTAACTATATTTTCTAGTGGATTATTTACTGCTTGGAGGGCGGCGGAGAGGTTTTATGCCGAGGGCTTCGGTTTCCTCTTCAATAACACATCGCCGTGTTATCTTTGTGTTTGCATCTCTCTTCCCTTAATCTTTACCATTTAATTTCTGTTGTGGACGTGATTTTAAATTGGTTTAAATTGTTTATCAATTCTGTCATTAGCTTATGTTCATGTTCCGCACATTTATTGTTTGATAATAAGCTTGAATTGGTAATTTGTAATTGGGGGTCTAAACGTTCATAGTGTTTTCAACGCTATTAGAACTTTCAGGTGAGCTGACTGAAGCTTATTCAAAAATTAGATTTCTTGAGCTAGAAGTAGTGCAAGCAAATGCCAAAATAGAGAGGGTATCCACGAAGAAGCTAGATGATGTTATTTCATCTCAAAAACATTTCTGAGATAAGTCCGGGTTGGGATATACCGGAGGGAGTGGTTCATTGGCCAATGTCACCAAAGATGTGAGATTTGTGAAAAGAAGAAGAATGTAGCTGACCAACGGGTGTTGAATAAACCTCGTAATCAAACTGTGGTCAAGCCTAAAGTTCAAGGGAAATCACCTCCAAACTTGCAAAAAGGTCCGAGAATTCAACATTTCTGTCATTTCTATGGACTTTAAGGACACACAAGACCAAATTGCCATAAGCTGAAGTCATTGAAGAATGCAAGTGTTCAGAGGTTAAAAAGCCCTAAAAATGACAAAAGGAGTTGGGCTGGTGAGCAATCAAGAGATCGAAATGGTGATTCTAGCGTGATGGACGTGATGAAAATGATCGGTGCCTTCACCACTTGCTTGGAGAGCTTTACTAAACGGTTTAAAAATCCTAACTCTCGTACCCAATCCTTTAGGGATATCACCCCAAACGCACGTGTTGTGTGGGTGAAAATGGGTACTTATACATAAGCATTCTAATATGTCCATGCATTAATTCTTCCAATGTTTTGGGTATTTTGCTCATGCATCTTTACATGCTTGCTTTGATTTGTATCATTTGCTTCTGGTTTTAGCATGTTTCTTTTTCAAGCTTTTGCTTTGTTTTTGTTTTTGTTCTGTTTTTTAGTGTGTTCAAAAATTCAAAAACCCATAAAAAGTTGAAAATCTTCAAAAAGTTTGATCGCTTGTTTTGTGTATATCACATGTGAGTTTGGCCTAGTACCCTTGTACTAATGTTATAGTGCATTTACGAGCTTAGCTTGTTTTGTATGCACATTTATCTTTGTGGAAGAAATCTTGAAAACTATGTGTGATTGTTGTAAATAGATCTTCAAGCTTGTCATGAATGATTGGTCAATAGTCTTGATGGTCTTGATACTTGCATAAACTTGTGTTTATATCTCTTCCCACTTTATTTTTATGTTTTTTGCAAAAGAGCTCACTAAATGTAAATCTCCAAATGAAAAGAGATATCGAGCTGCAAAAGCTTGTCGCACATACTAGTATTTGACTAGGAAAAAGGGAAAGCGACTTTTTGTATTGAAATGTATGGTGCTCAAAAAGCCAAAGGCTAATTCTCAATGTTGAAATATCAAAAATTTCAAGCACCAATCTCAAAAAGAGATGTATTATCCAAAAAGGATCAAATGTTATGATTTATGCAGAAACCAAATGAAAAACTTCTAAGTTGTGTAATTAATTTGTGGGAGGTCATATATGTTCATTTCTATAATTGAGATAGACCACTTGACATAGTATCAGTTGTGTATAACTTGATTAAATTAATCATTGAAGCTTCACTCTGGTCTAAGAACTATTTCACACTTGATACTCACCTACAACACACAAGACTTTGATTCAATGAATGCTTATCTCATTTGTGTGATTGTACATGTTCAAATGTGATGTGTATGCTCAAGTACTTGTTGATCAAACCCAAAAAGATTTTTGAGTGTTTTATTTGTTTTTGAAAGTGATTTTATACTTTCGTGCTTTCAGTTTTTGTTCAAAATACATTTTTGTGTTTTTTCTTCAAAAACTGGTTCAGAGGTTGTTTCGCGAGAAGCTCGCGACTTAGAGCTTCCCGCGAAATGAGCTTGAGGGAAATAAAGTTTCATCATTTCACACAGAGACTCTCGCGACTATCTCGCGACTACTTCACAACCAACAGCTTCTCGCAAAATGCTGTTTGGCTAAAACTAAATTTTTCCAAGAATCAGATAGAAGCTATCACGACTGTCTCGCGACTTAAAGCTTCTCGCGAAAGCTTTTAAGCTTCAGTGGCCATTCTCGCTATTGCGTCGCCACTGCTTAACCCGCGAAAAACACATGTTTCCATTTTTTATGTAGTAGATGTGATAATTTTTCAAACATTTTTCACTTCCCCCGCATAAGCCTCTCGAACCCCTTTCAACCCAAATCACTATTTCATTCAAACCCCATCATTTTCAAGCAAAATCTCTGCTCAATCCTTTCAAGGTATGTGTTTCTTACATTATTTTCATCTTTTATTTTCAGATTATGCAGAATTTGTGCTTAGGGTTTTGAAAATTGGGGATTTTCGAAAATTGGGTTGGCTTTCTATTTTCTGTGAAAATCTTTTCTATTTTTTTGATTGGGCTGAGTCCCATTTGCTATTTGTGCATCTATGTTGGCCCCATGAGGCATTTTAACATGTATTGAGGCATTTTTTCCATATGTTCATGCATTTTTTATAACTGTTTTGCATTGTTGCATGTCATGTGTTTGACATATTGTCTAAGTGACATTTCTGTGATGTTTTGGACTCAATTGAGTTCCTATCTTTGGTTTTGGTCTTATTTGATCATATGAATCATATTTTGATCAATTTGTGTGTGTTTTACACACTTTGCTCTTTTTGTGCCTTAATGCCATGCCATGCACACCCTAGGCACCCTCTAGGCACACCTCATGCATCAGCACATGCACACACATGCACAGTTAATTTATTTCATGCATTGTGCCTTTATTTTCTTAGTTTATCTATTTAGCATGTTGTTTTGAGTTTTTGTGCTCTGTTTTGAGTTTATATAATCTGTTTTGAGGTTGTTTTATCTTGTTTTGGATTAACTTGAATCTAATCAAGTGTTTGTGTTTTGTTTTATGTTTTTGCACATATTTCTTGTCTGCTCTGTGTTCATTTGTGCAGATGTCTCCTTTTAAAAGCTCAGCAATGAAATGAGGTAGCAGCAAAGGGAAAGAGCCAATAATTGATGTTGATGAACCGTCACCAAGGTAAAAAAGGACTCGTTTTTCAATAGAAGTCTATGACCCTGACCTGTTCAGATCCTATGCTGCATTTTAGAGCTATAGGAACTATTTTCGAGATGCCCCATTGCCAGTTGAAAGGGCCGTTGATCAGCCATCTCTCCGTGACACAAATATTCCCATATGGTTTGCCACGAAGGATTGGAACTTTCTGCTCTCAACTCTCGAGGATACATACGAGAACATGGTTAAGGAGTTCTATGCCAATGCCATTGTTGACGGAGAAGAGATAAAATGTTAGGTTAGAGGAAAAAGCTTCTCTGTAACACCACTGTATTTGGTGGAAATTCTACACATTAACCGGCCAATACTCGCCATACCGCCGGTATATGATGAGCTGAATCCGGATGAAGATTTTCTTAAAAATGCTTTAGGAGCTAATTTGGAATTATCCTCCAATAAGAAGTCAATTAGTGTGGCATCCCTCTCTCCAGAATTGAGACTTCTCACAATGATCATGTGCAGCAACCTCTATCCTCTATCAAGCACCGGCTATATGAATCTTGGTCGAGCATTATTCCTGCGTGATCTAATCACTGATGAAGAAATTGATGTGTGCTCTCATATTTTCCACATCTTGGCAAAAACGGTTGACCGGACTGCTTCAAGGAATTGCATTCCTTTCTGTCGCCTTTTCTCAAGGATTTTGAAGCTCAAAGAAGTGCATCCTTCGGAAGATGAACGTCCATACCCAAGGCCAAGTCCAATCAACATTCGTACTCTTCATGCAAGTACGAGTCATACCAAGAAGAATGTCAAGCACGACAGTCATCCAACTCCAGGAAGCTCAAGCTTTACCCCTCATATCTATGATGAACAGTCTGAAGATATCATGATTACACTGCATGAAATTAATACTAAGATATCCGGCCTAGCTAATATCATGTGCTCCCTGCACACTCATTTTGATACAAAGTTTACTTCTCTCCAAACGCAGATGGACGAAATTCAAAGGAAGCTAGAAGAAAATGGAAACTAGCTATTCCATGACAAAAAGGAAGAGATGATGTCTTTAAAAGGGGGAGTGTAGTGATAGGGGGAGGAGAAGATAGAAGTTACTTTTTGTTTATGTTTTCTGTTTTTACTGCTTTTGTTTAAAGCTTTGATACTATGTTTTTAATTTCAGTTTATTATCAGTGTTTGTGATTATCTCAATGCTTTTGTATCATTTTCTTGTACCTTTAAGATATTGCTAATATGTCTTAAGTACCTCACTCTTGTGCCCTAGTAGGATCTTGTATCCTAGATGCAAATACTTCATGTATTTTGCATTGGTTGAGTGTTGGACATGCAATTGATCCTAGGAATTGTTCTTAATTGCATTGCGTGTCCGGATGAGCATTTACTTGCTAAATGTTCATTATAGTCATTTTGAATGACTGTTTTTGTTTGATCAAGATATGCTTACATGTTTTACATTGTTTACAAACTTGATCGCACTCTACTTGCTCATATACGTACCTTGAGTTTAACTTGTGATAAGCTTAATGAAAGTTTTGTTTGTGTACAAGTGTTTCAGGTAACAGGTATATACATGCAAGTGCTTCACAGCTTCTAGATTAGGTGTGAGTGAGTTTTGTCACTATTCTCAAACTCACGTTTAAGTCTAGAGTCTGTTTTAGGGGTTTTGTCACGGAATAGCCAAAGGGGGAGATTGTAAAGTTGTTATTTACAACTATGTGTTTTTGTTAGCTTATATTTCGTGCCAAATTTGATTGTAATTTTATTCAATCATTTGTACCCTGTATTTATTGTGTGATTTCATTGTAAGGATTATGTGATAGAGAGAATAGTGTGAAGACTCAAGCAAATGAAGACTGAAGAGTTTTCGCGGGTATATCGCGACTAAGCATCCCGCGAAAAGAAGCATATGCCTTGTACATGACTGGAATGCGAAGAGTCAGGCCAGATGAAGACAATTGTGTCTCGCGAGTATCTCGTGGGTAAGGCCTTCCCGCGAGACACTCGCGAGACATTCTGTTCTGCCAGCCTATCCAGTTTGATACACACTTTCTATGCCTACACTATTTATACCCACATTACCCACAAATGTAAATGAGAGCTTCTGAGAGAAAACTCTAGCCAAACACCTTGAGAGTTAGATATTATTATACCCACAATCCTCTACACATTTGTTTTGGGAATTTCCTCATCTCCTACCTCTCCATTTCCATACCATTGAGAGATTGATAGTCCAAACACTTACCACACCCTTTGAGAGTGTCAAGTGGAGTTTTGGTGCTGTTGGGAAGCATTGGAAGAAGCCAAAGATGGCAGATGCAACATGGAGCTTGTTGCGGGATCTAGAGAGCTAGACAAGACATGGTTCTGAGAAGTCTTGTTGGAGTAGGAGCTTGGAGGGCTTAGGTACAGAGGGTAGATTAGGCTTGGAGGGTCTCTTACTTACCCATGTATCCCAACTGATTGTCTAGTGGATCGATTTCCGCTTGGAGGGCAGCAGAGAGGTTTTTCGCCAAGTTCTTCGGTTCCCTCTTCGATAACACATCTTGGTGTTATCTGTGTTTGCATTTCTCTTCCTTACTCTTGTTCATTTCATTTTTACTGTTGTGTTGCTTTAAATATGGATTAGAGTAGTTCTCTTGCTTATACGCTTGTGTTTACACTATTCCGCACTTAGTATTAAGTTAGTGTAAAATCAACCAAGCCGTAACTTTGATTTGAGGGTCTAAACAGCTCTTGTGTTTTTGACACACTTCGAGCTTTCACTTTAAATGTGGTTCCTTAAGTTTCTAAATTACATCACTACGTATGGTCAATTTATATACAATCAACAAGCGGTGTTAGCCTCATTTTTAACCATTCGTATGATTTAAAAAATAAAATAAAATAAAACCAACCACCATCACTACCATACCTCAACCTCAACCTTAACCTCATTTTCAACCCCCCGTGAGATTTAACAAGCAACTTTTGCTTTTAGAATATGATCATAAATTCTATTTTCTCTTAATTTTGGTTTCTAATTTCAAAAGATTTAAACCTTCTCAAAAAGTAGAATTTAGTTAAACTCAATTTTTCTTAGAACCAAAAATCATCCAACATAGTTGGCTTTTAGAAAAGAAGACATCATTGTGATTTAAAAATAAATATAAATGAACTATATGGTATTTCTTTATAAGATCAACGGTTGCCTAATCTAAAACATTTTTTCATGAATTATACAGGCAAAGGTGACCACCTTTAAAATTTTATTATATTAGCCAATAGTGTCCCCCTCAAACCTAGGTGATTGGATGCTACTAGTTCTAATATGGGCTCACTATTGAAATTACCTTTTTGTCCACAAATAACAACCATTCACCTAAGATTTGTTGTGTAATTTTGCAAAAAAGTTGTGAACGTAGCATTTTTCTCTTTTGAAATCGTTGCAGCCTCCTTGTGTTGCTTTTCAAGAGTAGCACCTTATGTTTCAGCGTCTTTGTCTCCCTTTCTTCTTTTTCTTCTTCTTCTTCTTTTTTTTTTTTTTTGGGGGGGTGGGTTTTTTTTTTTTTTCCTTTTCCTTTTTGGTTGATGACCATTCACGGTTCTATTAGAGAAGCCATTCCCAAAGTTATTTCAGGCTCCTAATTGCTATTGTGCTTCTAATCTTGTTGAATTTATTGTGTAAAAAGAATTAATTATCACTGGTTTTTGTGAGATGTAAAAGTTAAGATGGTAAAAAAGTGAAAAGTTAAAAAGGTAATAAAAACATAAAAGATTAACTACATTTTTTTGGTGATAGAAATGACCGAATTTCAATCTATAATGTCCACCCTATGATAGCCAATCATTATCATCAGGCCAAAGTATTAATCAATTTTATAGGGAAATTTTGAACCCTAAATAATTTATTCAACAATAAAAAACTTTACTAATTAAGTTAACTGAAATCCACTCTAATTACAATGTTTCTCTATTGCACCGTAATCAAATTTAAAGTGCGAAACATGTTCAATTAAAAGAAAATTGTACCCTCAAATTTTTTTTTTCTTGCGACTTTCTCTCTCTCCCTCTCTTTTCCCTTTCAAATGACAAAAAAAAAAAAAAAAAAAAAATCTAATATTACAAAAAACATGCAAAATTTTTATCACAACTCTTCATATCTAACAGTGATTGGTGGAAAAACGTGACAATCTATATTAATGTGACATGCAGCCAATCATAATCTTCCACATAAGAGTTATTGAGACAAAAGGTGTAAGCTTGTTTATTGTATTAGAAGAACTCCACCAATAATTTTATTTATTTATTCCGCTTTGGCTTGGCCATATCCTTTTCTCTCTTTTTCACGCAACTTGAGACTCCCCCTTTCAACCCTAATCGGTACAAGAACATCATCCGGTTCCCAAAAAGCTATTATCTGCAGATCAATAACGCTTCAGGTCAGAGCTAGATTCATATCATCTTGATCTTATATATGTGTTTCTATCTTCTGATTTATTTTTTGTTACTTTAATGTTATAGTTTTGAATATATTTCTTTTATGTATGCTTTCTACTTGTTAGTGCACAAAACTAAAAGTGTCCAATTTTTGGGGTGGAGGAGAGGAATTCATCGTTGAATAAACAGGCAATTTGCTACAAATTTTAACACAAACAAAATCTAAGAGTAAAGTTAGTAATAGTCAGACATTTGATTTGATTCACAGGAAGCGATGGCCACTGAATCAACATCAAAACGCATAATATACACAGCGGTGGACAGGATCAGCGATCTACCAGACTCACTTCTCTGCCACATCCTTTCATTTCTCCCAACCAAACAGTCCGTCGCCACGACAATATTGTCGACTAGGTGGAAGCCGCTCTGGACTTTGGTCCCCGTTCTTGATTTCAAAGACATCAAAAGACGAAACCAAGACAATGTTATTGAGTCTGATGACGACTTTACACATTTTGTATGGAGAGTTTTTGCTCTCCACAAACCCATACTTGTGAAAAAATTCAGACTCCGATTCCACGACCATTCTGTTGTGGATCCAATCTATGTCCATACAAGGATTTCTTATGCAATACGGCATCACCTCGAAAAACTTATACTCTACCTCTTAGGTAATCTTAGCCAACCATTTGAGTTACCTCAAAGCTTTTACAATTCCAAGACACTGAATGATTTGAGACTACATGGTGAAATCCTTCTTTTTTTTGATAATAAATAAGTTTTATTGATATCAAAAAGGAACACCCTAGTACACAGGGAGTGTACAATGGGTCAACAAATCAAATACAGAAATTGCAAGAATCTAGGAAATCAATAAAAGAAGGGAATGATTGTTTTTGCAAAGCAAACAACCAATCCAATAAAGTTCTAAAAAAGAATAGCTTGAGGTCCGGAATAGATCTCTCAATATCTTCAAAACATCTACCATTTTTCTCCCTCCAAAGACACCACATTAAGCAATGAGGAATGATGGACCATATATAACCATTTCAACAACAACCAAAGCTACCTTGCCAACACCTGAACAGCCCAACAACAACCATTACTCTTGCACATGTAGCACCAATCCAAAATCCACACCTTCTTTTTTCATAAATTATCAATCGTCAAGCATTTCCCTAAGGCAGCAGTCCAAACAAAGAAAGCTACTCTAGAGGGAATCTTCTGCTTCCAAATATTTTTCCAAGGAAAACCATAGATAGTAGGGTCAACTAAAATTCCATAATAATCATTAACCATGAACCCCTTATCTTTGCTAGGCATCCAACACATCTTATCCTCACCAAACCCCCTTATTGAAGAACCATATATGGTTTCCAAGAAGTCTGACATAGCCTCTAATTCCTGAGCATGCACACCCCTAAAGAAACTTACATCTCAAAAGAGGACTCCATTGGAGGACTTGATAAGTTCAGCCACACTGGTCTCCTTATTCCTGCAAAATTTGAACAAGCCAAGATAGCTAACAGCAAGAGATGTCTCTCCACACCAACGGTCTTGCCAAAACTTCACTCTAGACCCATCACCAATATCATACAGAATATGGTGTAAGAAAGAAGGCCATCCCTGACTGATATTTTTCCTAAACCAACAACATAAGGACCATTCACAGATAGGGTACACCAGCACACCCCCCCCCCCCCCCTTCACACACACACACACATCCATATTTCATCTCTATCACTTGTCTCCAAAGGGCATCCTTCTCAATCCCAAATCTCCTTAGCCACTTCCCAAGTAAAGCTTCATTGAAAAGTTTTACCTTCCTTATCCCTAAGCCACCCAAAGAAATAGGAGCACAAACAGTAGCCCAATTAAACAAATGAATTTTAGGTTCATCACCAAAACCACCCCATAAGAAATTCCGCTGAAGCCTCTCAATTCGGTTAGCCACACTAGCAGGTATAAGAAATAAAGATAGAAAATAAGTAAGTAAATTAGATAGGGTGCTTTTGATTAGAGTGACACTACTTCCCTTGGATAAATACAAGTGTTTCCAACCCGCCAATCTCCTCTCCATTTTCTCCAGAATCGGATTCCATATAGTCTTATCCTTGAATTTAGCACCCAAAGGAAGACCCAAATATTTAATTGGAAGAGAACCCTACTTGCAGCCAAGAACAATCAGCAATAGGTCAATATTATAGACTACCCCAACCGAAACCAATTCTAACTTGCCCAGGTTTATCTTTAGACCCGACACCGGCTCAAACCAGATAAGAATCATACGGAGAATCAAAATCTGTTCTAGATCAACTTCACAAAATACTAGAATGTCATCCGCAAAAAGGAGATGAGACACTGCCAAGGATCTTCCCTCCAAGTTACCAACACTAAATCCTAACATGCATCCTTCATGAACTGCTTTATCCAACATTCTTCCAAGAGCTTCCATCACCAAAACAAATAACAATGGGGACAACGGATCACCTTGTCTCGAACCTCTGGAACTACCAAAAAATTCACAAGGAGAGCCATTAATCAAAATAGAGAAACAAACTGTAAATAGACAAAAAAAAGATCCATTATCTCCATTTGGCAGAGAACCCACTTCTTTCTAACATCTGCAAAAGAAAACTCCAGTTTACATGGTCAAAAGACTTCTTAACATCCAGTTTACAAATCAGCCCTAACCCCAGACTTCAATCTACTGTCAAGACATTCATTAGCAATAAGAACAGGGTGAAGGACCTGTCTGTCCCTTACAAAAGCATTCTAATATGCTGAGATTCTATCCCCTATAACCGTGCGGAGTCGATTAGACAAGACTTTAGCAATAATTTTATAACCCCCCCCCCCCTCCCCCCAACAAGACTAATGGGCCAAAAATCCCTAATCTCACTTGGTGCATGTTTTTATGGATAAGAGTAATAAAAGTTGCGTTTAAACTTTTCTCAAACTAACCTTTAGCAAAAAAAATGATGAAATATAGCCATCAGATTAGGTTTAACAATCCCCCAACAAGCTTGGAAAAAAGCCATTGGGAAGCCATCTGATCCAGGAGATTTATCACCATGAAAACTCTGACCAACGTCAAAAATTTCTGCCTCTTCAAAAGGTCTCTCTAACCAACCCACATTATCGCCAAATATCATTGGAAAAACCAACACATCTGGAAATGGTCGATCAACCTGCTGCTCAGAGTACAAATTCATAAAGAAATGAATAATGCAATCTGCAATCATACCTTGATCCGAAGACAAGGTACCATTAACCTTAGGCTTTCAATACCATTATTTTTTTCTGTTAGAATTAGCCATTCTATGAAAGAATCTAGTATTGGCGTCCCCTTCCTTCAAGTGCAACACCCTAGACTTTTGTCTCCAACTAATCTCTTCTAAAAGAGTCAACTTTTCAATATCTGTATGAAGATTAGCTTGTTCTAACTTCTCCTCAACTGTTAATCTATGTGTCTCCTCTTTAGCATCCAAAACATTCAACTTGCTCCAAAGGTCCTGTTTCTTATATGTGACATTGCCAAGCTCCGTCTTGTTCCACTTTTTTAAATCCAACTTCAAGGTAGCCAAATTCTTAGCTAGTATAAAACTTGGGGTTCCTCGGTGTTGGGCTTTGTGGAGCCTAGTTATGTTTGATCCGGTTGACGACCCGACTCGACCCGAACAATGTTGCGTGGTTTTTAATTGGAGATTTTCTAAGACTTAGTCCGTAAAGTGGAGGCTTGGGCCGATATGCCCAAGCTGGAGCGCTCATTGTGAATCCTGTGTGCAGGATATAGAAACCGTTTTTTGGTGATTAGGGTTTCATCTTGTTGTTGTTTTTGAGAGAGTGAAAACATTGTAGCCACACTCTGTATTTTTCCCTAATAATAGTGAAATCTCTGTAACTCCGTGGACGTAGGCAAACTACCGAACCACGTAAATATTGTCTTATGCGTGTGATTATTTTTCTTTGGCGTGTGTTTTCTCTATTTTTGTTTCTCACGGGTTGGGAATATCGGGTTAATTTCCTTCAACTGGTATCAGAGCTTAGGGTTAGGTTTGAGTGGGAGCAATGGCAGAGGAAGCAGGAAAGGCGTTTAGAATAGAAAAGTTCGATGGCATAGACTTCGGGTATTGGAGGATGCAAATTGAAGATTATCTCTATGGGAAGAAATTGCATCTACCTCTTTTGGGGACAAAACCTAAGGCTATGAAGGCTTAGGAATGGGCTCTTCTTGACAGTTAGATACTGGGAGTTATCAAGTTAACTATGTCTAAGTCTGTTGCACACAATGTTGTAAAGGAGAAGACCACCATAGATCTGATGAAGGCTTTGTCTAGTATATATGAAAAGCCATCAGCAAACAACAAGGTGCATTTGATGAAGAAATTGTTCAATCTGAAGATGGCAGAGAACGCATTAACACTATCACAAATCAATTATCATCTGTAGAAATTGATTTTCATGATGAAATCCGTGCATTGATCATTTTGGCTTCTTTGCCAGACAGTTGGGAGGCAATGAGGATGGCAATAAGCAATTCTACATGAAAGGAAAAACTGAAGTACAATGACATACGAGATTTAATTCTGGTTAAGGCAAACCTTAAGACAAGAGGCAGAGGTAACATAAGTAAATCTAGATCAAGCCAACAAGTACAATGTTGGAACTGTAGGAAAACATGTCACTTTAGGAGGCAATGCAAAAGTCCTAAGAAGAAGAATGAAGATGATTCTGCTAATGCTGTAACAGAAGAGGTACAGGATGCATTACTTCTTGCAGTAGACAGTCCACTTGATGATTGGGTTTTGGACTCAGGAGCTTCGTTTCATACCACTCCACACCGAGAAATCATATAGAACTATGCTGCGAGTGATTTTGGAAAGGTGTATTTGGCTGATGGTATAGCTTTGGATGTTGTGGGTATGGGAGACGTCTGGATATTATTGCCCAGTGGGTCTGTTTGGTTACTGGAGAAGGTTCGATATATTCTTGACCTGAGGAGAAATCTTATTTCAGTTGGACAACTTGATGATGAAGGGTATTCAATACTATTTGTTGGTGGTACTTGGAAAGTTACAAAGGGAGCCAGAGTATTGGCTCGTGGAAAGAAGACTGGTACTCTATATATGACCTCAAGTCCAAGAGACACAATTGCAGTTGCTAAAGTAAATACTGATACAAGCCTATGGCACCGAAGACTTGGTCACATGAGTGAGGAAGGGATGAAGATGCTATTATCAAGAGGAAAACTACCAGAATTGAAGTCCATTGATTTTGACATGTGTGAAAGCTGCATCTTAGGAAAGCAAAAAAATGTGAGCTTCTTGAAAACTGGCAGGAAACCGAAGGCTGAAAAATTGGAGTTAGTACACACTAATTTGTGGAGGCCTTCTCCGGTTGTATCCCTTGGAGGTTCAAGGTACTACATCACTTTCATTGATGACTCAAGCAAAAAGGTATGGGTTTATTTTCTGAAAAATAAATTTGATGTATTTGAAACTTTTAAGAAGCAGAAGGTCATGGTTGAGACGGAAACATGTTTGAAAGTAAAATTTTTGAGGTAAGATAATGGAGGAGAGTACATAGATGGAGGGTTCAGTGAGTATTGTGCATGGAAAAGACCATTCTTGGGACACCACAGCAGAATGGTGTGGCTGAGCGCATGAACAAAACTCTCAATAAGCGTGCTAGGAGTATGAGGTTGCATGCTGGACTACCCAAAACTTTCTAGGCTGATGCTGTTAGCACTGCAGCTTACCTGATAAACCGAGGGCCTTCAGTTCCCATGGAGTTCAGACTTCCTAAGGAGGTTTGGAGCGGTAAAGAGGTAAAGTTTTCACATTTAAAAGTTTTTGGTTATGTTTCTTATGTTCATATTGATTCTAATGCTTGTAGTAAACTTGATGCAAAGTCTAAAACATGTTTTTTCATTAGCTATGGTGATGAGAAATTTGGCTATAGGTTTTGGGATGAACAAAACAGGAAAATCTTCAGAAGTAGAAATATGATATTTAATGAACAGGTTATGTACAAGGATAGGTCAACTGTAGTGTCAGATGTTACAGAGATAGATCAAAAGAAATCTGAGTTTGTCAGCTTAGATAAATTGACTAAAAGTACTGTCTAGAAAAGGGGTGAAGAAGATAAGGAGAATGTAGATTCACAAGTAGATCAAAGTACACCTGTAGCTGAAGTCTGTAAATCTTTTAGAACCATTAGACCTCCACAACGTTATTCACCCACTCTAAATTATCTCCTGTTGACTGATGGTGGTGAGTTAGAGTGTTATGATGAAGCCTTGCAAGATGAGAATTCAAGCAAGTGGGAGTTAGCCATGAAGGATGAGATGGGTTCTTTGTTGGGGAATCAGACATGGAAACTAACTGAATTACCAGTAGAAAAGAAGGCTTTGCACAACAAGTGAGTATACAGAATAAAGAATGAGCATGATGGTAGCAAACGTTACAAGACCAAATTAGTTGTTAAAGGGTTCCAGCAAAAGGAGGGCATTGACTACACAGAGATATTTTCTCCAGTTGTGAAAATGTCAACAATTAGACTAGTACTGGGAATGGTGGCTACAGAAAACTTACATCTTAAGCAGTTAGATGTGAAGATGGCATTCCTTCATGATGACTTGGAGGAAGACATTTACATGATACAGCCAGAATGGTTCATTGTTCAAGGACAAAAGAATCTAGTCTGCAAACTGAGAAAGAGCTTGTATGGCCTAAAACAAGTTCCAAGACAGTGGTACAAGAAATTTGACAGTTTTATGCATAGAATTTGGTTCAAGAGATGTGAAACTGATTACTGTTGCTATGTTAAGTCTTTTGAAAATTCTTACATCATTTTACTGTTGTATGTGGATGATATGCTCATTGCTGGGTCTAGCATTGAGGAAATTAATAATCTGAAGAAGCAATTGTCAAAACAGTTTGCAATGAAGGATTTGGGAGCTGCAAAGCAAATCCTTGGTATGAGAATCATTAGAGACAGGGCTAATGGTACATTGAACCTTTTACAGTCAAAGTATGTGAAGAAAGTTCTCAGCAGGTTTAACATGAATGAAGCTAAACCAGTGAGCACACCCTTGGGTAGTCATTTCAAATTGAGTAAAGAGCAGTCACCAAAGACAGAAGAAAAAAGGGACCATATGAGCAAGGTGCCCTATGCCTTAGCTATTGGTAGCTTGATGTATGCTATGATGTGTACAAGGCCAGACATTGCACATGCAGTAGGAGTTATAAGTAGATTCATGAGTAGGCCAGGAAGCAGCATTGGGAGGCAGTCAAGTAGATTTTGAGATATCTGAGAGGTTCATCAGATACATGTCTTTACTTCACAGGTGCAAGTTTGAAACTATAGGGTTATGTAGATGTTGATTTTGCTGGTGATATTAATAGTAAAAAGAGTACTATTGGGTTTGTATTTACTCTGAGTGGTACAGCTATATCATGGGCTTCAAATTTACAAAAAATTGTTACTTTGTCTACTACAGAAGCTGAGTATGTTGCAACAACTGAAGCTGGAAAGTAGATGATTTGGCTACATGGCTTCTTAGATGAATTGGGCAAGAAGCAAGAGATGGGCATTCTACACAGTGATAGTCAGAGTGCAATTTCTCTTAGATTTCTCTAGAAGCCAATGGAATGGTCCGGACCTACTTAAAGAAATCTAAAGTATTGATTCTAGACTTAGTCTTACACTTTTTTTTTTTTTTTTTTTTTTAAGAAATCAGATTTAGTGGGATGGAGCCATGGAGGGATAGTGGGCTAGTCTTAGTCTTAGTGAATCAAGTTGAGTCCTACATATTTTGCTAGTGGGCTAGTCTTAGTGGATCCAATCAAGTTCAGTCCTACACATTTTGCTAAAAAAAAAAAAAAAAGTTTATTGCTACACAAAAAAAAAAAAAAAAAAAAAAAGAGTATTGATAACAAAATTATAAATTTAGAATAATTTACTTTGTATTAATATTAATTTTAATTTTTTTGTGCAGCTTTAAAGTGTAAAGTGATCATATTAAGTAAAGCTGCAATTGTGCTTTTGATAAACCAAGTTCTATTGTTTTATACATTAAATTTATATTATTCTAGTTAAATTGTAATTTCTTTTTATTATAGATTGTGTTTCATTTATTCATAAATATTTTTTAATTACAAATGTCTACTAGAAAATATCTATCTGGATATGAAAAACTTAAAAAAAAAAAAAAAAAAAAAAAAAAAAGGACAAAGAGAAGAACTAGTTGAATCTCAAAAAGGAGCTATGGACAAATTTATTACTAGTAAAAAACAAAATCTTGCAGAAAATTTGAGTGAAGGTTTCATAAATGAACAAGAAATTCATCAAAAAGAGTTAGAAGATAATGAAAATATACAACAAAATGATAATAACAAAGGTGGTCATGATAATGTTCAAACATGTAATGTCACCATTCTTGATAAGGAAGCTCAAAATAATTTAGAGGAGAGTGAAAATATTAATGATCAACCTAATTATGAATTTAATTGAAAAAAGCATGTAATGTCACCATTTAATTAGTAATTTTGCCTCTCAAAAAGCAAGAAAAATAAAATATATGAATTTATAATTAAATATAATAAAATGCCCCGTTTAAAGCTTTCGCCTAGGGCCCCCAAATTCATTGAGCCGGCCCTGATCTGATGTGAGTTTAGCTTAGTGGTCATTATATGGAATGTATAATTAAGGAAAATTTATAGAACAAATAAGGAAACCCCCAACCTTTCCTTTTACTGTAGTGGATTAGAAGGAATCTTTTACAATAGTCTGTCTTCAAAAATATTTCAATATAATAGAAATCTTTTGTTCCATTATTATTATTATTATTTTTAATTTACTTAATTTATGCTTCATTCATCATTATATATAGTATACCATAGGTTAGGTTTTTATTATTTTAGTTTAAATTTTGGATATTGTACAAAGCAAATAAAAATAATATATGATTAGTTGTGGAAAAAATAAACAAAAAATCTATGTCACAAAAACCTAGAATGCTCCTAACGTGAGTTATAGTATTCCCATCAGGCATTGCAAAATTATGATATTTTAACACATCAAAAAATCTACTTTATTATTTTACCACATCATTTTACAATACATCATTCATCACATGCTCTATTCTTGATTCTAAATATTAAAATAATATATGCAACACATTAAATAATATATTAACTCAAAACCCAACCAATATACAACCACACAACCCAGTGGCAGTTGCCTCCAACCACCACTACAACCACCGCCACAACTAAGAGCTTCCTCCACCACCCAAAATACAACTCAAAACAAACACAACCAAATACCCACAACATTACTAAACCACCACCAACGGCAAATCAACTGCCACAAACTGGAACCACAATCACCAGATCCTCCAAAAAAAAAAAAAGAACTCAAAATCTTCAACAAAACAGAGAATAAAACTCAGCCCACTACAACCATAAACACCACCAGCCCAAAACTCAACCAACCACCGCCACAACCATGACACCACCACCGGCCCAAAACCCCAACCCAACTGATCAATCAATGACCAAACTCAGCCAACGATTAGCCTAAAACCCCAGCCCAACCAACCCAAAACCTCGACCCACAACCCACACAACGCCGACCCAAAACACACACATCAAAACCCATCCCAAAATCTCACACCCACAACCCGATTAAGAGAGATCTGAAGGTCGTCGGCGAGGGCTAGAGAATGAGGCGGTGAGAGCTGTGGAGGACGACGCAGCTTCAAGCAAATATGAGAGAGATCTTGAGCAACTTTCTTGAGCAGGGAGGAGAGGGAAGAGATAGGGAGTGACAGAGAGAGATTAAATGAGAGACCCAGAGTAAATAAACAAATGATAAAAAATTTTGCAACATGCTACCGTGCAGTTTCATAAATGAAACCGCACTATAGCATGTTGCAAAAAAATTTGAGATTGGAACATCTCATGAAGCATGAATATTGGTGTTTGGTGTGTCAAATGCCAAACATTTGGCATTTGACACACTTGATGGGAATGCTCTTTACCAACTTAGAGCATTTTTTTTTTATAATTTACTTAATTTATTATTCATTCATTATATATAGTATGCCATAGTTTAGGTTTTTATTATTTTATTTTAAATTTTGGATATTGTACAAAGCAAATAAAAATAAACATGATTAGTTGTGGAAAAACAAACAAAAAAAAAAAATCTATGTCACAAAAACCTAGAATGCTCCTAACGTGAATTAGCCCATCTTAGAGCATTTGTATTGCGGTAATGTAAAATAGCATAAATCCAAAAAGTGGTTATATGAATAAAAATAAATATTTTATTAAAAGAATTTTTAAAATAAATAATTTAATGTGTATGTTTTTAAAAAATAATTATTTAAATTAAAAAAATAAATTCTTATATATTATAATTAGACAGAAAGATGTACATAATTGTACATCGCATAATTGAGACTGGCCCGAAGATAGTTGGACAGACCAGGTGCAGCTATTCAGATGCGACTCAATTATCAAAAGATATATTTATTTATTCAAATGTCACCCAATTATCAATAAATATAATACATGATAAGTTATCCATATGATTTTCCAGAATACGCTGTAA
This sequence comes from Quercus aquifolioides, assembly GCA_019022515.1. Lineage (NCBI taxonomy): Eukaryota > Viridiplantae > Streptophyta > Magnoliopsida > Fagales > Fagaceae > Quercus > Quercus aquifolioides. Next base: position 117,263 of record JAFHAW010000038.1, read on the forward strand.
TCTGTATCGCCTAACTTCGTGATATGTGACTCATGTGAGGATTGAATTAAACTTTTTCCTTTCTTTTTTTTTTTTTTTTTTTTTTTGAGAAAATTTTCTTTTCCTTATATTATAGTCTTATAGATGGGCAGCATGTTTTATTTAAAATACGGCATTTATGCCGCTTTCCACCTTTTATATAAATAAAAATTTTAAGAAAAGAAGATTGGCTACTTTTGTTGATGCCTAAATTTTTTAAAGGTCACAAAGGCCCATGTGAAGCAAGGTGAGATTCATTTTGGATTGAAATAGGTGCAATATTACCATATATTACTCTCTTTTCTCTTTCATTATATTTTTCCTTATTCACTTTTTTCTTTTTTTTACTAATTTTTTTATTTGATGAGTGAGATTTTACTAATTTTTTTATTTGATGGTTGAGATTGAAAGTTGTTTTATTAATTCTTAATCTCAGTCATTGATAGCAATTGCACACAGTGCAATATCCTAAATCCATTCCATTCTAGTCCCTTACATTTATGAATTATTTTATTGCTTTGTATAAGGTCCAAAACAATGTATTTTTGTGGGAAAATCAAAAGAGTGTGGTATAAAAGATAAATATTTTTTTGCTATGCACCATTAGCTTTTTTTAGAAAGTTTTAACTTATAACATCTGCTTCTGATAATAGCTATTTATCATTAAACCAAAACACCATTAGCCTTTAGTTTACCTTTAGGGTGAGTAGTGAGCAATAAAGAAATTAACACTTTTGCCCTGAGCCATGCAAAAGCTACAATAGCCTGATATCAAAGAAAAATCCGATCATAAAATTAAAATGAAATCAAGTTATTCCTACAAATACAACTAGAATAAAATATGGAGCACATCAATATATATATCTTTAATATAAGATTAAGACCATTTTGGTCAACTCTCTATATATTAATTCTGGAAGCAGAAAGTGTTTTTTTTTTTTAATAGGTACAATTAGGCCTGTGCTACCATCCACTCAATCCATCCAAACCATCCGATCTATAGCTTCATACCGCCCCCACATAGATATGATACTTATTTCCAAGCAGGTTAGGCAATTTTCACTATCAAAGTAGCAGGTCTAGTTGGGTGGCAGGTTATGAGTTTTTAAACTATCAAGACCTGACCCAACCAGCCTATATATATTCATCACTTACTAGTTTTTATCTCATATCAATTTTTTATTATTATTATTGTGGGAGGTAGAATCCAACTACAACAAGTGGGCCTAAGCCAATAGGCCCATATGGCCAACATAGAGGAAAAGGCCCGAACCAAGCATTGCGGGCCTAACCCTGTCTTCTACTATAAGAATCTGGTCACCTATTATAATAATCTAGCCACCGCTAGCAGAGATTTTCTCAGTCACACAAATATTGTAAATAATCAAATTAAGTACCACAATTTCTCAACATGGTCATGACTAAAGCTTCCCAATTTTGGATTTGATTTTTTTTTTGTTTAAGAATCATTCTCAAATTTAATTGAAATGGGAAATATCACCCAAATCTGGCTTGCTTAAAATTCCAAATACTTTATTGATTATGTCAAAGGAGAATGATGTTGTAATCCTTTTGCCTTAAGCTACAGAAACAATGATAATCTCCATTCAAGTATATTTCACAAAATTGACCAAGAAGATCGATATAAAAAAATGATGTTGCAGTTGATTTGTCTCTAAGAATTAGTACTTGGGATGTAAACCTCAACATGCGTATATAGATATCGTGTATATCTTTCCAATAGGTGATGAGAAATGAAATTGCCTTATCTCTAATAAGCATATTTTTTTTATACTGTTTCTTTATAGATATTTAATATTTTGTATGTGAAAGATATTAAAATTAACAAATTGTAATTGAGTTGAATGATCTCATGCACTTATACCCATTCAATTTAGAAGATATTATTTGATCAATTTATTATTTTATTTTATGTTATATTTAGTTGAATTTTATAGACAATAATTATGAATTAATATTGTATATATAACATCCAATAATAATTTTCAAAATTATATACGTAATAACAATGTAATGAGAAACTTGACGTAACCAATATTATAAAAATTGCAAAGAAAAACTATTTTAGTACCTCCGAACACTACAACAAAGTTAATTTTTTTTTAGGGTCAAAACCCTTGAAAAAGGTATTAAAAGTCCTCAAAAAAATATTATTTTGAGGGTCTAACTGACCCTTCATGGCCTTTGAAACAAATTCCCTCAAAATGGAAATTTCTAGTGACCCTTGAAACCGAAAGTTTAACCGCCTACATGACCCTCAATACAAATGTTTTATCTTTATCGAGGATTGGCAACCTTTGAAAATTTAAAAATAGATAAAAAGTGCAATAACCTTTTTTTAGGGCCTCCCAACGCTCAAAATAAGGTTTTTCTCTTTTAAAAAAATAAATAAATAAACGCACAGCCATGCACATAGACTTTAAAGGACCACATATTAAAAAATCTATATTATACCAAAACACAAATATCAAAGCAAAATTCAATTAGCTTTCTAAATTTCTAAATCCTTCACATTAACATAAAGGAACTTAGTATTTTAACTAGATAAAGGGGGGGAAAAGGAAGAAGAAGAAGAAGGGGGGAAATGAATCAATCCAAGAACCATGCATGATCAAAATCATAATCTTAATATTATTCTATTTCAATGCAAAACAATCTGATGTACTAATGTTTAAAGGGTCTCACATAAAGGACTCTGCCTTTTCTTGGTACTTCTCAATATGCATCACCAACTTTCCCTTGCATTAGGAACTGCAAGGTAATAGACAAACCAATTAATCATGCACTTGTTACATGGTTGAGGTATTTGATTGAAAAATTGTCATACAATGAACTCCATAGTGACATGTGATTTTCAACATGTAACATATTTCTGAAAAAGCAAATTAAGTAGCATAGTTCAGTTCATGAATTATTACCTTGACCACAAGTGTCTGAACCCCAACATACTAGACATCCCAACTGAACTCACCATGCTCCATCCAGTTCCCACAAAGAGAGTCACCATTTTTCCCAAGGTAGTTCAAGTAGTAGTAGTGAATGTCAGCTGCCTAGGATGCCATCTGTCCATAGGGTGCAAAACATAAGTTAGCACAATTAATCATTATTAGCATCATTGAGCCACAACTTTCATTATAGAGCCAAGATATCAAGCACCAAGAGAATCACACAGCTTAATTATTTTCTACTTAGCTCAGCTTTTGCTAGATAAAAATAAATTTATTAATTCCTTAAATTTAAAAAAAAAAAAAAAAAAGTAGTCCCATCTCACTACAGCAAATTCCAACAAACAATACTTTCCTTGTGCATCTAGATACACCCAAAGAAAAAAAAAAAGTAAGAAAGTATGAGAAAACAAACCTGAAATGGAAGCTAAGACCGACCAAAGCGGAGCTCAATAACTTAGTCATGTTTATTGTAGCGTTATATAATACAATAGAACATTAAGGACTGCTTCAAATATTGACTCTCAATATCACATAAGGAATTATGCAATTCAAATCTATCCAAACACAAACTTAAGTTCAAAAATACTGATGAATTGCTGAAAGTAAAAGCGAATCACCCTTCTGTTTGGTTCAAGTTCACAAAATTTAAGCTTACTCCCATGAAAAAATAGCAAGATTTGCCAAAACACAACCAGGACATCCAACATAAACAAACTTCAAGCAATTAAACAGAATAATTGCGATAAAGAAAAATAATTCAATTAGAAAATAAATGATGAATCTAAATCACTGTACCAATTTAAACTATAGACATGAATATTTCATTAACACACAAGTACACACACTTACCCACTTTGTTTTGAACTTAATCAACTTGACTTGCACCCTAAAACTTTGAGTTTTCTGAGAAATGTGTGAAAGGAAAATCAGAGAAATGCAGAGAAACCAAGAGTTTTCTTAAGTTAGATTTTGATTCAAGAAAAAAAAAAAAAAAAAACACACACACACACACACACATGCACACAAAGGGAGGTATATGTGGATCCACATATGCCAAGAGTGTTTTCAAACTATTGGTGTCAATATGCAATCAAGGAAACTATTGAATTGTATCTCATGGCAAATTTTAATTTACAAAAGCGAAAACATGGAAAATTAAGTGGCCTCTCTAAAGCCTTTGTTAAGTTCAGCAAATTATCAACTGAGAATTAATGCTAATTTGTATGTTACTAATTGGCAAAGGGGATTTTCAAAAACCAAAAGTGGAGCATGGATATGATGTATACACAGTTTCTGCATAAATTAGCGTAAGGCCTAAGAATGAGAAATCGACATTCTTATCATAGAAACAACCAGCTAAATACAACCAGCTATTGCATAGAAAGAATTCAATACAGACCATCCTAAATACAACCAGCTATCAAAGAAACAAACAGTTTAGATTCTACAAAGGAATTGAAATTTTTTCATAATTAACCTCCACAAGGTGATTACAAATGATTGAGTGCTGTACCAACCTGACTAAGGTCTTAAAAAACATAGTTTCTTTACCATTTTATAGACACTATAATAAGACTGACATCTGAAGTCAAATCCTGAAAAATTATAAAACATGATATACTAATGAATGTGCTAACAAAACTCTATCATCACATACAACTATGGACTCTGCCAATTCAAGGTTGAATAATTTAGAGAGTGCATACCTCCTCAGCGCTGCATAAACTTCAAAAAGTTCAGTGATACATGCACCAATTGTTTCACACCTCATAAGAATTCACCTCAACAAGACCATACTGTGATACAAAAGCAATAGGTATAAAAAAATTCCTTTCCTTTTTCTTTATCGTTTCAAAAAATTAGGCATACAACATACATATCTACATGTTAACCGAAATGTCACATATAATGAATGAAGTCCCCCAACTTTCAATCTAAAAGTTTATAACCTGTTTCATATAATAGAAGTTTTACCAACTTCAAGTTGGGGATATGAGATACAATACAACCAATTTGGTGCAAAGTCAGGGCAATTCTCTATGGAGCTCCATTCTAGGCAATTGGCTGCACTAGCATGCAATGTGATTTAATTAGGTTTATGATATTACACAGGATGTGATCCTATAAGCCGTAGCTGACTTATAACCCAGACCAACCATAAGCATGCTCACAATTACCAAACAAGAAGCTTATAAATTTACACACGATTATCTGGAATTGGGGATGTTAATGTTTCTATCAATCCAATCAAAGAAAAAATAACAGAAGCTTAAACAGTATAACAGCAGCAATAGTTAAGAAGATTAATAAAAATGGATCATCTTGCTTTATAAGTTTGTGTCATGTAACTAAGTAGTAATTGCCAAAGAAGATTAATAGCCTGGATGAGAGGAAAATCATGAAAACAATATATTATAGAAATACTGTCTAGCAGCACATAAATGGATGGTAGAACATAAAGTTAAGAAGAAACTTACAATGTCAAATATATTAAATAAGAAGACAAAAAATGCATGTATTGTATAGTAAACCCAAGGCTCTACACCAGGAGAAGTTTCAGGGTTCAGTATCTCCTTCACATGCTCCCAGAAAGGCGATCCAAGGAGACTGCCATGATTAGCGGGTTAGTAGTAAATTCTCTGTCCAAAACATGGTTAGCAAAAAAAAGTGTCAATGAACCAATTCTATTACCGGTTACCATTATTTAGTGCTTTGAATCAAAGGTTAAGTATATGGTGAGGACAACTTCCACTAGATTGTTACCTATTGCATAGTAACAAAAGGCAGAGCTATAGACTAATTCTTGCCAAAATAATCTCATCAGGCAATGTTGTGGAAAAATAAATAAAACTAGGATAAAGTAAACTTGTGTAATGTATATTTGTGTTTGGTAATGACACGCCAAATCAATCAAAGCATCCATCATGCCTCCAACAACATCAGTTATGCAGCAACTTAAGTTAAGCATTATTGCCACCAACCATGAGTATTGATCCAGTCAGCATAAATCCTGAAAATTAACCACATATAAAATAGTTGCTATCACTAGTGAAATTCGATAGAGTGAAAAACTTGACTTGGGCACTATATAATTCAATAGATAGAAAATAGATCTTGTATTTATTTTTATTTTTGTTTTAATTTCTAGTGAAATTTGAAACCTTAGTACCATAACACATTACCAACAAAGCACTGAGCTATGGTTTTGCCATTTCATCACTCAAACCATCTAAAATTGATACCAACATAGGTCTTAACAAATCCGTGACACCAATTGAAAAAAAAAAGAAAAAAGCATGCCCAACAATAATATATTTCACCAAATCAAACTGAAATCATAGCAATTCATGATTTAGATCACACCCTTTCTAAAGTGGCGCACTTCTTTCCATGTAAATTTAACCATATTGAACAAATAAGGTCCTCTCTATAACATCTATATATCATTCCTATAGTTCTCTCTGTTCAAGATATTGTGCAGTGAAGCAAACTCTAAAATCGGTAACGGATTCCATTTAAGTCCTCCCCACATTCGATGCCCCAAGTAAAAATTAATATAATAGATTTTTAATTGCCACCATTTCCAAATGAAAACTATTTCATTCTCATTCAATTCCAATGCATCAATTTTACTAAAAAAAAAAAATTCAAACTTACGATCAAAAAAAGATTTTATATACAAAATTGAATCAAGCTAAAGCTTCAGATTAGACCTAAAACAAAAATGAACTAGGAAATGAATAGCAAAATGAAGAAAATGAGAAATAATGTAATCCACACCTTCTGTTTTTTTAAGCCAGGGATCTATTTTGAATCAAAGCCAATTTGGCATGATTCCAATTCCTAAGTATCCAAACCCTAGCCCCTAATTTATACTATTGCTTTCTCTCTAAGCCCCTAAAACACTAGGACTACGCAAAATTGGACTAATACTATTTTTTTTACCAGTGAAGAGAATGATAGAGAGAAAACGAGAGAGATTGGGACAACTTCAATTTTTTCTTCTCGGGAAACAAACAGAGAGTTAGATAGAGAGAGATCTGTAATCGAACGAAGAAGTGGAGGAGATGATATTTCCGAACCACCGTGCCCTCAGCTCGTCATCGGAGATGATATCGTCGCCCACCGTGCTTCAGAGAGTCGCCGGAGCTAAGTCGTCGATCACCGCACCTTTGAGTATTTTAAGAGCTACGAATCCACGAGTTTTAGATCTGACTGAATGAAATGGTTTTCTCGTTTTATTTTTCAAATTATGGGCATTATTTGGTTGATTGAAAATTTTGGAATATCTTTATTTTGAGGGTCGCGTGGAAGTGGTGCTGAAAAATGTAATATTTTGGAGCCAAAACTCTCGCGGGAATATGCTACTAAAACTGGTCCGCATTTTTTTAAAATGATTATATCGGCTTATTTCTAGGGTTTTAATGAACCTTGAAATAAAGCTAGCCATACGTAATCGCTCATGTCTATTTTCAGCGTCTGTTTGGACCTTTTTAGGAGACCCTCAGAAATAGAGTGTCGAAAAAAGTGAAGGTTTTTTTGTAGTGGAATATTCTGGTCAAACTATATCTTATATTTTAAATAAAAAATATATATATAGATATAGAAGTATAGAAATTAAATATTTTTTTTTTTATTTTATTTTATTATGACCATCCATTTTTTTAAAAATGCTATCTTGAAAAATGTCTATAATATGCATATTATTAACTCAATTTCCTATTTCTAAATCTCATTAGATCTTATTATCAATAGCTTTTTAGTGCATTGCATGGGTTGGCAACTAGTTTTATTAATATTTATGTTATTTAGTTTTTTTTTTTTTTTTTTTTTTGTTATTTAGTTGGATTAAAGTGTGTTGATAAATGTAATTGTAAGGGAGTTATAATAATGTGCATAGTATTTATGCAAATAAATAGGTTATAATTCCCACTATTAATCTTGAGTAATTGGTGGAAGTCTAATACAAAAGAAGGCAACGGATCAAAACAAAATCTGTGTTAAAAAACTCAAAAGGCAAATATGACAAACAACGAACAGATGCAGGATTGGGAAGACATATTGACTTCTTAGATTTGGCGTGAAGGTTACAAATATGCCCGATTGACCATTTCAGACAAACATCAAACAATAAGCAAGGAGTTAGCACAGCCAATGAGCCAACTATAATGGCTAATCTGATGAAGCAAAAGTTAACAGAACAAAGGAGAAATTGAAAGTTGTTTGACGAAGAATCTCAGACAATCATTCTTAAAGTTCAAATTGCAGCCTCACAATGCCAAGATAATACACTTATAAGTAATACTTTATAGTAAAATCAGCCTACTGGCAAGACCAAAAAAGCAGATTCAACGGGGAAGATATTGATCTTAGGAGAAAACTATGATCATCTAAAATTCATGAAAGAACGAAAATCTTATGGGAGAGTGGATTTGGATGCTTTACCATTATGAAGTTCAATTTTCTAGAAGACATAACTTTTCCTCATGTCACATGGAATAGGAATTATGGACCTCATATTAATACAATAGAAGACTAGAATAAGTCATTAACAATACCACATGCACAATATCTAAGTCTAGATAATGAAAAGCAAAAAACAAAGCCCGAGTAAAATTAAAACAAATATGTATATATATACCAAAAAAATATAAATCAATAGTAAAAACTTCCCCAACAATTTATAAAACAATGAAGGGGTTCCAGAATGATACTAAAGCGAAATTAAAAACCAAAGTAATTAATAGACCAATAAAAGATGTATGCTAGCACACGGTTTAGACTTGAGGATGATCTTCAGGCATGAATCTCCTCCAAAACCAATGCTCCTTCCACATAAGTGTCATTTCTTCAATGGGAATGTTCTTGGTCTCTGGCAAGAAGAAATATACAAAAAGGGTCATGAGTACCACAAAAAAAGCAAAGAAGATGAACAAGCCAAACTTCAAGTGACAGAGCATGGTAAGGAATAGTTGGGCCACAATGAATGTGAAGAGCACGTTCACAGAGACAGTGATACTCTGTGCAGCCGATCGAATCTCTAGTGGGAAAATCTCACTTGGCACTAACCATCCCAATGGCCCCCATGACCACGCAAAAGCAGCTACATAGGCACAGATGAAGAACACAACAAGGCTAGCAAACCACTTGGGCAAGTCCATAACTTGACCTGTTACTCCAAATTTCCATCCAATGAAGATTGTCACCAAAACCTACAACATTAGTAATGTAATTTACATTATATAAAAATTTATGGATGCAATTTTTTATATAGGAATAAAATTAAATACACATAAAAAGAAAAGTAGTCAGACTTTATTTGTGTGTGTGTGCGTGTTACCTGAAATATGAACATTTGAATTCCACCCTCTAGGAAAAAAAATCTTCGACCCCATCTATCCGTACCATAGATGGAGACCAATGCAGCAAAACAATTGATTCCACCAGTGATGAGTGCGGTTAAGAGTGAAGCTTTATCCCCAAACCCAATTGTTTTGAAAAGATGAGGAGCATAGAACATGATAATGTTGATGCCTGTAAATTGTTGGAAAAAGGGAATAGCCATGGACATGATCAGTTGAGGCCTATACTTTCTATTTCGGATGTTTCTCCAAGGGTGTTTCACAGCTTTGGAGGCTTCACTTGCTGCCACAAGATCCTTGAACTCGGCCTCAATTTCCTTATCAGAAACACCATGAATTCGCCTAAGCATTGCTTGCACATTTTCGGGTTCATTCTTCTCAAGCATTGAGTTTGGAGTGTTGGGGAGGAAAAATTGTACGTTTTTAGACCCCTTAAAATACAAGTTGTTTGACCTAGTTATTTAGCCATGTGATTACTTAGAACCCTAAGTGTATATGAAGGTAAAAACCTCTAGATCTCACAAGAGATTCAACACACAGCACATTAAAGACATCTAAAACGTGTTTAGCAAAAAAAGAAAAAGACATCTAAAATATAGCTAGGGTTTTTCCTTTTATACTTGGAGTAAAACATAAAACCCTACATGTCATATGAGCTTTGGCTAAATTAGAAATTCTGCAAAAAAATAAATCTACACTAGATTTGATCGATCAAGTCTAATTTTCGATCGATCGAGCCTTGCAGATTTAGTCCAATAAATTCTACAATCACTCGATTCCAATTTTACTATTAAACACACTTTGAGCAACCTAAACCTAAACTCCATGTTTTGATCATGGTTTGCCAACACATTACAAATTAAAGTTCTAATACATTTAGTTCCTAAAGTCTTAAAACCTAACAAACTCCCCCTTTGGCAATCCGTGACAAAACACATCACAAAAATGAAATGCTCAAAGTTAAAAAACAGCTCATTCAAATTAAACAGCCCTAAATACAATTTAACCTAACTACTATCTATCAGTTGTTAGTGTAGACAGCAGCCACGACTGAATTAACCTGTAAATTCCTAAAACACTCAACAAACACATAATCGCATGTGTGGAAAATACAAGTAAAACAAAATAAATTCTTGATTTCACAAAACATAAAATAAGACATATACCATGAATAACCTCATAATATAAATCAATAACCAATGTATCATATGTGTAACAAGAAACAATAAAAGAAACAAGAAACATAGTGTCTCCCCCTAACATATACAACCCATAAAAGATAAATACATCATAAAGCCAAAAAGAATACGTCATAAGCCAAAAAAAAAAAAAAATGAAATACATCAAAGAAGCTCCTAGGTACAATCTATGTACACCAAAACAAAACTCCCCCTATCTCCATGCATAAGTACTCCCCCTTTTTGTGACGAATTGCCAAAGGGCAATCATGACTCATCATCAAAAGGTGGAGGCTGTGGAGTAGAACCTCTAGCACTCGTCAAAGCTGCTTGTAAAGCTTGAAGCTCAGTAAGCACATCCAAGAGAAGCTGACCATGTGCCATCTAAATGGTCATGACAGTATCCAGTATGCTTCGCAAGGATGATTTGCTCAATGAACAAGCAGGAGGATCAACAGCAGTTGTAGGGTCTACAAACTCCTCAGCAGTGGGGTCACCAGATGGAGGCCTAGGTGCAGCACCTATAGAATACTCGACTCAAGGGCGTTTAGAGCTAGCTTTCAACTGAGCTGCTCTTTGCCTAAGAAAGATGGAACCTATAGGAGCTATAATATGTACGGGCTCAGATGTAGGAAAATCCTCTAAACCTAAATCTAAAAGAATCCTATGAATAAAAACCGGAAAAAAAAAGACCATGAGATTTTGCACTACTCCTTGAACCTCAACAAGAGATTGAATGAAAATGGTAGGAAAACTCATAGGAGCGTCGGTAACAAAAGCATACAAAAATGCACATCTCTCTATGGGAATAATGTGTAAATGAGAGATAGGCCAAATGGAATGACAAGAAATCTGGAAAAACAAATAGTTGAGCTCAGTAAGCTCATGGGATGTGACACGAGGATCAGTACCCCAACTAATGGAAATACCGATGATGTAAGACATGATGTCATCAAGAGGAAGGGTCTTAGTGTAAGGGTACACGGGCTGCCATACCAAAGGTACACTAAGAGTAGTGGCCACTACAGTAGGAGTAATGACATACTCTTCACCCCTTATCAAACTCCTCATATATTGAGTGTTGGAATCGTCGGAATTGTCGGAATGGACAGAGAGGTTCGAATAGAACTCTCTAATCAAGGCAGCCGAAGGGGGATGCTCGACCTCTAAGAGTGCTAACCAGCCCCTATGCTCAAAGTTCCTACGTATCTTCAGATCTAACTCATTTAGTATGACCTTACGCTCAGCCCAAACCGACCTAAAAATGTTAAGCTTCTAATAGGTTTCTTGGATTTTCTCGGTTCTAAACCTATCACTCTCGAAAATAGGGGTAGAGGGGGTGGTGGTTTTATTGGCTCTAGTCTTCCTAACAATGATGCTAAGGGTTGAAAAAAAAAATGGCAAACTACATTAGAGAGGGTTAGAACACAAAAAAAAAAATATCAAAAAAAATATCAAAAAATAACAATCTATATGATGCATGTAATGAATGCACACATGATGCATGCTCTAATGCATTGAAATATGTTCAATTTTACTTTATAGACCATCAATTGACTTGAATATAGTGTTTTAGTTCAAAAACCCCAAATTTTAAAAAACCCAAATTCAAAAATTAAACCAAATTGATCAATTAATCATTACACTAGTTAGAAAACATCATATAATGACATAATCAATTAATTACACAAGTCAATTTCATCAATTTTAGCCAAATTGAACAAAATCCCCAATTTCACAAAGTTTCAAGCCCTAGAAATTTCAATTGTTCTTAAAACACCAAATTAACCAAATTAATGCATGGGAATCATGTTAACAACATCTAACAATAAAAACCCATTGAAAAATATTGATTAAAAACAACTGACATGATCTCAAATCCAAAAAATGCTTTGTTCGAAATTTTCAATGAAAATGCATGAAAAATGTGATTTTAATGAAAAAGAAAGGGTAAAGGAGACTTACATAAGCTTGAAGACAAAAACCCTTGAGAGATTTGTGGAAGAAAATGACAAAAATTGCTTTAGATTGGATCGGTCGAAGAAAAATAGTGAGAGGAGTGTTTGAAAAAGTTTGAATAGTATGAAGAACACGTGAGAGAACACTTTTTAAAACACTCACTGGCCGAATTTCAATCGGTCGAAATTGAGCTTCGATCGATCGAAAAATAGATTCGATCAATCTGGCATCAATCGAGCCAGGCAGATTCAAACCAAAATTTTTATCGCAATTTCGATCGGTCAAGCAATAGATTCGATCGATCGAAAATCTAGAAAACTTAGATTTTTGAAAGAACAGAGTAATTTTCTGTAGAAACTTCCCAAAACACAATATTTCATGAATGAAATGCATGAGTATGAGATTAAAAGTTTTTCAAAAACACTTGAATTCAACCCAGATCTTCCAAAAACAAGTTTTTCAACCAATTTGTCCCCAAAACTCAAACATTAAACATATTTTGCATCAAAATCAAGGAACATATAATCTTGGATGGCCAAAACAAATTCACATATCATATCATGTACAAAGTTTAACAAAGAATAACTTGTGTAGTGTGTGCAACTAGCAATAGTAAGAGATACATGTGAGGTGATATGTAAATAGTAATTGATCACAATTTCTACAAAATTAATCACATAAGTTTGAAAGAGACTATCACCTAAAGAGTTACATCATATAACTCTCACATCTCCTAGAAAACAAGGTTGCAATCATGTAAGTTTCTTGTTTTGCCTCATAATGTACACACAAATTTTATTTCATTTGAAATTATTAGTTCAGTCAGATAATGTACACACCAATTTTATTTCATTGTGTCATCTTTATTACAGCCCAATAATGTACACACCAATTTTATTTTTTAATCTGAGGCTACATTTTATGTTCTTTTTGTGTATGTGCTACACTTTCTCGAGCACAAAATCTTATGATATACACTAAAGTGTTCATGATTGGCTAATAAACAGTGGTAAGATGGTTATTTATGCCTTTCTCATTAAGTTCAAGTTCTAACAATCAAAAGAATATGACTTCAAAATCAAGATCATGTGATCAAAAACTATAAACAACTCCCACACAACATGCACAACATGCACTACATAGCTAAGACTAGTAGTGTGCAGTAAAATAAGCTCATCCAAGCTAAACAAGGAACACAAGCATGTTATGTAAAATTGTTAGGTTCTAAGGATTTAGGATCTAAATGTATTAGAACTTCAATGTGTAATGTTGGCAAACTACGATCAAAACTTAGAGTCTAGAATTAGGCCGCTCAAAGTGTGTCTATATGTAAAGTTGGAATCGAGTGTACTGTAGGATTTATTATGTAAATCTGCAAGGCTCGATCGATCGAAACTCATGCAAATTGTTTTTCTGCAGAATTTTCCAACTCAGCCCAAGCTCGTATGACATGTAAGGTTTTATGTTTGCCTTAAATATAAAAGGAAAAACTCTAGCCTCGTTTTGTAGTGGTTGTTTATGCTGTATGTGTGAATCTCTTGTGAGATCTAGATGTGTTTACCTTCATATATACTTAGGGTTGCCACTCTCAAGATTGATGTCGAGAGCTTGGTGATCGCTTCAGTTGCAGCATAGAGAGCTTAAAGAAAAACACAAGTGGGAGTACTTATGGTTGCTGTGAATCCAAAAAAGAAGTAGTCCGTGGACTCGGAGCTATCACGTGGTTGTGGTAGTAAGTTTTCTACTCGAGGTAGCAATAGGATGTTAGTGGTCTAAGTCGCTATTGTAAAACTTCAATTCTTTCATAGTGGATCTGTTTTACCTTGAGGATAGCTAGGTTAAATCCTCCATAGGGTTTTTACCAGTTTGGTATTCCTGGGTTATCATATCGCTGTGTTATTTATTTTTCGCATTGTTTCAATGATATGATTTACTTGTGTTAACCTAGATTTGAATAATTTACCAAAGTTAATCACTTGGCTAAATAACTAAGTTAATCTGTTTGTGGGTCTAAAAACGTACACGTGGTATTAGAATGGGATAGCTCTAGTATTTAGATCTTTTGATCTAAGAGTTGATCCTTGAACCCTGTTGTCATAGATACTTGGAAGTTCTTATTGCTAAAGTTTCAATTTGTCTACTTTTGGTTTATGCCTCTTATTGCTTTTGTTAAGTCTTTCCTTGAGTATCTTGGTATAATTACATGTGATGATAATTATTTGTGTTATACTGCTTTAACCACCTTAAAGGCACGTGATTCTTGTCTTTGGTATTTGGATTGTGGTTGTTCAAGGCACATGACAGGAAATAAAGCTTTATTCAATACACTCTTTGAAGGAAAGATTGGGATAGTCACATTTGGAGACAGAAGCAAATCTGTGATTAGAGGCATTGGAACTGTAGACATTCCAGGGTTGCTGATTTTTGAAGATGTCTAGTATGTTGATGGGCTGAAGGCCAATTTACTCAGCATCAGTCATATTTGTGACAATGGATTAAATGTTCTCTTCACCAAGTATGAATGTGAGATACTTGATGGAGAAGGTGACTGCATGTGTATTGGTGTTAGGACAGCTAACAACTGTTATGGTATAACACCAAGTATAAGCAACAAGTGTTTCAGTGCAAAGATCAATCAAGTAGACTTATGGCATCAACGGTTGGGACATGCAAGTCACAAACAATTAAAGAAGATTTCCAAGTGTGATGCAGTTATTGGTTAGATCAAGTTTGATAAGATAGAAAAATGCATATGAGGACCATGTCAGATGGGTAAACAAGTGAAGTCCAAACATCCATTTGTGACTGAAGTTCAAACTTCAAGACCTCTAGAGTTGTTGCACATTGATCTCATGGGTCCTACCAGAGTTCAGAGTTTAGGTGGAAAGAAGTATATTCTAGTTGTTATGGATGATTTCACTAGATATACTTGGGTTATGCTTTTGAGAGATAAAGCTTAGACTCCTGAAAAGATGATACACCTGTGCAAGAAATTGCAAGTCGAGAAAGGAACTGTGATCGCTAGAATTAGAAGTGATCATGGAAGGGAATTTGAAAACACAAAGCTGGCTACCTTCTGCAATGATCAAGGCACACATCAAGAGTTCTCTTCACCCAAGACACCACAACATAATGGAATAGTGGAACGGAAGAATAGGGTTGTTCAAGAGATGGCTCTTATCATGCTACATAACAAAAAGATGCCCAAGTCCTTCTGGGGAAAAACAGTTAACACTGCTTGTCATACACTTAACCGGGTGTATTTCAGACCTGATTCCAAGAAAACTCCTTATGAACTCTTGAGAGGAAAGAAGCTCGTTGTCAAATACTTCCGGATATTTGGCAGTGACTATTATATTCTGCATGATAAGGAGAACCTAGAAAAGTTTGATGCAAAGAGCGATAAGGTATACTTTCTGGGATACTCCTCCACTAGTAGAGCTTACAGAGTATACAACCTGAGAACTAAAACAGTCATGGAGTCTTCAAATGTGGTGATTAATGATGAATTGTGTTCAGAAACTCATTCAGAAAACACTCCTCCGATTCAAGCAAAGACTATGGAAGTTAATGATCCTATTCCTGATGATTATATTGGGAGGCATAGTGATGAAGAGCTACTGTTGTTGAATGATGTTGTGTCAGTACCATAAAGTTCAGAACCATCTACACCGATTCATGAAACTCAACAAGAACAAAGTGAGCCTAGTCCTTCATCAAAACAAAAAGGAACCTCCGCATCTCTGGTTAAAGGTCCATCTTCTAGAGTAAAGTTAAATCATCTTGTCACAAACATATTGGGAAGTTTGAATGATAACATGAGATTGAGATCTAAAGCCTTGAATGCTATTACTCACTCATGCTATCTATCCCAATTTGAACCAAAAAAGGTGGATAAGGCACTTTAAGATGCTGATTGGGTTAATTCTATGCATGAAGAACTTCATCAATTTGTTTGGAATGATGTGTGGGAATTAGTTCCTAGACCAAAAGGAGTAAATGTGATTGGAACTAAATGGATTTTCAAGAACAAGTCAGATGAACATGGTACTGTTATTCAAAACAAATCAAGACTTATTGCTCAAGGATACACACAAGTGGAAGGGATTGATTTTGATGAGACTTTTGCACCGGTAGCAAGACTGGAATCCATTAGGATACTGTTGGCCATAGCAAGCCATTTGAATTTCAAGCTATATCAAATGGATGTCAAGAGTGCCTTCTTGAATGGGATGTTGCAAGAAGAGGTATATATTGAACAACCAAAGGGTTTTGTTGATCCTCACAAACTGGATGATGTCTACAAGTTGAAGAGAGCCCTCTATGGTTTGAAACAAGCTCCTAAGGCATGGTATGATAGGTTAACCGCATATCTCATTGAGCTTGGATTCAAAAGAGGATTTGCAGATACTGCTTTCTTCATACGAAAGGATAAGAATTATTTTGTAGTAGCTCAAATTTATGTTAATGATATTGTTTTTGGTGCTACTAATGATTCTCTTGCTCAATCCTTTGCAGGTGAAATGAAGAAGATGTTTGAAATGAGTATGGTTGGTGAACTAATTTATTTCTTGGGATTGTAGGTGAAACAAACGGATTCTGGAATTTACATCAACCAAGCAAAGTATGCCAGAAATATAATCAAGAGATTTGGACTTGACAAGGCTGTACATGCTAAAACACCAATGGCTGCAAATGCAAAGCTAACCAATAACCCTTCAGGTGAGTTTGTTAATGTTACATTATATAGAAGCATGATTGGTTGCCTTTTTATTTAACTGCAAGTCGACTAGATATTGCTTTCAGTGCTGGTGTATGTTCTAGATTTCAATCTAATCCTAAAGTTTCACATTTGAATGTTGTTAAAAGAATAATAAAATATGTTAGTGGAACTTGTGATTATGGTTTGTTCTATAGCAAAGAGTCAAATCTGTCTCTTGCTAGATTTTCTAATTCCGATTAGGCTGGCAATGCTGATAATAGAAAAAGTACCACTGGTGGGTGTTTTTATGTAGGAGCCAATCTTGTTGCTTGGATGAGTAAAAAGCAAAATTTTGTCTCTCTGTCTACTGCAGAAGTAGAATATATTGCTGCTGGAAATTGTTGTTCACTGCTTCTTTGGATGAAAAAGCTTTTGAGTGATTATGGGATAACACAAGACACCATGGTTGTTTATTGTGATAATTCTAGTACTATCGATATCTCTAAGAACCCTGTTCAACACTCTAAGACTAAACACATAGAGATTAGATATCACTTTATTAGGGATCTTGTTGAAAAGAAAGATTGTTGTTCTTAAGTATATCCCTACTGAACGTCAGAATGTTGACATCTTCACCAAACCTCTTGATAGAAGTAAGTTTGAGACACTTCATCAAGTAATTGGTGTGATTCTGTGTCCCTGGTCATCTTTGGATTTCTTGGTCCTTGTGCTTGTGCTTCATCTCTCTATTCTTTGTGACCATTCCTCTTTGTTGTTTTTGTTTTTTTCTAGGATTTGCACTGCATAACATTCATGCATTTCATGCTAGGTTGTTTTTGTTAAACCATGATTAAAACTTAGAGTCTAGAATTATGCTGCTCAAAGTGTGTCTATATGTAAAGTTGGAATCGAGTGTACTACAGGATTTATTATGTAAATCTGTAAGGCTCGATCGATCGAAAATTAGACTTGATCGATCGAAGCTCGTACAGATTGTCTTTCTGCAGAATTTTCCAACTCAGCCCAAGCCCGTATGACGTGTAGGGTTTTATGTTTTGCCTTAAGTATAAAAAGAAAAACCCTAGCCACGTTTTGTAGTGGTTGTTTATACTATATGTGTGAATCTCTTGTGAGATCTAGAGGTGTTTGCCTTCATATATACTTAGGGTTTCCAATCTCAAGATTGATGTCGAGAGCTTGGTGATTGCTTTAGTTGCTGCATAAAGAGCTTAAAGAAAAACACAAGTGGGAGTACTTATGGTTGCTGTGAATCTAAGAAAGAAGCAGTCTGTGGACTTGGAGCTATCACATGGTCGTGGTAATTAGTTTTCTACTCGAGGTAGCTATAGGATGTCAGTGGTCTAAGTCGCTATTGTAAAACTTCAATTCTTTCATAGTGGATCTGTTTTACCCTGAGAATAGTTAGGTTAAATCATTCCCAGGTTTTTTTACCGGTTTGGTTTTCCTAGGTTATCATATCGTTGTGTTATTTATTTTCTGCACTGTTTCAATGATATGATTTACTTGTATTAACCTAGATCTGAATAATTTACCTAAGTTAATCACTTAGCTAAATAACTAGGTTAATCTGTTTGTATTTAAGGGGTCTAAAAATGTACAAAAATTAATATGGCCAACCTTGATTATAAATCCAAGATAAATAATACAAAACACATTTTTCCTTCCTCCTTTTTTTTATTTAAAAAAAAAAATAACAAAAACAACCTATTATGAAATGCATGAATGTAATGTAATGCAAATCCTATATGCAAAAAGAAACCAAAACAGCAAAAGAAGAATAGTCACAAAGAGTACTGAGATGAAGCACAAGGTTCATGAGAGCCAAGGAAGACTAGGGACACTGAATGACACCAATTACTTGACGAAGTTTCTCAAACTTACTTCTATCAAGAGGTTTGGTGAAAATGTCAGCATTCCAACATTCAGTAGGGATATATTCAAGAACCACAATCTTTCTTTCAACCAAATCCCTAATAAAGTGATATCTAATCTCTATGTGCTTAGTCTTAGAGTGTTGAACAGGGTTCTTAGAGATATCAATAGCACTAGAATTATCACAATAGACAACCATGGTGTCTTGTGATATCCCATAATCACTTAAAAGCTTTTTCATCCAAAGAAGTTGTGAACAACAACTTCCAGCAACAATATATTCTGCTTCTGCAGTAGACAAAGAGACAGAATTTTGCTTTTTACTCATCCAAGCAACAAGATTGGCCCTTACATAAAAACACCCACCAGTGGTGCTTTTTCTATCATTGGCATTGTCGGCCCAATCTAAATCTGAGTATTCAGCAAGAGACAAATTTGACTCTTTGCTATAAAACAATCCATAATTACAAGTTCCACTAACATATTTTATGATTCTTTTTACAGCATTCAAATGCGAAGCCTTAGGATTAGATTGAAACTTAGAACATACACCAACACTAAAAGCAATATCAGGACGTCTTGCAATTAAATACAAAAGAAAACCAATCATGCTTCTATATAATGTAACATCAGCAGACTCACCCGAAGGATCATTTGATAACTTTGCATTAGCAGCCATTGGTGGATTTCTAGCATACTTTGCTTGGTTGATATAAATTCTAGAATTCGTTTGCTTCACCTGCAATCCCAAGAAATAAGTTAGTTCACCAACCATACTCATTTCAAACATCTTCTTCATTTCATCTGCAAAAGATTGAGCAAGAGTCTCATTAATAACACAAAAAACAATATCATCAACATAAACTTGAGCTACTACAAAAGAATTCTTATCCTTTCGTATGAAGAAAGTAGTATTTGTGAATCCTCTTTTGAATCCATGCTCAGTGAGATAGATAGTTAACCTATCATACCATGCCCGGGGAGCTTGTTTCAAACTGTAGAGGGCTCTCTTCAACTTGTAGACATCATCCGATTTGTGAGGATCAACAAAACCCTTTGGTTGTTTAACATACACCACTTCTTGCAACATCCCATTCAAAAACGCACTCTTGACATCCATTTGATACAACTTGAAATTCAAATGACTAGCTATGGCCAAGAGTATTCTAATGGATTCCAATCTTGCTACCGGTGCAAAAGTCTCATCAAAATCAATCCCTTCCACTTGTGTGTATCCTTGAGCAACAAGTCTTGATTTATTTCTAATGACTATACCATGTTCATCTGACTTGTTCTTAAAAATCCACTTAGTTCCAATCACATTTACTCCCTTTGGTCTTGGAACTAATTCCCACACATCATTCCGAATGAATTGATGAAGTTCTTCATGCATGGAATTAACCCAATCAGCATCTTAAAGTGCTTCATCCACTTTCTTCGGTTCAAATTGGGATAGATAGCATGAGTGAGTAATTACATTCAAGGCTTTGAACCTCAATCTCATGTTATCATTCAGACTACCCAATATGTTTGTGACAGGGTGATTTAACTTACTCTAGAAGATGGACCTTTGACTAGAGATGTAGAGGTACCTTTTTGTTCAGATGAAGAACTTGGCTCACCTTGTTCTTGTTGAATTTCATGAACAGATGTGGATGGTTCTAAACTCGATGGTATTGAAACAACATCATTCAATAACTGTAGTTCTTCATCACTATGCTTCCTAACATAATCTTCAGGAATAGAATCATCAACCTCCATAGTCTTTTCTTGAACTGGAAGAGTGTTTTCTGAATGAGTTTTTGAACATAGTTCATCATTGATCACCACATTTAAAGACTCCATGATTGTTTTAGTTCTCAGATTGTATACTCTATATGCTCTACTAGTGGAAGAGTATCCCAAAAAGTATCCCTTGTCGCTTTTTGCATGAAACTTTTCTAGGTTCTCCCTATCACGCAGAATATAACAGTCACTGCCAAATATCCTGATGTATTTGACAACAGGCTTTTTTCCTCTCTAGAGTTCATAAGGAGTTTTCTTGGAATCAGGTCTGAAATACACGCGGTTGAGTGTATGGTAAGCAGTGTTAACTGCTTCTCCCCGGAAGGACTTGGGCATCTTCTTATTATGTAACATGACATGAGCCATCTCTTGAACAACCCTATTCTTCCGTTCCACTATTACATTTTGTTGTGGTGTCTTAGGTGATAAGAACTCTTGATGTGTGTCTTGATCATTGCAGAAAGTAGCCTGTTTTGTGTTTTCAAATTGTCTCCCATGATCACTTCTAATTCTGGCTATCACAGTACCTTTTTCCACTTGCAATTTCTTGCACAAGTGTATCATCATTTCAGGAGCCTCAGCCTTATCTCTCAAAAGCACAACCCAAGTATATCTAGTAAAATCATCCACAACAACTAGAATATAATTCTTTCCACCTAAACTCTGAACTCTAACAGGACCCATGAGATCAATGTGCAACAACTCTAGAGGTCTTGAGGTTTGAACTTCAGTTACAGATGGATGCTTGGACTTCACTTGTTTACCCATCTGACATGGTCCACATATGCACTTCTCTATCTTTTCAAACTTGGGCAAACCAATAACTGCATCACACTTGGAAATCTTCTCTAATTGCTTGTGACTTGCGTATCCCAACCGTTGATGCCATAAGTCTACTTAATTGATCTTCACACTGAAACACTTGTTGCTTATACTTGGTGTTATACCATAACAGTTTTCAATTGTTCTAACACCAATACATATGCAATCACCTCCTCCAACAAGTATCTCACATTCATACTTGGTAAAGAGAACATTCAGTCCATTGTCACAAATCTGACTGATGCCGAGTAAGTTAGCCTTCAGCCCATCAACATACCAGACATCTTCAAATACCAGTAACCCTAGAATGTCCACAATTCCAATGCCTTTGATCACAGATTTGCTTCCATCTCCAAACGTGACTGTCCCAATCTTTCCTTCAAAAAGTGTCTTGAATAAAGCTTTATTTCCTGTCATATGCCTAGAACAATCACTATCGAAATACCAAAGACAAGAATCACGTGTCTTTAAGGCGATTAAAGCAATATAACACACATAAATATCATCACATGTAATTATACCAAGATACTCAAGGAAAGACTTAACACATGCAACAAGTGACACAAACCAAAAGTAGACAAGTTGGAGTTTTAGCAATAAGAACTTTAAAGAATCCATGACAACAGGGGTTAAGGATCAACTTTTAGATCAAAAGATCTAAAAACACAAGAGCTATCCTACTCTGATACCACTTGTACGTTTTTAGACCCCTTAAAACACAAATTGTTTAACCTAGTTATTTAGCCAAGTGATTACTTAGATAAATTTATTTAGATCTAGGTTAACACAATAAAATCATACCATGTAAATAATGCAGAAATATAAAGAACACACGATATGATAACCAAAGAAAACCAAACCAATAAAAAACCTAGGGAGGATTTAACCTAGCTATCCTCAAGGTAAAACAGATCCACTATGAAAGAATTGAAATTTGTACAATAGAACTTAGACCACTAACATTCTATTGCTACTTCGAGTAGAAGTAGTCCGTGGACTCGGAGCTGTCACGTGGTCGTGATAGTAAGTTTTCTACTCGAGGTAGCAATAGAATGTTAATGGTCTAAGTTCTATTGTACAAACTTCAATTCTTTCATAGTGGATCTGTTTTACCTTGAGGATAGCTAGATTAAATCCTCCCTAGATTTTTTACCGGTTTGGTTTTCCTAGGTTATCATATCGTGTGTTCTTTATATTTCCGCATTATTTATATGATATGATTTAATTATGTTAACTTAGATCTGAATAAATTTATCTAAGTAATCACTTGGCTAAATGACTAGGTTAAATAACTTGTGTTTTAAGGGGTCTAAAAATGTACAAAAATGATGAGATCACAATGAAAAGGGCAGGAACAGCTGCACCACCTACCACCTAGACTAACATGCCATCCATAGCCACCTTTGATCTTGGGTGTGAGGTAGTTAACAACATTGGCTATCAATATGCCTATAATAATACATAGTTGGAAAATAACGTTGAGAGAACCTTGAAGTCTGCATGGAGCCATCTCTGAGAGGTACAATGGTACAGCCTGCACTGCTGCACACAATTGAATAAATCAAATATATTCTTAGTGACATACATGTACAGATTATATACTATATATATAAAAGTTCAATTTTGAAAGAAATAAAATAAGCTTGTGAGTAATTCTATCAATTAATATATAGAATTAGTTATAAAGTTTCATGTGAAAAGAATTTTTTGTAAGTCGTAAATTGAGGACTTTTAGAATTATATTCTTCCGTTAATTATAATAAATTTAGGACAAATTCGTGCAACCCTAAGGCAACCCATGAATTAGGGTTAGGATTTTTTCCAAGCTAGTGGCTTCGTTATATTACTGAACATAAAGTTTTTAATATTAATTTTTGAAAATAAAACCAAATGATTAAAATTTTAAAATATAAATATATTGAAAAGAAACTGACATTGGATACCAATATATAACAAGAAATAAACGGGAACCAACAAAAAGTTTAATTGTTTTATTATCACAAGAAAGATCATTATGAATTATTATTATGTACTTCCCTTGTAAATTTAGGATAAACTCATGTTTCCATAAAAAAATAAAAATAAAAATAATAAATAGGATAAGTTCATGTAACCCTAAGGCACAACCCATGAATTAGGGTTAGGATTATGTTTTGAAGCTAGCTAGTGGCTTCATATACTTACTGAAGCCTACTATATTAGTTTTTAATAATAAAAACAAATTACCCAATGATAAGTAATAAGATCTTGGAAGGATAAATATTGAAACTTGCATTTAAAAGAGGCAAAAGAGAAAGGAAAAAAAAAATTCAAGAAAAGCAAATAATTAGGGGATTTTATATTTACCTGATTAGCAAAGCCTACACCAATACCCAATAAAATTCGACCAATGATTAGCATAGCAATATTTTGAGCAGCAGCATTGATGATAGCTCCGGCCAAGAAAACCAAACCACCAGTAAGCATTGATATTTTCCTACCCAACTTCTTGGTCACCCATGATGCACCAAACGATGCCACAAGTGCAGCCAAGTATAGAGAAGATGTAAACATGGTCAGTGTCACACTGTCAAATTACAGTACTGATTGGTTGATTTATCCAGGGCCTCCTTATGATAAACCGATGGGAAAAACTTTTGCAAGAATGGAGCCATGATGTCACACCACCTATATACATATACAAAATTATCATATGTTAGAATCAAATTAAACACATGAACTTACATGATTGGAACGTACGTGAAAGAAGAATTAATTATGGAAAGAAAAAAAAAAAAAACATATAGTATTATATTGTGGTTCTTGAATGCTTGCTTACCTGAGATACCAATATCGTAACCAAAAATCAAACGCCCCATGGCAGCGACAATGCAAGTTACCAACACATAGAAAGTGATCTCTCCAGGGTAATTCTTTTCCGGATCACCATTGTTGGGATCAATCCATCCCAGCACCCATAGCGAACAACAAGAAAAAGAGAATAACAAGATCAAGAAGAAGGACAAGAAACAAGAAGCAAAAGTATGAAGAAAGAGATATGAGTTAGATTAAAGGTTTTGTGGTTTCTTATATATATACACATAGAAAGCTTAAGGCGGTGGTGTGTAAAATCGTTGTCCTAATAGTAATAGAGTTACTATGTTCTAGATAACTGGGTTCTTACTAGTAATAGAGTTGTGTTGTACAGTACAACACAACTATATTTCTACCAAAAAACAAAACCAGATTTTCATATTAAAAAAAAAAAAAAAAAGCAAAACAAAACCCGATAAAAATAAGATTAAAATAAAAACTCTCTTTCTCAGTCTCAGTCTCAGACTCAAACGTAGACACAAAACTCAGCCCAACAAAATTCTTTGAAAAACACGACTGCAGGAAACTCCTAAAACTGAAAAACCCTAGACGCAGAGCTTTCTCCTTTGTCTCCACTCCCATCTGATGCAATCTCTTCCAGGGGACTCAGTGGTGGCTCTATAAATTTTTTCTAGGGTGGTTATTAAGAAATTTAAATTATACAATATTTAATAAAAAAGATAATTATATCTCTTTCAAAATTTTAGTTAAATAAAAAAAAATTGAATTTTTCTTTTTGTTTGTAAAGGCCCAATATATTGTTAAAATGACCAAAGTTTGACTACAAACTTATTATAGCCTAAGACTACAACTTTTACTAAACAAATTAACATGACTACATATTTTGAAAATCTAACCATTGAAATGTATATTTTTTTATGTTCTTAAAACATATATCAAGTTTCATGTCAATCAGAAATTATTTACTATTTGATCCATAAACTTATTTTTTGCGTATAATTTTAGAGTACAAAAACTCGAAATTTAAACATTTGACTGATGACATAACCTATTTATCTTTAATCTTCTTGAGATTTTGCAATTATGAAAGATATATAAAAAAAAAAAAAATTGTAAACTAATTGTAGAATTGTAATAATTCATATCTAATATAAAAAATATTGAATAGAGTTGTAACCTTAATCTACAACCAATTTTGTTGCTAAAATTTGTCCAAAGTTT
Organism: Quercus aquifolioides; assembly: GCA_019022515.1. Classification (NCBI taxonomy): domain Eukaryota; kingdom Viridiplantae; phylum Streptophyta; class Magnoliopsida; order Fagales; family Fagaceae; genus Quercus; species Quercus aquifolioides. The sequence continues at coordinate 142,986 of JAFHAW010000038.1, forward strand.
AATTATATTGGACCTAAAAAAATTTAGGGTGGTCACACATTTTTTTTAAGGTAAGAAAAATAATAAAATTTTTAAATTTTATATATAATAATGATTTTTTTTCCAGGTCAGGTGATACTGTGACCACCCTGACTCTAACGTGGAGCCTCCAGTAGGGAGACTTTAAGTGATTAAAACTAAATAGAGAGATTTGTTTTTCTCTCTTTTCACCTTCAGCTCAATTGAAGAAATTAGTGTTAAGAGATGGACGGTGGTGGCAAATTACAACCCACGTACAGTAGAGGGAAGGCTTTAAGGATTTTAAGGATTGCAGAGTTGGCATGATTAAAGCCCTCATCACCGGTATATCTTTATGTTTTTTCTTTTCATATTTCCTAGATTAAATTTGTCAATTTTTCGTTGGTGCAGATGTTGAAGAGTTTTATCTTTGATTTGCCCCTCTTTGTTAGTTTGTTTTTAGGAGATTGCTTTTGTTTTGTAAATTTGGATTTTTTTTTTTTTTTTTTTTGGAAGTTTCTGTGAAGGCATTGATCTGAGCTTTTATATTTTGGATATAAATTCGTAAGGATGTTTTAGATTCTGATTCTCTACACATAATGAATTATGGGTTCAAGGAATTTCGGTCTGATTTAGAAGTGGCTTGGTATTTTGAATGCCTATTTGAACAAGAATTATGGGTGTGAGGTCATTACATAGCATATTTTCATTGATTTAGTAGACTAGGTGGTGGGATTGATATTGAACTTAGACGTGGTCTGATGGTTTTGGTATTTTACTTCGGAAGACAATTTCAAAGTAGACTACTCACAATGTCCTTTGAGATTGAGTATTTGAAAGTTTAGGGGAAAACAAAGTTTATGGGAAACTTAGAAGTGGATATAATTTTTTTATGCATTATTTCATGGTGGGTTTGTGCATTGAGGAATTTTTTTTCTTTGACAGATCGTTGTTGGTTTTCAGTTTTTCAGAGTTAATATGTAACGTTGCAGTTCTTCCAATTGTCATGAACATCGCAAACAGGTTTTTTTTTGGTTTTATTAATAAATTGCTAATTAAATTTGCAAGATGTTTTTTTTTTTTTTAATCAGTAGCCTGTCACTGGAACTTACGCATTATGTATGAGTGTATGTCCAATTATATATAGGAATCTTTGCTCATTTGTTTACTAAAAGCTTTAATTTTGTTGTATTGAAAATTTTTTATACTGATGCTTTTGCTAGCTTATTGGCCAATTTTAGGATCTATACAGACAATCCTAAGTAATCTGTCTCTTAATGTTGTTGCCAGGTATTAGTGTTAACGATTAAAATTTGTTCAATGTTAATTCGGGATTATAGGAATCATTACTTGTTAGTCTTCTGAAAACTTTGATTCCGTACGAATTCTATTATCTCTTTCTATGATTTCTCTGCAATTGGTTCAGTATGGGGTAAGAGAACCCTTTAGGCACATGCATAATGAGAAAAATTTGAGAGCCGCCACCACCATCAGGCCTCCCGCCAAAGTCTAGGATCCCGCCGCCGTCAGACCAGTGGTAATGTTTTTGTTTTCGCTTTTTTAAATTTGGACTTTAATATGATTTTGGTTATGGTATTATTTAGGGATTTGGTTTAGATTGTGGGCAACACAAAAGAGTTATCTTAAGATATCATTTGGGAAGTTGATATTAGTTTGTAGAGCCCTGCTATTTGTGGACAATTATCATTGAGTATTAGAGCATTAGCATTAGTGTAGCCATTTTAATATTTCAGAAAATATATAGCTAAAGACTAAAAAAACACACACACATCAGTCTCACCAAATTAGTCCAAAATACTTGGCGAGGAGCAGTGACACGCCTCTTGTGGCGAGTCACTTTCCTCGCCAGAGCCAAAATTTTGTTTTTAAAATTGTATTTTTTGATTCAAATCTCTCCCTCTTCTGTCCTCTGTCGTCTTCTTCTTCTCTCTTAAGCCAAGGATCAGAGCAGATCCTTCGGTGGTTTGGAGATCAGTATAGGTGGTGGTGTGTTGCCGTGGTAGTGCTTCGATCTTTTTGGGTGATTATTTCTCAATCTTCTATCCTCTCTCAAGAGATGTACCAGAGTAGATCCGCCAGTGGTATGGAGATCGGAGCAGAGGTGGTGTCGTAGTGGTGGTTCGATCTTTTTACATGTGGTTGTTTCTTTATTGTCTGTAATCTCTTTTTCTTTGTCTCTCTACTTGCTTTCTCACTCCAAGAAATAATGGACAATGGAAAGAGAGAAAGACATGGATGATAGTTTGAATTTGGTAGTGCAAAGGTACAGACTTGTTTTGTTTACAGAGGACAAGATGAGGAGTTTGTGTTTGCTACCAATACTGACAAGAGAGGACAAGAGAAGATATTTTTTTACAAATACAGTACAGTAATAGATAAGAGGTGAAAATAGCTAAATACCACATTTTGGCAAAGTTTGTGACAATCTAGCAATAGCACTGTTTCGAAAATATTTAACAATGTACCATTTTTTAGTACTCGAGTTTCATAAAATCGAGTTTCAAATAGTACTCGAGTTCAATGAACTTGAGTTCGTAGCGAGCCTGCCAACTGACCTAGATATTGGACATTAAAAAATGCCACCTGGTACTCAAGTTCAGAAAAGTTGAGTACGGTCAATATGTTACTCGAGTGTCGTAAATGCGAGTACTGTGTATATGTTACTCGTGTTTGTAAACGTTGAGTATAGTGTAAAACATGTATTAGCCATACGGTTCCAAGTTCCTTCACATATATATTTCTCGTGGGGTCTCACTCTTTTTGTCATCCTCATGTATTACACTATACTCGACGTTTACAAACACGAGTAACATATACACAGTACTCGCATTTACTACACTCGAGTAACATATTGACAGTGCTCAACTTTCCAGAACTCGAGTACCATTTTTTAATGCCCAAAATCCAGCTCAACCAATGCCATTCTAAGCAGGCTCACTAGGAACTCAAGTTTACTGAACTCGAGTACCATTTGGAACTCAATTTTATGAAATTTGAGTATTAAAAAAGTGGTACAATGCTAAATATTTTCGAAATAGTGCTAGATTGCCACAAACTTTGTCAAAACGTAGTATTTGGCTATTTTCACCTAGATAAGAACCCCATGCCTTTTTTTTTTTCAAATTTTTATATACACGGAATACACCTTGTATGAAGCTCATTATTTGTCAATCTTTGTGGCCTTTCACTGTCTAATTCCATGAGCATTAATATTAGTGGCGTGTGGTGGCTGGCTATGGTGTGACAATGGTTGTATATGCTGAGTGGAGAGAAAGGAGAAAGGAGAGAAAAAACATATATTTAAATTAAGTAAGAAATAAAGTACTGAATTTGATGTGTGCACATAAAAAAAACATGGATAGCTAAACTATTAAAAGTTGAGTTTTTTAGATTAGTTTAGCTAAATATTTGAAATGACTGATATGAATGCTCTTAGATGCTATATATATACTCTTCATGTTATTTTCAAACCCGTAAATGTAATTGATGTTTTGGTCAATTTTACCATTGCCTTTGGCAAAGTGGCTACTATGATTAGATTGTTACTGCAACTTTTATTTTTGTGATTGATTAATGACCATAATTTGGTATTGTAGTTATCCCACTTCTTTTCTTTTGTGACCTATATAGGGCAATTTTGTCTTATAATTTTATTTTATTTTACCACTTGATATCTCAATATTCTCTCATTAACCACCCTAGAAAAAAAAAACTTGACCACCCTAAATAAAAATTTGAGCCCATTAAAAATAAAATTCAACATCTCCAAACTTTTGGTCTGTTGAATGTTGAACCAAAAAATTGCGAGAAATGCTATGTCCACAATATTTTCGTAACAAATTCTAAGTAATAGGTTGTTATTAGCTATGAAGCACGGGTGCGTTTCGGGACTCGGGTGCGGGTGCAGGACTTGGCAATTTTTGAAAAAGGTGGGTGCGGGTGCAGCAGGACTCGGCGATTAAAAAATTATTATTTATGTTTTTAATATATTGCTAAGCATACTTTTTCACATTATATAAACATATACCAAATTTAAGAGCAATCTATATATTACTAAAAGCTGAACCGTAGCGTTTAATGCTGATGCTCTCACGTTGCGCCATATCAGCTGCCACATCAGTTTTTTTAAAAATATAATTTGTCCTACAATTTTAAAATGGTTTTTATAATTTTTAGCCCTATAAATGCAGCCCACTACTTATTTATTTACCTCCACTATCACCCTATAATAAATGCAGCCCACTACTTATTTATTTATTTTCACTATTACCCTATAATAAATCTGTATAATTAATTCAGCTCACCTCTTATTTATTTAGTTCCACTATCAAGCCTAACCCAAAACCTTTTCAGTTTAGTTTTAGGGTTTTGTGTGAGTCTTTTCAACTTAAAAAAAAAAAAAAAAAACAACATTGAAGCCTTTCACTGCTTCAATGTTGTAGGCTTCAATGTTTTTTTTTTTTTTTTTTTCAATTTTCCTATAATTGTTTTTAATATTTATTTTTTTAATATTTACACTTCTCCAACCTTTCTCTCTCCCTTACCATTTTATCTTCCCACTACTTCTTCAATCTTTCTCCCTCTTTTACCTTTTCATCTCCCCACTACCCTCTACATTAATATCATTCTTCCTCTTTTCCTTCATCTTCCTTTATTTTTGTCTCTTTTTATTCACACCCTCTTACTATAAATTTGTCACTATCTCTTCTATTCTATGCATAGTTTTCCCTCACAAAAAAAAAAAAAATGGTTCTCTCTCTCTCTCTAAATTTTTTGGTGGATTTTTTTTTTTTTTCTTGCATCTCTACTTTAGGTTGATAATTTTTATATTCTTTAAAACTCTATTTTGGGTTAATGTGATTTAGTTTTTTTTTTTTTAAATTGCTATTGTTTTTATTTTTATTTTTTATTCTCTTTGATTGTTAAATGTTATCCTATTGCGTTCTAAAGAATTAAATATAGCATATAAAAATATAATATTATTCTATAAAAATAATTTGGTATTTATTCTGTTACATAGCATAATTTTTTATACTACTCAATTTAGATGATAAACTATGAGACTTTACTAATTTTTGTTTATTTTCTAATCCTTTGTGGTGAACAAAGTACTCTTAATAGTTGTATTAGAAGTACTCTATAATGCCATTCATTTAAAGAAAAGCAAAGGTTAGCCAAACGAAAATAATTGGTGACAAATTTTAACTTTTGTAATTTTGTTTTAATTATTATTATTTTATAACAATACATGTATAGAAATTTAATTCTTAGATTTTGCTGATAATTGTTTATTTGATAATATGTTTTGGGTGGCCGAAATTATAATTTCTACAAAGAAAATAACCTTAATAGATTATCAAATACAAAATTTTATCCTAATATTGGTTCAATTAATCATTGTTAAGTTTTATTATTTTTTTTTAGTTTACTTTTTTTTGGTGTTTTGGATTGTTCCTATATTACATTTATGATTGTTCCTATAATAAATAAAAATACAATTACGAAATACATTACTCATTATTAGATTAGTTTAAATTGTAAATTTTTTTTTTAATAAAACCACCATAAAAATAATTATCACGCGCAACACGCAAGTTTGCGGCTAGTCTCTAATAATACACAATTAATTCCATCACCAAAACCTCCAATCACCATGAATCCTGCAATATATTGATCATACATATATAATGCAGCTTGAGTAGTAATGCATAGAAAAATATTAATAATTAATAATATATAATAATAACACTATCATAAACAAATTTATCACACGCAATGCGCGGGTCTGCGACTAGTAGTAGATAATAACTAAAACATGATGTTCATAAATTAAATACAACCCACAAGATTGAAACTAAAACATTCCATGACGTTTGTAAATTAGAATACAACTCACAAGTTTGAAACTAAAACAAAATAAAAGATAATCAACAAGACAATCAACAAAACAATCAAACACCAACATCATCATCCTCAAGATCAATAGTTTCATTTCGAACTTCACTTTCACTAGTAGTAGCACTAGTGTCAGCATTCCCAATAACCATGGCCTCCAACTCTGGCTCATCAAGTGTAAGGACTGCATTCTCAAGAATTCCAGCTCCTCCATGTATGTCACTCTCATTTCAAGAGTCTCCTGCAATATCTCACATCTTTGTTGCTGTATGTACGTACTCCTCATTGCACCCTGACAAGAGTTAAAGATTAGAATGCACATATACCAAATCCTCAACGTGTGCAGGAGCCATTTTGTTTCTTTTTAAGGAATGAATATTGAATTTGCATGTGCTCCAATTTCTCTCAGCGCATGAGGATGAACAGGGTTGTCCAAGAAGTTTAAGGGCAAGGGTTTGAAGAGTTGGAAATGCAGAGTCATGGTATTGCCACCAAACCAAAGGTTGTAAGGCCTACCTATCTGTCAAGGCATCTGGTGAAGGAAACCTCCCTCCTGAAAATGTAGCAAACTCAAACTTCACCATCGTTAATTCATTCTCATCTTCAAAGTATCGATCCAAACACTTGCTTCTTTCCATAGAAATTTCAAGATCCCGATGTGGAGGGATGTGTTTTGAATTCCCCGAAAGCCATTCAATGGAGTAATACCTAGTTAAAGATTAAAAAACAAATATAGATGAAACGTGTGTTTTACTAAAAGGGTGAACTAAGGAAAATAGAAAATAAATGTACTTACTTAGGATTTAAGGAATGAGCCAAGCCATGTAGTCGTGTACAATTTTTAGTCCATCGATCAATGAGTATATCATACACCACACCCCAAAATGAGCTATACTGATCATCTTCCAAGCCTTCGTGCCGATATATTACTGCCTTCACCTTCTCTATCATTGAATCTCACATCTCATAGAATCTCACATCTCATACACAAGATGAAGACAAGGCTTATCTGTGTCGGCTATTTGTAGCATATCATAAATGGGTGCTATGAATTCAAGGATATAATCAATATTATCCCACCAAAGATCACTTAGAATCATATCTTTCACCTTTGAGCTTTTCCAACATCATCCTCCCTATAAGAAGCCCATTGGTCACTAATAGCCACGGCTTGAAGGCATTTTTTAATCAACTTCAACCTTTTCAACATTACAACAACTTAAGCAAATCTAGTATCAGCAACTTGGAGCAGTTTTAATGGACAAAATTCATTAAACATTGCCAACCTCATTGAATGGTTCATGATAAAAACACGTACGAAGGATGCATCATCAACAATACGTGTAATCCAACTACATTCCTCATATGTAACTTCATTCTTTTCAGTGTTTATTGCTGCACAAATATTCTTCAAAGCTAGATTGAGAGTGTGGACAACACAGGGTGTCCAAAATATTTTAGGATACTCACCTTCAATAAGAGCTCCAGCAGACTTCATCACACTAGCATTATCGGTGATGACTTAGACAACTTTTTCATGTCCAATCTCTTTTATAGCATCCTTCAACACTCCAGCAATATAATGTTTGTCTTTGAACTCACCTGACCCATCAATTGCCTTTATAAACACTGGACCCCCATCTGATACAACCATAATATTAATAAGAGGCCTCCTTTATGGATCTAACCATCCATCAGAAACTATATTTACACAATTTTCAAGCCAAGAGTCCTTAATTGGTTTCAAAAGTCTTTCAACATGAGCTCTTTCTTTTTGCAAAAGTGTTGTTCTCAACGCATTGTATCCAAGAGGAAGATAACCCGAAATGCTATGGGTAGCAGCATATGCATAAGAACTACAATAATATAGGTTCCTTGCAAAGTTAAACGGAAGCCCACCGATGTAAAACATCCTAGCAATTCTGCTATCCAAATCATGTCTAGCATTATTCTGGAATGGTTTCTCCAAAGGAGAATTCATAGTCACCTTCCTCCTCTTACCATCAACTGGATTTGTACTATCACTCCCTTCCTGTCTCCAAAATGGGGAAATAGGTATAGGCCCACGGCCTGAGGGAGGTGGGGGTAAGAGAATTTGACTTCTCCATTCTCTCTCTAACTTATCATTCTCAACTTGATCATGCATTCGCTGCATTTCTAGCCTATGGCTTGGTGTCACCTTAGGGCATGCTTTAATACCTTTGCCAGGAATTTTTAATAAATGAGCCTTAACCCTAGAATAGGATCCCATATAAACTACACCACAATAGTTGCACTTAAAGTATGTGTTTCCACCTGATTTAACAGAAGCACCAGGTGGTTTTTCTTCTTTATTCAGATACTGCCAAAGAGGAGATTCATCATTTGGCACTTCTTGATTAGATGAAGGTGAAATTTCTGTGCTAGTAACTTCATCCATTGCAAATTCAATAGATTCAATTTAACCTACAATGGCTACAAATAATAACTATTAACTAAATAAATTAATAATAAATCAAACCCAAGTTCACAGATTCACAAATCACAATGAGTAATAAGAAATAACTATTAACTAAATAAAACTAAGATTGAAAAGAAACTAAGATTCACAAATCACAGATTCACAGGTTCACAAATCACAAATCACAAATCAAACTAAGAGTGAAAGCTTTATATCAATACCTGAGTTGAGAATGCGTGAGAGAGAGCTGAAGTTTGAATGAAGTGACTGAGTGGTTGTGTCTCACAGGGGAGACGGAGAGCAGAGACAGAGAGGCAGAGAGTGATTCAGTGAAGTCGAGCACACCGCAGAGAGCACAGAGAAGAGAGACAAGTGACGGAGTGAGAGAAAGTGTTTGGACGAAGTGAGAATGCGTGAGAGAGTTTTAGGGTTTGTTATTAAGTTCAAACGGTGTGTTTTGCACCTTTTTTTTTTTTTTTTTTTTGAATTTCGGCCTGAATTTGCCGTTTCGGCTTGAACCGGCCATTTCGGCAGTTTCGCCCGATATGGCCGATACGGCCCAAGTCAGCGCGAATCAACCCGATTTAGTGCAAATCGGCTTGAGTCTGAGCCGCGTCGGCGTGAGTCGAGGAAAAAAAAACACGTGGCAGGACGCGGCCCGATGTTGCACCGACACGCGAGCAGCGGTGTCCCTCGCGCGTCGCCGCGTCGCGCCGCGTTGGACACGGGTGCAGCTCCTCTGGCATCGCGACCGTACATCCCAGGTTATTAGTGGATAAAAAAAATAATTTCAATAGTAAGTTCAAATTAGAACCAGTTAAATAAGTACCACCTAAGCATTATTGTGAAAGTATTGCGAAAATGTTGTAGACGTAAAACTTCTAAAAAATTGCCCAAACAAATAAAAATTAGCCTAAAAGCCCACATCAAACTTTAATTGTGATTTTAAAAATTGTGTTTTCAAATGACATTTTAAAATCTCTATTTTAAAAAAAAATGCACACTTTCCAAATAGTTAGTATTTTTTTTTTTTTTTTTTGGAGAAAAAATAGTAGTTAGTATGTTATTGTTTGCTTTAGTCTTTAGTCAAATTTGTTGGATTTATGTGATACATTGTTTCAAAAAGATAATGCATTTTGTTTATATTGTTACTTATTTAGGCAATATGTTAGTAATTGAATGAATGATTAGTAGTTTAATAATTGTTTGGTTGTGTACATTGAAAAAAATGTAGCTAATAACCTTGATAGTGAAGCTATCATCCAACAATTTCAAAATATGAAAATTTGTGAAAGAAAATTTTATAACTTTATGTACTTATGCGTGTTTTTTTTTTTTTTTTTTTTTTGTGATGTTAATATATTCAAGTTTTATTTTTATTAAATTTTGTTTAATATAAATTTTTTTAATGACTACCTTGAAAACAATTCCTAGAGTCGCCATTGCTAATATAGTTATTTGGCTTTGATTGTACCAAAGTTTGAGATAACTGGTAATAATACATTTATTTTTTTAATGACAGCTATAATTTGATTTCAAAATATCAAAGGGAAAGTTTGAAAGAATCAGAGAGCTCTATGAGAAACTCTGGACAAGCTAAAGCACTAAAGGTACGGATAAACTATACAAAGTTAGAGGTTGTTTTTAACTTTACACCTGAACAGAATAAAATACTCAAATTTCTCAATTTGGTGTACTCTTTTAAGAGATTTGAAATTTTAAAGGGATTTTAACTTCTATTAATACTCATGTATTATTTAACATTCTTTTTTAATGTAATCTTTGCATGTATATTTTAGAGATGGGTTTTTGTGTGTCTTATATCCAAATTTGATATCTCTAAGATCTTTTATATAATATATATATATATATATATATATTTGATTGCAAGGGGGTGTGAAAGAGAAAATAAAGCTCTTTGTTAATCTTCACCAGCTGGGGAGAGCATCCTGATTACTTGTGAGGTCCTTGAATAACATAATCTAGTATGTAAATTTCTCACATCTTATTGTTAATTTTTATTACATATGCACATGATATAATTGCTAATTGATAGATGTATTATATTTGTTTCTCTTGAGTTATTACTTTTTAAGTATAATTCCAACAGTTCTTAGAGTCCACAAAGTTGCCACTGAGAAACATTACATACTTGAAACACTTGGACATGTAATATTGTTTTAGCTTATACAAAGTTGGCTAATGACAGTTATGTGAAGATTTTATAGATTGAAAGTAAGACTTTTGTAAATTGAAAGTTTACATTTTAAACAAAAGTTGATAGTACATTTTTCGCCTTGTATGATAACTTATAAAACAAATAATTAGAAAGCATAAAATCGATCTTCCAAAGAGAATCACATCTTTGAATCCTTTGTTGAGGAGACAACTTGAAGCTTTCTAACACCTTAATCCATATGTGCAGTACATTGCAACCTGTTGGGATATTTTTCTCTTTGGATTCCCCTTTGGTGTTTTGGTGGCTTCCATTTGAACCATTCATTTTCCCCTTTAATTTCTTTTATCCGAATAAAAAACTTCAATTAATCTTCCACCCAAAGATGAAAATTCCTACATGCACAAATGCATATATATGGCTCAAGCATAAGATTCACACACACACAAGATGAAAATTCCTACATGCACAAATGCATATATATGGCTGAAGCATAAAATTCTCTCTCTCTCACACACACACAAGGGCTTAGAGATATCAAATTTGGATATAAGACACACAAAAACCCATCTCTAAAATATGCATGCAAAGATTACATTAAAAAAGAATGTTAAATAAGACATGAGTATTAATAGAAGTTAAAACCCCTTTAAAATTTCAAATCTCTTAAAAGAGTACACCAAATTGAGAAATTCAAGTATTTTATTCTATTCAGGTGTAAAGTTAAAAACAACCTCTAACTTTGTATAGTTTATCCGTACCTTCAGTGCTTTAGTTTGTCCAGAGTTTCTCATAGAGTTCTCTGATTCTTTCAAACTTCCCCTCTGCTATTTTGAAATCAAAGTATGGCTGTCATTAAAAAAATAAATGTATTATTACTAGTTATCTCAAACTTTGATACAATCAAACCCAAATTACTATATTAGCAGTGGCGGCTCTAGGAATTGTTTTCAGGGTAGTCATTAAGAAAATTTAAATTAAAAAAAATTTAATTAAAATAAAACTTAAATATATTAACATCACAAAAAAAATGCATAAATACATAAAGTTATAAAATTTTCTTTCACAAATTTTTATATTTTGAAATCGTCGGATGATAGCTTCACTATCAATGTTATTAGCTACATTTTTTTCAATGTACACAACAAAACAATTATTAAACTACTAATCACTCATTCAATTACTAACATATTGCCTAAATAAGTAACAATATAAACAAAATGTATTATCTTTTTGAAAAAATATATCACATAAATCCAACAAATTTGACTAAAGACTAAAGCAAACAATAACATACTAACTATTTGAGAAGTGTGCATTTTTTTTTTTTAAATAGAGATTTTAAAATATGTCATTTGAAAACACAATTTTAAAAATCACAATTAATGTTTGATGTGGGCTATTAGGCTAATTTTTGTTTGTTTGGGCAATTTTTGAGAAGTGCTATGTTTACAACATTTTCGTAACAATTTTTCAAAAAAAAAAAAAAACATTTTCGTAACAGTTTCACAACAAAGCCTTGGTGGTATGTATTTAACTGGTTCTAATTTGAACTTACTATTGAATTTATTTTTTTATCTGCTAAAAGTGTGCATTATTTTTTTGGTTTAACATTCAATGGATCAAAAGTTTGGAGATGTTGAATTTTATTTTTAATGGGCTCAAATTTTTATTTAGGGGGTGGTCAATTTTTTTTTTTTTCTTTTTTTTTTTCTAGGGTGGTTAAATACCCATTTTAATTTAGAATTCAATTTTTTAAGGTATAAAAAAAAATTTAGGTTAGTTAACACTTGGAACCGCCCCTTAGTGGTGGCTCTAGGATTTTTTTTCTTGGGGGTCAATAGTGGCGGAACTAGGAATTTTGTCATGGGAGCGGTTAAAAAATAAAATGATTAATTTTTTTTTTTTTGCATATAAAACTTCCATATTATATACAATAATCTAAAATAAATACAATTTAGTACACAATACAACTATATTGTGTAATAGTCTAAAAAATTTATTAATAGTTTAAAGATCAGTAAGACAACAATCATTGATTGCATAATAACTTATTATATTTATATGTAATATTAATTAAATAAAAATATATGATAAAGAAGAATAATAACAAACCTAGGAGTGGGACTAGGAGTAAATGTGAACTAAGAAAAAAAAAAAAACTGATATAAATTTTTACTTTTGAAGTGTACCATTTTTTAACCATACACATAGTCACTCTCTTAGAATTGGAGCAAACAGAGATAAAAGCTAAGAAAACTACTTGATCAAACAAAGATAAAAGATAAGAAAACATAGATTGGAGAAAGAGAGATAGAGAGAATGAAGAAAGAAATCACATATATAAATATAGATCAATTGTTTGCATCAATAGTGCAATTTTTTGTTGATGAAGAAGAAAAATGCAAGGAAAAACAACTTCGTTTTGTTTTCTAACGGAAAAGTAAGACAGAGTCCCAAATAGAAGGTTTATTTATTTATTTATTTTTAATGAACAAGCAAAAATTTGAAACATTTTTTCTTTATTATAAAATTAAATATTTTAAGAGTAGTACTGTTGACACAACACTTCCACAAAACTTTCACAAAAAAATATAGGTGGCAAGTTGTTAAAGGTAGGCAAAAAAAGTGATATATTAGCAAAAAGAAAGGTAAAAAAGTGATGTCAATTGTGGATCAAAATAAAAACTAGTTACAACTTGTCACTTACCCTATACAGTTATTGGTGGCCTTTTTTTTTTTCTTTTTTTTTTTTTAAGAAAGTTTGGTGGCCTTTTTAAATGATAAGTTTAGGATTTACCTTGCATATTGACATATTAAAATATTTTAATTTTGTTTGTGGTGTCTTTATTATTTTTCCTTTTTTTTTTCTTTTTTTTTTCACTTTATGTATTTTTTTTTTAAAGCTTTATGTACTTTCATTTTATGCAGAAATGACAACCTGAATATTGTGGGTTTAATCCTGATTAACATCTTTTCAGTAAGATTGATTCATTTCCTAATGTAAATGAATTATTTAACATGCCTCTTGAATCCGACATAACCACATAAATAAATAAATAAATAAAAGGTTTTACCTTTAACCAAGTCAAATTTAAGGGTATTTAGAAACACTATCGTATGACATACCACTTATGTTATTGTGATTGGAGTATGATTTCAAGTCCTTTTCCAAAAGCATTTTGCATCATCAAAAAGCTACTTGATCTATTTCAAAAGTGCTGGTATAGGTCTTGAATGAATATAATTTAAAAGGCCTATACCAGCACTTTCAAAAGCGCTGGTATAGGCCTATATCAACTGTAACTGCACGACAGTTTGAAGCACCGGAAAAAAAAACGCCGGGATAGGAATTTTGATCCTATCCCAGCGCTTTCTGGGGCTATGGATAGCCCCTTTTTTTGTAGTGACCCTACATCCCTTACTCGAGTCTCTTACTGTTTTATTTTTATTTTTTTCTAAAGAGAGAGAAAAAAGAAAGAAAGAGAAATTGCAATCAGGAAGAGAACGTGAAAAAGACTAAAGAGAGGGAGAAAATTTTTTTTGTAACATTTAAATTATTGGGAGTGAAATAAAATAAGTGTTTAAACTATAAATTTTGCTACGATGAACATTTATTTTTAGTGGTTAGTGTAACAAAATGTAATAATCTCAAGTGCTGTATTAACTAGTGTGGGGTCTTTTTATTTTGTGCTTCAATGAAATGCAAAATAGGTAAAAATTCGAGGTCAAAATTTGCGCTTGTAGGTAACAGCTATAAATTCTCATTAAAAAATTAATATGACTATATATTTTGAAAATCTAACTGTTAGATTACTTACTCTTTATATTTTTAACATGTATATTAAATTTCATTCAAAACGGATATTATTTACTAATTAATCTATAAATTTTCTTTTTATGCATAATTTAATATTACAAAAACTTGAAATTTAAAATTTTAGTTTATGACATAGTTATTGATATTTGATCTTTTTCAAATTTTGCAAACATAAATGTAATAAGAAAATACAATATAATTGTAGATTTATAAAAATTTACATCCAATAAAATGATACAGGAGAGTTTGACTTTATTCAAGGTCATAAAACACCAAACAAGGTTTTGAATTTCATTTTGGATTGACAATTGGAACAGAATATTTCTGTATAAGTGTGATTCGGTGCACCAATATATATACACACATATACATGATTTACATATTTATAACTTTATATTTCATTATATCCAACTAGCCTCTAAGCACATGCGCTGAGCGTGCTTGGTGGTTTTTCTATTTTTTTTGGTAAAGTTAATAATTTGCATTTATTATAATTTTGAAATATTTTTTTTTTCAAACAAATAAAAAGGATAAACTTTAGAAATAAGCAGAAATTGTAATTTCTTTTTTGAACATATGTTTGAAAGTAGAGGCATTGGCTTGTCGAAAGGTCATTGAACTCTCTATGGAAGCAGGTTTCTCAAAGTTGATAATTGAAGGCGACAACACTACTATCATGAAAGCAGTGTCGGGCTCATCAGGTGGTCACTCGTTGCTGGGACATGTTTATGAAGACATCCATTGCTGCCTTTGTGGGTTGCATTCAGTTTCTATAAGCTGTGTTAGAAGAGGGGGAAATAAGTTAGCACATATTTTGGCTCAATACGCTAGAAATATTAGGGATGAGTTGTATTGGAGGGAGGATTCTCCACCCCCTGTCCTAGAAGCCTTGTACCAAGACTGTTTAAACATTAATGAATGAATGTTTGCTTTGTCTTAAAAAAAATAGGTGTAGTGATATAGAGAAAAGTGTGGGTAAGAAAAATAAGATGAACGTGATTTGTTAATATTTTTGGATGATTACGAAGCGGAATTTAAAAAGTGTGGGTAAGAAATATGTTTGCTTTCGTTAAATTTTAGGAGTTTTTTTTTTTTAATTTAAAACGAAATTTGTTATTTGATATTTATGATCATATTTCGATGTGAAAGTTACATTTCACTAATGAGGGTATTTTTCAACCATATAAAAATACAGTTTTTTTTTTTTTTTTTTGGTTTGTAAAGATTAATTATTGCATCTATTATAATTTAGAAATATTTTTTTTTTCAAACAAATAAAAAATGATAAACTTTAAAGATAAGCAGTAAGTGCAATTTTTTTTTTTTTTGAAAATGAAAGGAGAAAATTCTAAATTTTAGGAATTCTCTTTTTGAATTCAAAATGAAATTTGTTATTTAATATTTAAAACTCTATTTCTAGATAAAGTTACATATTTTTGAACCACATACAAATTTACTTGAAAGAGGGAAATTTTCTTATATATAATATAGATTAACCAAAACAAAATTTAAAATATAATATGGAAATAAAATGATTCAAATGATAAATTTTGAGTTTCAATGTTGAAAAAAATTCCAATTCAAAAAATTCCAACATAATCCGAAATATCCCGCGGAACAAAACGAAATTTAGACCGGGAACTGAAGGAGGGATAAGTGGACAGGATTAAGCACCGAACATAATGAAATTTAAAACATTGACACCAGATCCGAATGCAATAGCAATTAGACACGTATAAAAATACAGATTTACCCTCACACGCGTATAGTATATATTATTTGTGGGCCACTCCGTATCATAACCCATTCCCTTCAGGCCTTCACTTTACACACTTTCCTAATTAGTCCCAACTCCATTCACATCGGCCGGTTCCGATTAGGCCATTGTCTCCGGTTAGTCACCGTTCAGGTCATACTAGCTTTTACATAATTCTATATTCATCTTTTATATAATATATATATATATATATATATATATATTTTTGATTGTCTGAATTTTTTTTTTTATTAATATTTTTGGATGATTACGAAGCTCATTGTTTGGTTTCATGGTCATTTTTCTCCAATTCATTGTTGAAAAACATGTGATTTCATTTGTGGCCAATTTTTGACTTCAGATGGTAACTGATATTTAGCTTCATAATGATTTTTTTTTTTGGGGGGGGGGGGGGGGGGGGGGGGGTGGTTAGTTTCAGTTTTAGATAGGGTTATCTTTTATCCCTAAAAGCTCTATAAAAGGGTTATGGATGGGTTGTATTTTGGAGGGACGATTGATTAATGAAATATCAATACGTTGGGTATTGAGGTGCTGATGCCTTGGTGCATTTGATCAGCTGGCAACCCCTAAATGTGTTTGGTTCTCATAATTTCTTCTGCATCAACTTCTTTCTCTGGTGTCCTATTAGGTCCTTTTCACGTATGGTGATTTGACAGGTGTTTTATGTTCAACATGTGTTGTGTCACGTGTTCCTGTTGACAATTGTATCTTATTTGTAGTTACTGATATTGCTATCATTATTTGAATTAGGCTCTTATTTGAATTATGCTTCTATTTTACTGTTAGTTCTGGGACACAAGTTGATGTTATGAAAGCAACTGGATGTTTTATTGGTTTTGAGAACATAAAATGATTCTGGATACTTGTTTTTGTGATGGATATTGGATTAATATTCAATTTTGGAAAGTACCCTTATGTAACTACTTTAGGGGTGTTCACTAAATTGCTCAAACTGCAAGTCCGCACCCAAATCTACCAAAACTGCCCGCAAAATAGAGTAATCATACCGCACTGCAAGTGGCAGTGAACTGCACCACACCGATCATCAAATGGTGTTAACCTCATTTTTAGGCCTCTATGAGATTTAAAAAAATAATCTAGAGTACGAAAGCAATTAGTGATAGAAAATTAAAACTCTGGGGTGTTGAGTTTGAACCATAATTCGTTTATTCAACGATAAGAAACTTTATTAATTAAGTTTATGGAAACCCACTCTAATTAGAATGTTTATCTATTGCACCATAAGCAAATCTGAATTATAAAACGTGTTCAATGAAAAGACAATACCCTCAAAATTTTAATTTTCCCATGACTTTCTCTCTTTTTTCCCTCTCAAATAACAAAAAATTTAATACCACAAGAAATGTATAATTTTTGCCACAACTATTCACGTGGTTGATTGTGATTGGAGGTAAAAAGTAATGATCTATATTAAAGTGATATACAATCAATCATAGTCCGTCACGTAAGAAAGTTGTGGCAAAAATTATGATTTTTTTGTTTTTTTTTTTATGGTTTTAGAAGAACTCTTCCAATAATGTCATTTATTTATGAGAAATGATATGTCTACAACATTTTTACAACAAATCCTAAGTGGTAGGTTGTTATTGGCTGTTATTGTTGGGTTAAAAAAGTAATTTCAGTGCTAAATTCAAATTGAACCAATAACAATTAACTACCCATGATTTGTTGTGAAAATGTTGTGGAATAAAAATGTTATTTGTTCCGCTTTGGCCATACCCTTCCTATCTTTTTCGCGCAACTTGAGACCCTCCTTTTAACCCTAACTGGTACAACAACATTGTCCGATTCCCATATGGCCATTATTTCCAGATTGTTAACGTTTCAGGTCATAGAGTCATGTCATCTTATATATGTATTTTGATCTTCTGATTTATTTTTTGTTTCTTTAATGTTATAATTTTGAATATCATTTCTTTTACTTATGTTTTCTACTCGTTTGTGTATGAAACTGAAAGTTTCGAATTTTCATTGCTGAATAAACAGGTAATTTGCTACAAATTTTAACCTTTTTATTTTAAGACAAAATCTTAGAGTAAAGTCAGTAATGGTTAGACGTTTAATTAATATATATAGTGAACAGATTCACAGGAAGTGATGGCCACTGAATCAGACACAAAACGCAAAAAATACGCAGAGGTGGACAGGATCAGCAATCTACCGGATTCACTTCTCTGCCACATCCTTTCATTTCTCCCAACCAAACAGTCTGTCGCCACAACAATATTGTCGACTAGGTGGAAGCCGCTCTGGACTATGGTCCCTGTTCTTGATTTCGAAGACATCAAAAGACAGAACCAAGACAATGTTGCTGAGTCTAATGATGGTATGACCTTTACACATTTTGTATGGAGAGTTTATGCTCTCCGCAAACCCATACATGTGAAGAAATTAAAACTCCAATTCCACAACCGTTCTGTTGTGGATCCAATCTATGTCCGTACATGGATTTCTTATGCAATAGGGCATCACCTCGAAGAACTCCAACTCTACCTGTTAGGTAATCTTAGCCAACCAATTGAGTTGCCTCAAAGTTTTTATAATTCCGAGTCGCTGAAGGTTTTGAGACTGGATGGTGAAGTCCTTCTCAATTGTCCTTCATTCGTTCATTTTCCGAATCTCGAGCATCTTTTTCTTGGATTTGGAATCAAGTATGCAAATGATGACTGTTTTTGTAGGTTCATAAGTTGTTCTTCTCACTTAAAAAAATTGATGGTCTTCAGTGATCCAAAAGATAAGAATGCTAGATTCAAGCTTGATATAAATGCACCCATTCTTAAGTATCTTTTTCTCTGGGGTCGAGATTGCCAAGATTATTTGCTTGAAAACGTGACTAATGTTGTTAAAGCGTATGTTTATTTACTTGGACACCGGCAAAAAGATGAGCATGAAAATTATGGTCACTGCATACTCAAGCTTCTCAGAGCGATCCCTAATGTTCAAACTTTGACATTGCATTTCACCAAGGTGCTTTCTTTGTTTCCACTTGTAGCAATTCTTAGTTCGTTCCTCAATTTCATGCAAAATTAGTTAGTTTATGCTAGTTTTGTTTTGACTGTTTGTTTGTTTGTTTTTTTCTCAAATTGTTGTGTTGATGCTGGTTTGTTTTAATTTTAAATTGTTAAATCATTATTATAGATGAATACAATAATAATTTCCACTGCCAGCCAAATTTTTGAGTTTCATACAACTTATTGCTTACTCTTTTTTTAAAATCAATAAGTCTAGTGATACCAATTTTTTCAAGAAGGTTGAAATTGCATGCTGTGATTGATAAACAATAAATGGCAGGTCCATTTGAAGGTAAAATTGCCCCAATTATAAATCTATATCTCAGCATGTTGTGAAATAGGATGCAAAAAAAATTATATCCCTAACATTTCATTATTATTATTTTTGTTTTTTTTTTTTTTTTTTAAACTAAAATTGTACTTTTATCAGGTTTATTTTCTAGGCCTAGTAACCCTGTGCTTAAGGTACACCAAATGCATCTAAACTCCTATAGCTTACTTTGATGCATTTGGGGCAATCAAATCCTAATCCTTTCTTGCCCTATCTAATTATTAATGCTTTCTTGTGCTATTTGTAATAATGTTATTGTGTTTATAATGTTCTTGTGCAGGGTCTTAGCTTTGCTTTTACATATGATATTCCAAAATTTAATAATCTAAGATTGTTGGAACTTAGAGTTAGTTGCTGCGAATGGCAGCTACTACCAAAATTCCTCGAAAGTGCTCCTAATCTTGAGAATCTTTTTCTTAAAAAGGTCAGTTTGTTTTTAAAGATTATTTCAGTTAATCTTCTCTTAGGCTTGACTTTTCATAAACTGGTGGATATGTTTTATTCAGGTAAATACTAAAGGACCACATGAGTCATGCTGGACACAGCCACCACATGTCCCTAAATGTCTAACATCACACCTTCGGAGTTTTTATTTTTTAGGATTTAGAAGCTTGGATCATGAGCTGTGGAACTCGTAAAATATATTCTAAACAATGCGAAAGTCTTGAAAACAATGGGAATACAAACTGGCTTATCAGATTTTGAGGAAAACTTTCTTATTCTCAAGAAGTTGTCAGAGTTTCCAAGGTGTTCTTTGACATGTCAACTTGAATTTTCAACGGTATACTCTCCCTCTCTTTCTCTCTCTCTTACCGTATCTGACTCTAGTCAACCATCTTTATTATTGGGATCTTCTAAGGAAACAATAGCACAATATCTTCCATGCAATCACTCCCCTGATACCAAATCTGGACTTTGACAACCACCATTACTATTAGAGCTCTCTAAGGAATAATCACTCTCTTTTATAATTGATTGTATATGTTTATAATTCTCTCTTTTTTTTTTTCTTTTTTTCTTTTTTTTTTAATATTTGAGATGGAAATCTTACTCCACCTTAATCTTAGAATATGTGTGTGAACTCCCTTCTAGAGACTTAAATCTTGGCTCTCGCCCCCTAACCCCCTTCCCCTACCCTACAAGAACTTATATTTGTAAAGTAAGCATCACATCAAAAGTACGCAACTGTGCCGTTGTGTACATGTTTATAATTCTATGTAGAGATGTAAGACATTTTGTACCATAAAAGGAGATGCTCACATTATATATGTAAGGAAATTTACAATAATTTCCCTCAATTATTTGATTTCTTCCATATTTATGCTATTGTTTATTTGACCCCTAGACATTACATCTGAGTCTCTGACAACTGAAAAATGAAGTAAAAAATAGAGTGAGGGGATGTTATAACCCCTAGTCATTGCATCTGAGTCTCTGACAGCTGCAAAACGAAATAAGAAATATAGTAAGGGGATGTTTGGGAAGTGTTAGGTGATGAAAAAGATTGAATCTTGAGGAAACTTGATTGTCAAATGGTGAAAAACAATGAATTGAATAAAAAAAAAAAAAAAAACTACAAAAGATTAATCTTTTGTAACTACACCTAGGTTCCCTAATCAATTCCAGTTGTCAAGGAGAATACAATGAATCACTAACTTAAAACCTAATGAGGTACTTGATTTGTAATAAATTTCATCGCGATATCTATTTGATAAATTACATGATTGGATTTCTTTTAAAGACTAGGATTCCTAAATAACATTGTTTCCTTTTGGCATTTAGGCCATCCTCAATTTGCCTGAGTGGTGTTGTTTTCTTCTTGCCACTATTAATTTTGAGGGGTTCCTCTCTTTTGTGATTTTCAAGAATGAAAGAAGTGATATTTTGTTTATGACAATCAACTTGTAAAATGGTTTCTTCTTGGCTTCTTGATATCTGTTTTGTTGATGGTTAGGATCAGCTCAATAATTGACATAAAATCTTTACTCTCGATG
This sequence comes from Quercus aquifolioides, assembly GCA_019022515.1. NCBI lineage: Eukaryota > Viridiplantae > Streptophyta > Magnoliopsida > Fagales > Fagaceae > Quercus > Quercus aquifolioides. The sequence continues at coordinate 164,469 of JAFHAW010000038.1, forward strand.
GCCTTATGCCCCTCAAATGCTTACATTCATGTGTAAAATAATGGCTCTGTGATATGCTTTTTCAAATATTTAACTTTTTATTAATCTTTACTAGTAATGCTCTTATTAATAGCTCATTTTTGTTGCAACAGGTTGATGATCCAGTGAGCAAATTCCTTTGGTATGTAGAACTTTGATTTCATGCTTTCTTAATTTAGTGCATCTTTAAATCGGCAACCTTGTAATATGAAAATGTTAGGTTTTACCTTCCATATTACCATATTCCTGGATTATTTATATTATAATTTTGTTTCTTGGTAAGAAGGGTTTTTTTTTTCCCTCTCCTTTTATGTGTACGCTTCATTTAAATTCTGTTTTTGTTGCTGATTGATTGGTTTACATTTTATGAAGAAATGCAGTCCAAATTTTGTGAGGATATGCCTATGTAGACATCAAAATTTTATGATGTATTCACAACCATCTAATTGATCATGATCAAATATTTGCGATTAAATAAATTTTCAGTTGATGATGTGTTAATAGTGAACAATCAACAAATGAAATTAAGCCACATATCAAGTTTTTGAGTTACCATGACTCACATAGAAATGACACATGTCCAAGCCACGTGGCAGCGTCAAATAAAGAAAGTCATCTGACAACATCAAAATAAAAAATGTAGATGGAATGTTCTTATTAAATGCAAGATCAAATTAAATTCGAAATTTGTAATTAACTCGCAATAAATAGTGAGAGAAAATTCCAAATTAAAGACCATTGAGTTGTCTATAAATAGAGGTTTCTCATATGAGAAAAGGTATAGAAACTTAGAGAGAGGCCTATTGACACTACCAATAATAGCGTCATCTCTAAGTTCAAAAGAGCACTCTTTGCTCTATCAAAATCAAGGCTCATTTCTACTTCTTCAAATCAAAGTATAGATTTTCCTTCAAGTTCCTTTTCATTTAGTTTAGCATTAAGCCAACAACTCTCGATGTCAAATCAAATACATCCAATTACACATCCACTTGGAGACATCAAATCATGACTCAAGATCAAGGTTTGTAGCCCTTTGGATCATAAAGTGCCATGGAGATCGAACTAGAGGAGTTTATTGTATTCTTTCTTTTTAAAGAGTCATATAGATAATTGTACTTGCTTTTAATATAAATAAATATAAATTGATAATTTGTTATATTATTTCATGATTGTGTGATTTAGCCTTACGAAATTTGTGTACAAATTTCTGGCACGCCCAGTTGGACCTCTCTACCTGTCATCTCTTTTTCCATCCTAGAAATCTTCAAGTCTCCAATCTACTAATCTTCAAGTCTCTAATCTACCAAGATCAATGGCTTCAAAGAAGTCTCACATGCCCAAGAATGTTACAAAAAGTTTTTGGAGGATAAACAAGCAACAATACTTCCACAAGTCCCATAACTCAAAACAAAGCCAAGATAATGAGACTTTTCACAGCACAAGAGGTTGTTGGGAAAGCTCGTGTGACCAAGCTCACCAATTCTTCGGCTCAACCAAAGACGATCATCTCTTTAAGCACTCCATGAGCAAGAAAACATATCTTCACAAAGGTGGGAGATTCAACATTCATTCTAGAGAACTCAATGTTAGGAAAAAAAAATCTTCCTACTCTGCATCAAATGTTGAGTCAAGCACTGCTTCGTTGTTGGGTTCTTCCCCAAGATCCCCTCAAGAAGTCAACTCCTTCTCAAAAAACTCATCTTGTATGATAGTCATGTCAACCATGATGACGAAGATTGCAACTGTTGATGAAAAGATTGTTGAAATGGGGTGTGACATCGCTAACCTTACCAAGACTATAGAGGAGAAAGACCTTCAAATTGCCACCTTTATGAACAAACTTGAGGTTCAGAAACGAGGGGAGTCTAAGCTAGCAATGGCCAATCTCAAACTCATCAACATACATCGCAAGGGGCTCATACATTTACTCCAAAGAAGGCTAACAACCAACAAGGGAGCTCCACCTTCATCGCTTCTCTATCACTCTAGAAATTGCAAGACATGATAGCAAATACTATTTGAGCTCAATATGATGGTGCACCTTAGAGTTCTCTTATGTACTCAAAGCTATACACAAAGAGGGTTGACAACTTACGAATGCCTGCAAGTTATTAACCTCCCAAGTTTCAATAGTTTGACGGGATAGGGAATTCCAAACAAAACATTTTCCACTTTGTCGAAACTTGTTACTTACAATGTTGGCACAGAAGGAGATCTCCTTATGAAGCAATTTGTTCGCTCCCTTTAGGGGAATGCCTTCGATTGGTACACCAATCTTGAGCCTGAATTTATTGACAGTTGGGAGCAAATGGAAAGAAATTTTTTGAATAACTATCACAGTACCCGTCAAACAGTGACCATGATGGAACTAACAAATATGAGGCAACGGAAGGATGGACTTGTCGTCAACTACATTAACCATTAGCGTTCCTTAAGAGCCTATTTGAATTGGGAGGGGGGGAGTGGAGGGGAGGGGAGTAGAGTTGACCAGAAATAGACTCATTTTCAACCATCTCTACTTTACTCCTCCTCCCTCACCCTCAATCTAGATAAACCATAAGCCTTGATTGCAAAGATCACATTTCAGAAGCGTTTGGGGTATGTGGGAATGTTGCATCCAAGGTATGCATTATGGATTACATTACAACCTCCAAGAGATCAAAACTCGCATCTTTTAAAAAATTGTCTCATTAATATCCCAATCCACGCACTACACTTTTTGTATTTGAGTAGAAATTAATTTTAAAAAATAATGTAAGTGCCTTTACATGGTTTTTTTTTTTTTTTTTTTTTTTTTTTGGAGAGGGAAGATAGAACTTTTATTAAGAAACTCCAGCTAAATCAGCTTGGATGACAGGAAAACATTATGGTGGAACATCCTCCATCCACACAATAAAGTCTGAGATATGCACAACATTCCTGGTAAGACCGTGAGCAGCCATATTACCTTTTCTCTTAACATGAGAGTAATGTAATTGATTAAAATACCTAGAGCAACTTTGCAAATCATCAAGGAGCACTCCACTATCTGACAGAACCTAAGTATCATTGATCAACCTTGCCATTAAAACCCGTGAGTCTCCTTCAAGAACAACTTCTCTAAGACCAATCTCTGATGCAAACTGTATGGATGTACATGCAGCTAAGGCTTCGATATTTTCTGGTGAGTATGCGTGAGGAATCTGTTTCGATAGAGAAGCAATAACCAGACCATTGTTGTCCCGAACAATCACACTAATACCTGACTTATTCACCTCAGAAAAAATGGCACCGTTGAAGTTAATCTTTACCAGTTTTATAGGTGGTGGATGCCAGTGAGCCCGAGGCAGTGGCAATGGATTTATGTCAAGAAACTCACCCAAGCGTTCCTTACACTCTTGTGCTAGCTGCTGCATATTACAGCAAGGTCGTTGCAATTGGGTTTTATTCCTTTGTGTCCAGATTGCCCATGCCATGAATCCAAATAATTCTGGTTTACGGTGCTCCTTCAGAATCCATGAAAGCAATTCCTTAAAGTCCAAGAACTGTCTAATTCGGCAGCCCATTGCTTAGTATCTGACCACACAGTATCAAGCATAGGACACGACCAAAAAGCATGAAAGATATGTTTTGCAGTTTCACAGCATCTATCACAGTGAGGCTCTTCAATGACTGTTTGATGCACTAAATTCAGCTTAGTTGGTAGTGAGTTTCGGCAAGCTCTCCACATAAAATTCTTTACCTTATTTGGTACATGTAGCGACCAAATTCCCTTCCAAAGGTTTTTTTCCAGCACTTCATAGTCATCCTGATGCACCAGCTCTGACTTTTCTTTCAGGAAATGATAACTAGATTTACATGTGTAAACACCATCCTTCGCCAAAGGCCAAAATAGAGAATCTTCTGATTCAGCCCATGCAAGAGGGAGTGTTTTTATTAATTCAGTTTCTTGTGGAGCGAAAATGCCTTCAATCATCTCATGATTCCACTGCCTTTGTGTTGCATCTATCAATAAATCCACTGTCGCATCTTCCATTGACGGGATTGAAGGTGATGACATCAAAGGTGGGTGTTTTCTTGGCAACCAATGATTTTGCCATATTTTGACAAATTTTCGATTCCCAATACACCACCTAGAGCCTCTAAGCAGTACATCCCAACCCTACAAAATGCTTCTCCAAGCATAGGAGGCCGATCTTGAATCCTTCTCCTCCATGATTGAGCAGTTTGGGAAAAATCTTGCTTTGAATACCTTGTAAAAAAGAGAGTTTGTATTTTTGAGCAGCCTTTAAGCTTGTTTTGCCAACAAAGAGTCATTGAACAAAGCCAAATCTCTAAACCCCATTCCTTTCACTGATTTGGAGCTTGTCAACACATCTCACTTCATCCAATGAATTTTTCTCCAATCTCCATGGTGGCCCCAGTTTTTTTTTTAATCAAAGCTTCAATGTCATTGCATAAACCCAGTGGAAGCTTAAAACAACCCATGGGAAAGGTTGGTATAGCTTGAATGAGAGACTTTAAAAGTACTTCTCGGCTAGCTTGAGATAGCTATTTTCCTTCCCATCCTTGTAGCTTCTGTCAAATTTTTTCTTTTATATAATTGAAACTCTTTTTTTTTCCTCCTCCCCACCAAAGAAGGAAGACCAAGATATTTCTCATACTCAGTGATTTCTTGAAGTCCCATAGCATTTTTGATTGCTTGCTTAACAGTGTCTGGTGTGGATTTGCTGAAAAAGATTATTGTCTTATTTCTATTGACTTTCTGGCCCAAGGCTTGCTCATAGGATTCCAAAATTTGAAGCACCATTTCACATTCTTTCGAATTTTCCCTACAAAACAGAAGACTATCATCTGCAAATAACAGGTGAGTTAGTTCACCCCTCCTTGCTACACTATTAATCAGCCCATGCAACCCTTCCGTACTAAGTAAAAAAGAGAAAGGGAGATAGTGGATCTCCTTGCATAATTCCCCGCGAAGGATACATTGCTTATATGAAGCTTGAGAGCCATAAAGCCATTGTCTCCAGCTTTATAATTTTTCATACTATGAAGGGTTTCAAATGCCACCAAAATATTATTAGTGATGAGGCAATCCTTTACAAAAAGAGATTGGTGTTTAGTGATGATCGTAAGCAGCAACTTCTTCAATCTATTAGCTAGAACTTTTGAAAAAATCTTATATAGCACCTTGCACAAGCTAATAGGGCGATACTCAGTTATATACTCTGGATTTTTTTATTTTCGGAATGAGAGCAATAGAGTTATGGTTAACAAGATGAGGCAGTGTACTTGAATTTAGCCAGGAAAGGATCGAACTAATAACATCCTGATTCATCGTATGCCAAAAATGTTGATAAAACAATGGGCACATTCCATCTGGGCCTAGGGCTTTAAGCAAAGCCATTTGTTTCAGAGCTGTTACTACTTCATGTGCCATGAATTCTCCAGCTAACAATTGGTTCATCTCTTCTGTTATGACTTGTGGTATCTGAGCCAATGTAGTGGCTTGATCAGCTAGAGTGGAAGTGGAGAACAAGTTTTGATAGTAATTTAGAATAACAGATTCTATACCTTCGAGATTGTGCTGCCAAATATTGTGTTTGTCCCTTATGCCTCCAATTAGATTTTTTTCTATGTCTCTGGGTTACTTTAGTGTGGAAAAATTTTGTGTTGCTATCGCAATTAGTCAGCCATAGCACTCAAGACCTCTGTTTCCACATCTGAGCTTCTCTGTCTACAAGAGTACTTATTTCATGTTTGAGCTCCCTAACCTGAAAGTTAAGTCCACTACTCACAGCTTCCCTTTTTGCCTGAACCAACAACTTCCGCTTCCTTTCCAACTCCAATCTTACATTCCCAAAAATATTTTCGTTCCACCAAGCTAGATCTTTTCCACATCTTTCCACCTTTTTAATAATAGACCCATCACCTACACCACAATTTGAAAAACACCAAGTAGCTTCAACTGTCTCCCCACAACTATTGTCTGAAAGCCACATCTCCTCGAATCAAAAATTCTTTTTCCTTGGAGGCAGTTCCATGCCTGAAAAATTTATATATAAAGGAACATGATCCGATGAATCACAGCGAAGGTGGTGAACATGTGATCCTGAGAATTTTTGAAACCAAGCATTATTTGCCCAACCTCTGTCAAGTCTTTCCCATATTGAATGTCCATCTTCAAGGTGTCTACTCCAAGTGAATTAAGGGCCAACAAATCCAAGATCCATAAAACCACACTCATCTAAAACATCTCTAAACAGCTGCATCTAGTTGATGGGCCTGATTGCCCCTCCCAATTTTTTGTCTTGGCTTACTAATTCATTGAAATCCCCTGCACAGAGCCACAAAGTATTTAGGTGGTGGTTTAAACTTCGTAAACTGTCCCAAGCTTCAATTCTTCTTAATGTTTTGGGTTTGCCATAGAATCCTGTAAATCGTCACTCCTGATTAGTATTCTTATCAATACATGCATCAATATAATACTTGGACGAATCTTCAACTGTTAAATCAATTGATGATTTCCAAAAACAAACGAGGCCACCCCCACGGCCTTCCTTGGGACCACCCATTTTTTGTCAAAATCAATATCATGCAACACTCAGTCTAGCCTTGCTTCATCTATAAGTGTTTCAGCTATAAACACTACAGAGGGATCTTTTGCTCAAATAATATCTCTAAGCTCCTTCCTTATATGTAGGTTCCCAAGCCTACGACAGTTTCAAATTAGAAGATTCATGAATCTTGGCAGGGTTGGTTACTAGCCTCTACAAATGGAAAAAATAAGACTTCATCCTCCCTCAAAACCTGCTTTTTCTTGCGAGGTAATTCAGAAAGATCACCAATCTGTGAAAAAATCCTCTTACCACCACCTGCATTTTCTGCACTACTAGTGCCTTTAGTTTCTGCGTTCTCTTGAGTCTTACCATTCGTGACTTTACTTGCCAAACGGGTCCACATGCCTTGCTATTTTTGTGACTTAATTATCTCTTACTTCTCACGTGACTCAACATCAGTAATGGTATTTTGGGAAATATTACCAGTTTGGGTCGAGACTTGAATGGGATCATATTTGCATAACTCTAAATCAATCTCCTTAATGCTAGCATCAAATGATTTAGATGAGAATATTGTCCCTTGATTCAAGGAGTAATGATTATCCGAAATCTTAGGGAGAGTTGCAAAATCATTTAATGTATTATCTCTGCCTAGGGGTGGCAAATGGGTGGGTTTGGGGTGGGCATAATTGGGTTGGGTATATAAAACCCATTTACCCATTAAAACCCATTTAACTAATTGCTTCTAACCCAAATCCAACCCAACTCAATTATTATGGGTAAACCCCAACCCACCAAATTACCCAATTATCAAAATTACCAAAATGCCACTAAAGTGAAAATGACCAAAGTATTCTAAAACTCTTCAAAAAATGACCAAAATACCCTCGAAACCTAAAAATGACCAAAATACCCCCGAAATCCAGAAAATGACCAAAATACCCCTAAAACCCAAAAAATGACCAAAATACTCTCGAAAACCAAAAATTTACCAAAATACTCCCGAAACCCAAAAAATGACCAAAATACCCCCCAAAACCAAAAAATTACCAAAATACCCCTAAAATCCAAAAAATGACTAAAATACCCTCAAAACCTAAAAAATTACCAAAATACCACTGAAACCCAAAAATTTACCAAAATACCCCCGAAACCCAAAAAATGACCAAAATACCACACAACTAATTCATCCACAAATAATTTAAAAAAAAAAAAACCGAACTAAGATTAACTGCATTATGTTGTCATTCTTAATACAACATTTTTTTCATTATAAATATACATTCCCAAAATCTTGAAGTTGTAGGAGCAGCCATGTTTGCTATTAATGTTCTGTGAACTATTGGGTTCTTCTATCCTACTGAGCAAGAAAAAAACCCGTCAGTACTCCTTGCTCCTAGACTTCTATTGGTTGCCTCTATGGCCCTTATGGTTGTTTGTGTTTTGTTTATTTCTCTTCTTGGTATTTTCGTAAACCACTAGGCAGAAGACTCAAAGTGGATTGAATTTCAGTTTTCTATTTTTTTTTTTTAAAAAAAAAAAGAGCTTCACCACTATCATTCACAAGGAGTAAAAATTGAACTTGGTGTTTACCTTAGCCAAATGATCTGTCTTGACTTAAGATTGAAACAAATTATTCTGATATCTTTCCCCTAAATGATTCACAACAATTTTTTCTACCATATTAGAGGAATGATTAAAGTCTCAGGTCAAAGATGAAAACAAACTAAGGTTGATTTTTTAGAAAATCATGTCAATTGTCATTACTTTTTTTTTTTTTTTTTTAATTGGCAAGAGGGGAAAAAAAAGTTAAGATGGTAGATGACAATGTTTTTTGCCCTTTGGTTTTTCTTATAAAGGAGATAGTTAAGATGGACGTAGGAGCCATGTATCTCACGGGTCACGGGATCCACGTGGACCACATCAATGATAGCACATTTTGTACCTTAATAAATACTTGATAAATTAGGAACAGAGACATGTATTCAACAAAAGGGAGGTTCAGGTTAAGGCAACTTTCAAAGCATAAACTTTACAACTTAGATAATTTGTATCAAACCTAATTCATCAACTACAGTCAAATAGCCAAAGGAAATGCAGAAAAATAGTTGAAAACAAACAACTCTAGAGCTATGATTGAAAATAGATAACGGAAGTCAAAACATGAAGCAAAAGTTGTCCTGCCATAATTCTTATATGTTCTGGATAATGTTGGAAACAAACACTCAGAAATGACCAAACTGTGGTTGGAATTTCAAGAAAGGCTCATGAAAATTCAATTGCACAAGTCCTTGATCGTCTAGATAGCATTAGCTGATCATGAACCTCCTTTTGCCGCCCTACACCTCCAGAGAACTTATCAAGTGAACAAGATATGACCAACCTCTCCAAAATTAGAGCACTTCCAAGCAAAAAGGTCACCACATGTAACTCTCCTTTAGTTCCACCAAACTCTCTAATTGTGATGGACTTGAGGTGTGTTGAGAAACAAGGAGCAACAGGATCCAACCTCCATTCACCTTCTTCACAATATGGAGACAGGAAGATCCCCTGCACGGTCATCAATGAATACAGGGTTTAGACAATGAGTTGTAGAAAAAATTTACTGATGCTTCCTAAAGGAATAGTTAGTTTTAACAACATTACCACATTAAATATGAGAGAATTCACACAAGGAAGCTTCTAAATTATGTTCCCCAGTGTTCCAGAAGCAAAATTCATTGGCTCCCCAATAAATTTAAGACAGGTCAAATTACAAAACACAGGCAGATGAGCTAACAATTCCTCTGCATAGCTGAGACCCTACGAACAGAAACATACACCTTTGGTAAGAAAAATAATGAAATTCAACAACTGCAAAAATAATGTAACCTAAATCACACATAATGGACAACACAATGCATTTCAATAATTAGCTTCACCATACTCATCATTTTCTTCATTCCCATATCTAAAATGTAAAGGAAAACAAAACCAACAACAATAAAAAAAAAAAACTCAGCATTTTGAAAGAAACAAATTGTGGTGCGGAAAACAATTTAGCCAACACAAAAGGTGCAATCTTTTCTATATCCAAAACCTTGATCCAAAAATTCCAACTTACCTATCACCTAAAAAACCCCAAAACTCAGTTTCTACCACATTTAGCTGATCTTCCATTATCTAAATTCATCAAAGCTAGAGTACCAAGTAACTGTTGGGAATTCAACCGAAATTCCAACTTATGAGAAACAAAAAAAAAAAAGAAAAAAAAAAGAGAAAACACACGTTAAAGAAAAACAATCACACACATAAGACAGTATTTATGTGATTCGGCAATTTCGCCTACGTTCACGGAGTTGCAGGGATTTCACTATTATCAGGAAAAAATACAAAGTACGGCTACAGTGTTTCTCTCTCTCTCTCTCTCTGAAACACGACAACAGTAACAAACCCTAATCACAAAAGTGGCTTTTATATCCTGTGTACAGGATTCACAATGGGCCAAAAAAATTTGTCGGTCCAAGCCTCCGCTCCATGGACTAAGCCTCAGAAAATCTCCCATTAAAAACCGTGCAGCATTATTCGGGTCGGGTCGGGGAGTCAACCGGATCAAACATAAACTAGGCTCTACAAAGCCCAACAAATCTCCCACTTAGAGACTAGTTCAATCACCAACATCAGCCGCTATCCTCCAAAGGCAAATCCCTCATTCCTGCAACTCATCCTCCTGTCTTCAAGCTAGAAGGCCAACTGAAGCTGCACACAGCTTCAGCTTTTCTATAGTAACACCCTTAGTCAACATGTCTGCCGAGTTCTTAGATCCATAAATCTTCTCAAGTATTACAAGCTTATCTTCAACAAGGTACCAGATAAAGTAGTGTTTCGACTTTGAATGAAAAGCCAAATTTTTATCAAGAAAAATTTCACTCTGACTGTCACTGTGTAGAATGCCCATCTCCTGCTTCTTACCTAATTCATCTAAGAAACCATATAGCTAAATCATCTCCTTTCCAGCTTCAGTTGCTACAACATACTCAGCTTCTGTAGTAGAAAAAGTAACAATCTTTTGCAAATTTGAAGCACATGATATAGTTGTACCACCTAGAGTAAATACAAACCCAGTAGTACTCTTTCTACTATCAACATCACCAACAAAATTAGCATCTACATAACCTTGCAGCTTCAAACTTGTACCTGTGAAGCAAAGATATATATCTGATGAACCCTTCAAATATCTCAGAATCCACTTGACTGCCTCCCAATGTTACTTTCTAGGCCTACTCATGAATCTGTTCACAACTCCCACTGCATGTGCAATGTTTGGCTTTGTACACACCATAGCATACATCAAGCTGCCAATAGCTAAGGCATAGAGCACCTTGCTCATATGGACCCTTTCTTCTTCTATCTTCGGTGACTATTCTTTGCTCAGTTTGAAATAACTACCCAAGGGTGTACTCACTAGTTTAGCTTCATTCATGTTGAATTTGTTGAGAACTTTCTTCACATACTTTGACTGTGAAAGCTTCAAGGTACCATTAGCCTTGTCTCTAATGATTCTCATACCAAGGATTTGCTTTGCAACTCCCAAATCCTTCATTGCAAACTGTTTTGACAATTGCTTCTTCAGATTATTAATCTCTTCAATGCAAGACCCTGCAATAAGCATATCATCCACATACAACAGTAATATAATGTAAGAATTGTCAAAAAACTTAACATAACAACAGTGATCAACTTCACATCTCTTGAACCCAATTCTATGCATAAAACTATCAAATTACTTGTACCACTGTCTAGGAGCTTGTTTTAGGCCATACAAATTCTTTCTCAGTTTGCAGAGTAGATTCTCTTGTCCCTGAACAATGAACCCTTTTGACTGAACCATGTAAAGGTCTTCCTCCAAGTCACCATGAAGGAATGCCGTCTTCACATCTAACTGCTCAAGATATAAATTTTTTGCAGCCACCATTCCTAATACCAGTCTAATTGTTGACATTTTCACAACTGAAAAAATATCTCTGTGTAGTCAATGCCTTCTTTCTGCTGGAACCCTTTAACAACCAATCTGGCCTTGTAACATTTGCTACCATCATGCTCATTTTTTATTCTGTATACTCACTTGTTGTGCAAAGCCTTCTTTCCTACTGGCAATTTAATCAGTTCCCATGTCTGATTCCCCAACAAGGAATCCATCTCATCCTTCATGGCTAACTCCCACTTGCTTGAATTCTCATCTTGCAAGGCTTCATCATAACACTCTGGCTCACCACTATCAGTCAACAAGAAATAATTTAAAGCGGGTGAATAATGCTGTGGATGTCTAATGTTCCTGGAAAATTTGCAGACTTCTGCTATAGGTGTACTCTGATCTACCTGTGAATTTACATTCTCCTTTTCTTCTTCACCCTTTTTCTAGACAATATTTTCAGTCAATTCATCTAAGTTGAGAAACTCAGATTTCATTTCATCTTTCTCTGTAACATCTAGCACTATAGTTGATTTGTCCTTGTACATAACATGTTCATTAAATATCACATTTCTACTTCTTATGATTTTTCAGTTTTGTTCATCCCAAAACTGATAGCCAAATTTCTCATCACCATAGCCAATAAAAAAACATATTTTAGACTTTACATCAAGTTTACTACAAGCATCAGAATCAATATGAATATAAGAAACACAACCAAAAACTTTTAAATGGGAAAACTTTACCTCTTTACCATGGGAACTGATGGTCCTCGGTTTATCAGGTAAGCTGCAGTAGTAACAGCATCAACTCAGAAAGTTTTTGGTAATCCAGCATGCAACCTCATATTCCTAGCACGCTCATTGAGAGTTTTGTTCATGCATTCAGCCACACCATTCTGCTGTGGTGTCCCAGCAATGGTATTCTCTATCCTAATTCTCTGTGCAGCACAGTATTCATTGAACCCTCCATCTATGTACTCTCCTCCATTATCTGACCTCAAACATTTTACTTTCAAACATGTTTCTGTCTCAACTATGGCCTTCCGCTTCTTAAAAGTTTCAAATACATCAAATTTATTTTTCAGAAAATAAACCCATACCTTTCTGCTTGAGTCATTAATGAAAGTAATGTAGTACCTTGAACCTCTAAGGGATGCAACCGGAGAAGGCTCCTACAAATCAATGTGTACTAACTCCAATTTTTCAGCCTTCGGTGTCCTGCCAGTTTTCAAGAAACTCACCTTTTTCTATGTTAGGTCACAATCTGAATGACCCCTTGTGATAAACCCTAATTAATTAATTAATTAGCCAAGTTGTTTAATTAATCAATTAAGCATGCAATTGCGTGGAAGCACAAACAAATCACCAAATACTAAATATGCAGCGGAAAATAAATAACACGGTGATTTGTTTACGAATGGGGAAAAACCCTAACGGCAAAAACCCCACCGGGTGATTTTCAGGTCACCACTCCCGAAACTCCACTATTATCAAATCAAGCGGTTACAAGAAAGGAATCCCAAGTACCTTACCAACCTACAGTTGAACCCTTACCCCAATACCCAATTGGACTTGATCTGTAGTGACAATTTCCACCTTTGATGCACGGCTCCCAAGTACGTGACTAACCAATGCGCGGATCCCAGTACGCGACTTCAGAACACCAACTTGAGGAAGAATGGTTGGCTGCAAAGTTCTTCAGTTCATCCACGTGATGAATAGCAGGAAGATGCTTGGTTACAAAACCCTATGGTGCAAAGACACAGCAACTTCTTGATGAAGGATGAACTAGGTCAAGAACTTCGTCTGTTGATCACAATTTGCATAAACAGAGATTGCTCAATGATAATACAACTTGTGTCACCCAAAACGGCTCTTAAAATAATCCTTTTATATGTTTAGGGTTAGAAGAAAAGAAGTCCCAAAAACATATTCACGGATCCCAAGAAAATCAGATTTGGAATTCTGACTTTTTAAATCTCGACAGATAGCAGGTGTCGAGGTAGCTATCGAGAGGTGTCGAGCTTTAAAAATTCTGCACTTCAACTTGCTTTCTCTTGGACAGACTTGATGACTTCAACACTTGACCTTGAAACATAGTTTCTTAAAGTATTAAAAACACCTAGATCTACCCAATTACAAGTAGAGTGCGTTTTGTCAAAGGATTAGCCAATTTACATAAATAAGTAAGACATATGTTCTTAGCATGTGAAACACATATGTCCTAACAATCTCCCCCTTTGGCAATCCGTGACAAAACCACAACAAACAAATGAGCATATGAGAGAAGTCATAAATCACTCAACTCATATTCACTTGTTGAATACAATAAAATCTATCCTAACACAAACTCTTGAAAAACTTTGCAAGAAGAGAGCTTATGATAAGTAGACTTTGACAACCTGTATTTCTGAAACACTTTAAACAAAACTCATCAAGGCATCTTGTGTGAAACAGAAATAAATAGATTGCATACAATAAAAGAACATGTGTATAAAGATAGAAAAGAAACAACACATGAAGAGAGAGGTGAAAGAAACATACATCCACATATATAAGAGAATAAGTATCATGTATGTAAAACTGGTCACAAGACCTCATATACAAGAACAATGTATCTAAAAAGATAAGAAAAGAAAAGATACATCAAACCTTACTACATCCCTCAAAAGTATCAACACTCCCCCTATCAAAAATGTCCTATACTAACTCTCCCCCTAAGATGACTACTCTCATAACCCAAAACTACTCCCCCTTTTTGTCACGAGTGACAAAGGGTAGAGTGTCATGCAGACATCTCATCGGCAGAGCTAGCATCTCCATCATCATCATCATCATCCTCATCATCATCCTCATCCTCAGAATCTGAAGCTACTGGAGTAGGTGGTGAAGGAGTAGCCTCTGGAGCAAAACCGCCCATGGTCGCCTGCCGTCGTGCAATACGACCCACACGAACATTCATTTGATACAACTCAGCAGAGAGTGTATCAAGACGAGTGTCCATGCGCTGCAGCTGCGCCATGATATCACCAAGGGATACATCGCTCGAAGAGGAAGAAGGAGCAGATGTAGATGGAGCTGATCTGGATGGTGCTGAACGGGAGGGAGGAGTGGCACCAGGCTGTCTCGACCTAAACTGTGCCTCACTACGTTTTACGGTAGCGGCATCTATGGCAGATATGTGTGTGAAGTGGTCGGACACAGGAAAGGGAACGGAAAAATGGCATAGAATCCGCGTGATAGCAGAAGGAAAGATGAGCTTATCACGAGACGCCGAATCAAGATAAACATCTATGATAGACCGGATGAAGTGAGAAGGGAAATCTATGGTCAAATGCTCAAGTAGAGAGAGCAGAAATCGAGCACGAGGCTCTGTGATAGAGTTATAGTGAGATAGAGGATGGAGAACAAAAGTCATCACCATGTTCATGAATCTAGGACCTTTAGCAAAAGGCCTACATGAAGTGAACTGATGCTCACCCCAATCAGCAGGACGCTGACAGAAGGCAGAGATGAGCTCTTCTTTGGACACAGTCCTCAGACGCTCACAAGAGGGGTAATCAGGAAACTCTATCCTAGGTACCCTAAGCACATCCGCAACAAGTTGCGGTGTGACAGGAATGCGCATACCTCGAACGCGAGTGGAAAAATGAGGTACTGAAAGATCAATCCCGTGGATATTGGAGTAGAACTCCTGTATCAGCACGAGAGGGCAAGTGACCGGGATGTCACACAGTGACCCCCATCCCCTACTGTGAATGACAGAAGGAAGGTCAGTATCGGCGAAGTCCGCCAGAATGACTTGGCGTTCCGAATGAACACCTCGTCTAGAAAAGTTCTCAGTAAATGCCTTTGAGGCATCTCCATCACGGAATCGAATGTTAAAAGGAGCAGAATCAGAAGATGAAGATGCTCTAGAACGCAGAGGGTTCCGAGCAGGAGTAGATTTACGTTTGGGTGCCATAGACACTACTAACGTAAACAAATGAGAAAGAGATAGAGAGGGAGACAAACAGAAAAGTCCCAAATCAGTTCAAATATGACAAATATATGAACAAGGAGTACGTATGCATGGGAATGCATGAACATGTGACATGCAAAACAGAAATATCATCATGGGCTCAGCCCAATCCATTCCTAACAGCATATAAACAAAGTACTCACATCTAAATGTATGAAAATATCATTATAATGCACATGAAATGCAATGTATGACATTTTGAAATCATTTAAGTCCAAACCCAAACCAAAATTTCAATAAAAACTCAGCAATTTTGAAAAACCCCAAATTTTTATGAAAAATCCCAAAACTAGGTTTTCAAAACATGAAATGCATGAAAATGAAAGGGAAAAGGTGATCTTACCAAGAGATTGAAGCAAGAATGAGCAAGATCCAAGTGAGATTGAAGATTTGAGTGAGAAAAGCAGTTGGAGAAGTTGAAACGCCTCGGACAGATCGAGTGAGATCGAGAGAAATGAGAGAAAAATCGCGAACAGCGCTTAAATAGGCACCTCAGTAATTCTCGACAGCTGAGGTGTCGAGAGGTATCGAGGTATCTGTCGAGAAAGGTATCGAGGAATAAGCCTTCGACAGATGCAGGTATCGAGAGGTATCGAGATGCAAGAAGAATTTCAGACACGCGAAGCTCGATCGATCCAACAGGTGTCGAGAATCTATCAAGAGGACAGAGACTTTCTCGATCGATCCACCAAGTGTCGAGGGAAGTGTCGAGATTGCGATAAGAAAAGCTTGAGAATCTCGACAGATGACCAGGTATCGAGAAGGTGTCGAGGAAGGTGTCGAGACACAGAAAAAGAGCAGTTTTTCAAGAAGGGAAAAACACAGACATGAATGCAATCCAACACACATCTCTAACAAGGATCCACTCAACATATAAACCTCTCAAAACAACTCTCAACAAGAAATTAAGCACAAAGATCATGCAAAACACACACACACACTAAACAAGTCTAACCAATTTTATATTTCAAAAACAAGTTATGACAGTTTAGTGAGCATACACTAGCATATGTAAACACTTGTGATGGCCAAATCACATTGTACCTGCACATGTATCAAAAGTAGCAAAGAATATTGCGTGTTGTGTGTGAAAAACATTGCAAGATTGCATATGTGTATACATGTTATGACGATCTGAGATATGAGTAAATAACTTTTAACTCACACACAATCATAACTGTTTGATGGGGACTATCACCTTCAAGGTACATCCTATAACTCCCACATCTCCTAGAAAACACGCTTGCAATCATATTTAAAGCATCTTTAATCTTTTTGCTTTATATTTTCTTTGCATATTTTTCTTTTAAGCATATCATTCATGGGCATAAAAAGAGAGAAAAGAAATACCCAAGATGTTAAGCATTTGACATCGCATTTTTGCTATGCCGAAGCATACGAATGTCTTTGACACTGCACTTTTGCTATGCCGAAGCATACAGGTGTCATACTATGATTGGCGGGTAACAGTGGTGAGATGGTTATTTATGCCTTTCTCTTAGGATTTTCTAGTCCTACCCGTCAAAAAGAGTGATATGAGTGTTAAGTTTAAAGAGATAACCTAATCTTACTCATCACAAACAAGAGCCACAAAGCTCACTTGCTTAGTTGTGCATAGAGATGCTCATCTAAGCTACAAAAGATACAAAGTTTAGAAAACTTTGTTTCAATGGCCATCCAAGGTACACAAATACCAAAGTACACATAACACACTGTTTTTGTATTTTTCAATTTTTCAAATTTTTTTTTTTTTTTTTTTTTTTATCAAAAACAAAAATAAGCAAAATTGAAAATAAACAAACAAAAACATGTTAAGCAAAGCATGAAAGAAAGATGCATATGCATGAAGGCATGATAGAAGAGTGCAGATGCATGAAAACATGATTTCAAAAACAGATAAGAAATGAAGCAAAGAAAGTCCTACTTTAGATAGAAAGAATTAAAGCAGAGGACAAACAGAAAAGACAATTAAGTCTTAGGCTCCTTTCTCACCCACACAGCACGAGTCTTTGGCCGTGAAGATGAAAATGCACGTGTCCTAGTATGATTACTAAAGGACATAAAGGAATTAGAATTCCCCTAAAATTGAGTCAAAAAGCTCAAAGCTTTTAATAACTCACTAAGAATAGGTACAGAGCCTTTAGACAAAGGATGAGACCTATTGGACACTCGCTTATGAGGAAACAACTTGAAACAATTAGGGCGAGTGTGACCAGAATCACCACAATGGTGACAAACATGAGTAGTTTTAGAGCTACTCGGCTTCCTAGAAGGAGGTCTAACCTTAGAGGTTGACAACTTAGGACAATTTGGCCTAATATGACCAACAATATGACAAGTGGGGACAAATTCAGAATTTTTATTCAACCTAGGAGGAGTTTTAGACATAGGTTTAGAAACTTCAGCGTTAACATCAGAAATTTTACCTTTGTCTATCCTAGCAATATTAGCCTTCAACTCTTCATTATTCCTTTTAAATGGGGGAATATAAAAATATTTTTCTTTTGAGTTAGGCTCAACAACAAGTTTGGCACTAGTTAATTTTTCAACTTTAGTTTTAAATTCAACTAGTTGCTCTTCCAAACTCTTAATTTTGTCCACCTGAGATGAAATTTGATTTTTAAAATTCTCATTCAAATTATTGGCTTCATCCAATTTTGCAATCAAATCATCTTTTTCAAGCTTGACCTTTTTAAATTTAGCTTTTAATTTTTCAGAATATTCAAGAGATTTCATACAAAAATTATAAAGCTTGCAATAGGCATCTTGAATATCAGCATCATCATTCAACATAAGATCATGCAAATCAAAACAATCAAGAGTTTCCATGACAACAGGGGTCAATGGATCAACACAGCAAAGATTAAACCTAATCAGAGTGTGCCTGCTCTGATACCACTTGTTAGGTCACAATCTAAATGACCCCTTGTGATAAACCCTAATTAATTAATTAATTAGCCAAGTTGTTTAATTAATCAATTAAGCATGCAATTGCGTGGAAGCACAAACAAATCACCAAATACTAAATATGCAGCGGAAAATAAATAACACGGTGATTTGTTTACGAATGGGGAAAAACCCTAACGGCAAAAACCCCACCGGGTGATTTTCAGGTCACCACTCCCGAAACTCCACTATTATCAAATCAAGCGGTTACAAGAAAGGAATCCCAAGTACCTTACCAACCTACAGTTGAACCCTTACCCCAATACCCAATTGGACTTGATCTGTAGTGACAATTTCCACCTTTGATGCACGGCTCCCAAGTACGTGACTAACCAATGCGCGGATCCCAGTACGCGACTTCAGAACACCAACTTGAGGAAGAATGGTTGGCTGCAAAGTTCTTCAGTTCATCCACGTGATGAATAGCAGGAAGATGCTTGGTTACAAAACCCTATGGTGCAAAGACACAGCAACTTCTTGATGAAGGATGAACTAGGTCAAGAACTTCGTCTGTTGATCACAATTTGCATAAACAGAGATTGCTCAATGATAATACAACTTGTGTCACCCAAAACGGCTCTTAAAATAATCCTTTTATATGTTTAGGGTTAGAAGAAAAGAAGTCCCAAAAACATATTCACGGATCCCAAGAAAATCAGATTTGGAATTCTGACTTTTTAAATCTCGACAGATAGCAGGTGTCGAGGTAGCTATCGAGAGGTGTCGAGCTTTAAAAATTCTGCACTTCAACTTGCTTTCTCTTGGACAGACTTGATGACTTCAACACTTGACCTTGAAACATAGTTTCTTAAAGTATTAAAAACACCTAGATCTACCCAATTACAAGTAGAGTGCGTTTTGTCAAAGGATTAGCCAATTTACATAAATAAGTAAGACATATGTTCTTAGCATGTGAAACACATATGTCCTAACATTCTACTTTCCTAAGATGCGGCTTTCACACATGTCAAAATCAATGGACTTCAATTCTGGTAGTTTTCCTTTTGACAGCAGCATCTTCATCCCTTTCTAACTCATGTGACCAAGTCTGCGATGCCATAGACTTGTATCAGTACTTACATCAGTAATTGTAATTGTGTCTCTTGGACTTGAGGTCATATATAGAGTACCAGTCTTCTTTCTATGAGCCAATACCCTAGCTCCCTTTGTAACCTTCCAAGTACCACCAACAAATAGTATTGCATGTCCTTCATCATCAAGTTGTCCAACAGAAATCAGATTCCTCCTCAAGTCAAGAATATGTCGAATCTTCTCCAGTAACCAAACAAACCCATTGGGCAACAATATCTGGACGTCTCCCATACTCACAACATTCAAGGCTGAACTATCAGCTAAATACACCTTACCAAAATAACCTGTAACATAATTCTGTATGATTTCTTGGTGTAGAGTGGTATGAAACGAAGCTCTTGAGTCCAAAACCCAATCATCAAGTGGATTGTCTACTGCAAGAAGTAATGCATCTTGTACTTTTTCTGTTACAGCATTAGCAGAATCATCTTCATTCTTCTTCTTAGGACTTTTGCATTGGTTCCTAAAGTGACCTGTTTTTCCACAATTCTAGCATTGTATTTGTTGGCCTGATCTAGATTTACTTCTATTCCGATTAGAATTTTTGGATTTTGATCTGCCCCGATTTGAATTTCTGTTATTACCTTTGCCTCTTGTCTCAAGGTTTAGGGTAGAACCAAATCTTGAGGTTTCACCTGCATCTCTTCTGCGAATTTCCTCAGCCAGAATTAAATCTCGTATATCATTGTACTTGAGCTTTTCCTTTCCTGTAGAATTGCTCACTGCCATCCTCATTGCCTCCCAACTGTTTGGCAAAGAAGTCAAGACGATCAGAGCACGAATCTCATCATCAAAATCAATTTCTATAGACGACAATTGATTTGTGATGGTATTAAATTCTTTCAGATGTTGTTCTACTAATGCATTTTGTGCCATCTTCAAATTGAACAGTTTCTTCATCAGATGCACCTTGTTGTTTGCTGACGGCTTTTTATACATACCAGACAAAGCCTTCATCAGATTTGTTATGGTCTTCTCCTTTACAACATTGTGTGCAACAGACCTAGACAGAGTTAACCTGATAACTCCCAATACCTGTCTGTCAAGAAGAGCCCATTCCTCGACCTTCATCGCCTCAAGTTTTGTCCCCAAAAGAGGCAGGTGCAATTTCCTCCCATAGAGATAATCTTCAATCTGCATCCTCTAATACGCGAAGTCTGTGCCATCAAACTTTTCTATTGCGGACGCCTTTTCTGGTTCCTTTGCAATTGCTCCCACTCAAACCTAACCCTAGGCTCTGATACTAGTTGTTGGGAATTCAACCGAAATTCCAACCTGCGAGAAACAAAAAAAAATAGAGAAAACACACGTCAAAGAAAAACAATCACACGCACAAGACAATATTTACGTGATTCGGCAATTTTGCCTACATCCACGGAATTGCAAGGATTTCACTATTATCAGGGAAAAATACAAAGTGCTGCTGCAGTGTTTCTCTCTCTCTCTCTCTCTCTCTCTCTCTCTCTCTCTCTCTCTCTCTCTCTCTCTCTCGGAAACACGACAATAGTAACAAACCCTAATCACAAAAGCGGCTTTTATATCCTGCGCACAGGATTCACAATGGGCCAAAAAAAATTGTCAGTCCAAGCCTCTGTTCCATGGACTAAACCTCAGAAAATCTCCCATTAAAAACCACGCAATATTATTCGGGTCAGGCCTGGTTGGGTCGTCAACTGGATCAAACATAAACTAGGCTCCACAAAGCTCAACAGTAACAACTAACAAGAAAAGCCAATAAATTTGAAAACTTGGAAATGCTAAACATTGACAAAAAAATTAAAGATTACCTAAGGAGTAGAGTTTTCAAAAGTGATATTCTCAGCAATAAATTCCTCTCCTTCCACACCCAAAAGTCCCAGTCCCAATCAACCTAGCCCCCTGCAAAAACCAAACATTAACGTTAAACCCAGATGGGGTATTAGCACATATATATGATATAGCAGTGCAAACTGCCAAAAAAAAAAAAAACCTGGTGGTGATTGATCTGGGTGGTTGTGTTGTGCCAAGTGAGAACAGTGTCCTCAGGTCTAAGACCAGCCAGAGTAATAAAGTTCTTGGTTTTTGGCACATACACAGGTTGCTTGTAAATCCCTAAGGCCACACGAATCACTGTCCTACGATTGTTGCCTAGTGCCACACAAATCATTGTTTGGTAACAAAGAAAACGAAGGAAAGCAAAAGAAGACTTTTGAGTAACTAAAGAGAGGAACCAAATCCGAGATTCGAAGCTTACTGATGAGTGCTAGAGTAACCAGAAAGAGATAACGTGAATATTTCGGCGAATAACTCAGAAATCTGCTGAAACTTTGAAGAGTTGTGATGTGATTGGAAGCCAAGAAAATGAGGGAAAATGAAAAAACTTGAGGGCTGGGTTTTTTTTTTTTTTTTTTTTTTTTTGTGGGGGAAGGACTGGGTTGAATTTGGGGTATATTGTTTTTGGGTTAAATGGGGTCCAATGGGTTTTTAGTTAAAACCCAATAATCACTGGGTCTAATTGGGTTGATGTCCATTTAACCCAATTAATAATTGGGTGGATTTGGGTTTAATTAGAGTGAGTGAGTTTGGGTGGGCAAATGGGTTTGGGCTTATTTGGCCACCCCTATCTCTACCTTCTCGTACGTTATGCGTTGCTTTTGATCCTCAGTTAAACTTCCTTCACTCTCCAGCCATAGATCGCAATCCCTATCAGCATGCTCTTAACGGCCACGCCAATAGCAGATATTTGGGAGGCACTCATATTTGAATGTTATCCACACAATTCTTACCATTCTCAAGGGAAATAACCCGACCACAGTAGAGAGGCAGGGAGACATCCATCAGCACCCTAATCCTCATGAAATTACCCCCCTCTATTTTGGCAGGATCAGTGGAATGGATTACCCGACCAAGAATGTCGTAGATTTTTTCAACGGCCTTGAAATTCATATAATGGTATGGAATCCCATGGACTTGCACCCAAAATAATGTCCTATCAAAGCTCAGTTCTTCCATCGCTGTACTTTTGTTATAACGCTGCATGATCACAAGATGCTTGTCGAAACTCTATGGTTCAGCTCTAAGTACCTTACCCACATCAGCAGTTATCGAAAATAAAAAAAACTTTATGCTCTCCAAGATTGCGAACCTGAAAACCATTTCGAGATCGCCAAAGAGGAGTAAACGTTCTAGCTATTGCATCGATGTTGAGGGCCCGTTTCGTAGGAAACTTTGCTACAATGATATGGTCTTGAGAGCTAAGATCGCTCTCTAAACAGCAGCCAGGCCCCTCCCTCTCCGAAAGATTAAATTTAGTCAGATTTTGTGTCAGTTCTTCCATTGCAGCCATACCAAAGGTGATGACCAATGATGAGATAGGGAAGAAGAAAAAGAAAAAAATTGTTTCCCAATACCCTCTCGAAAAAATAAATAAATAAGAAAATAAAAAACCCAACTAGTCCACGAATCAACACTGTTAATACATGGAAGACAACAAGCCTTCAAAGTGAAGGGACGATAATTCTACTACCTAAGAGAAGTCCAAGGACTTTCTTAGCAATAGAGAAACTTTTAGACCCTTATTTGAAGCGTTTTTTTGTTGAAAAATGTTTTCAATAAAAGGGCCTTTACATGTTGATCTTGAATTTGTAGTCGCCGCCTTCGGTATGATATATTAAGACCACCATTTGTTGTCACAGAGAACTTCTTTAGCATGATGTATATTTCTTATTTCAATCTGGTTTTGCGTTGGTCAGAGCATAAAATTCTGTAAGCCAAATTTAAAATCCATGATACCAAAGAGCCTCTGTTGTGTTAATTTGTGATTGAAATTTATACTAAGCCAAAAATGTGTGGTAGTGTAGAATCCATAGAAGACTTATAATTATAAAATTGAAATTTGTGCAAAGTTAGATATGTCACTTGGCATAATATGACACTCTAGGATTCTTTAAATTGAATATTCTCATAGCTTCAGATTCAATCTAATCATGGTAATATTTCAAGGTTCTAATCTATAATATATATTAAATATAAATAATATACAGATTCTAGTTAGCTTAATTGTTAAAATATATTTTTCTCTTCTCTTCTTCTCTAAAAATTTTTTGATAAAATATCTTATTATGGAATAATAGATATGGGGTTATATATATATATATATATATATATAACTCTCCACCTATAACAAAGATGATAAAGAGCAATCATCCAAAAATAGATGCTATAGATTTAAATTCTATCAGATTTGCATAATAATCTACGTCATATAAGTTTTTGAGGTTTTACAATTTTATAACAAATGTGTGCATTTTCTTTTCATGTAATATATATAACAAGTGTGTTTGTCTGTATACTAATGTTATAACAATTTTAGACTAATGTTATCTATTAATGCTTATACGAGAGGTTAACTATAATTCTATTCTCTATCCATCAACTTCTGCGGTTTTGCCTGCCAAATGAAAAACTTAAACCTAATTGGAAAAAAGAAGTTAATAACCAATAGAAGAGGGGATAATTTAGTAACTTTGTTGTGGATTGACATCACGAAAATATCCATTTAAGGCTAGCAATAAGATGCATATAAGATATATATGATCAGACCAAACAGAGAGTAGAAATTTAATGGCGAAATTACAGTGTTGGTCTTTCATGTTTATCTTGTGTGCGCAATTGGTCCCTCAAGTTTCAAATAAGCAGAATTGGTTTCAAATGAGTTGAATTAGTCCTTTTACTAATTGCTGTTAGTGGCGTTACTTATGTGGCTAACAAAATAATGACTTGGTATTTTTTTAATGACGTGGCATTTTTTTTATTAAAAAATTAACTTACACTTAAGAAACAATCTGACCCGTTGGTACCAAATTTAAACTAGTATTCGCAATCTGGTTCACAAACCCACCCACAAGAGAGAAGGGGAGAGAGTGATTGAAGAAACCCAAGCCCTAGCTGCCGTCAGCGACGCTGTTGCCCTCAAGTGACCCAACTTGTGAATGTGGGTCTTCCAACAACCTGTCCCAAATATACACTTATATTTTCCTCCAGAGCTTTCTATCATAGCGCCAACTGGTACCTTCAGAAAACATATATACAAAGGCAACATAATCCACAATAAGCTCCTCCTATTTGCTTGGTAAAAAAAAATGCATTTTATGTGAAGGAAAGAAATTGCCAGCAAAGCCAAACACAACAGGCTTTCTTAAGCAATGCTTATATGCTATGAAAATAAAACCATAAGAAAGCATAAACCCCAAAATTATGTCACTTGTCCAATTTCTATGAAAAATATAGGATAAGATAACAAAATATGTATGTTTCATAGGGAACCCAGAAAGTGGAGAACTCAAGAACAAAGTTTGGCACCACTATTTTAGTCCATATTAGTCAGAAGGGAGGCGGGTCAGTGGTTGTCGCTTGGAGGACGCATGAGGCAGGCGGCCACCATCTCCAACGAAAGGCAGTGGCGTCGGCTAGGGCTTGGGTTTCTTCAATACTCTCTCCCTTTCTCTCTTGTGGGTGGGTTTGTAAACCAGATTGCAAATACTAGTTTTAATTTGGTACCAACAGGTCAAATTGTTTCTTAGGTGTAAATTAATTTTTTAATAAAAATAAATGTTACATTATTAAAGAAAATGTCAAGTCATTGTTTTGTTAGCCACATAAGTAACACCACTAATGGCAGTTAGTAAAAAAACTAATACAACACATTTTTAAAACTTGAGGGACCAATTGCACACACTGGGTAAATTTGAGGGACCAATATTGTAGTTTCGCCAAATTTAATACATGATATAAATAAGCTGGAATATCATCTTCCTGTGAAACATTGAAAGCAATTCTAAGTTCTAACTGACTAGGAATATTACTTTTTGAGACATGCTTATGATTGTGGAATACAAAAAAAAATTAGGGAGCTAGGGTAAAATAATTCTCAATGACATTTCGACTCATGATTGAAACTAGGTTGTTCACATAAATTATAGCTTGTGTTGCATGATATGATAGTCGCCCTCTAACTTGAAGATTAATTTCTTGAGAATTTAAGTTATACAAGACTACTTGTCCTCTGTCCTCTTCCAGAAGAATTTGGCCATTGCTAGCAAAGATTTTCTCCGTCACACAAATGTCGTAAACAATCGAAGCAACACAATTTCCCAACACAGCTAAAGCTTTCCAAATTTGATTTTGATTTTGATTTTTTTTTTTTTTTTTTTAGAATCATTCTCAAATTTAATTGAAATGTGAAATATAACCCAAATCTGGCATGCTTAATATTCCAAACACTTTATTGCTTATGTCAAATGATACAATGACGTTGTAATCCATTGCCTTTTACCGGACAAATGATAATCTCCATTCAAGTATATTTCACAAAATTGACCAAGAACTTCAATATAAAAAATGGTGTCGCAATTGATTTGTCTCCAAGAATTAGTATTTAGGGTGTAAACCTCAAGAAGTGTATATGGAATCGCGTATATCGTTCCAATAGGTGAGAATTGAAATTGCCTTGTAGTAATTTTTTTTTTTTTTTTGTTGAGAATCCTGCCTTTTAGTAATTAGAATTGCGATCATAACAAAATGTAGAAGCAGTATATTGGTAGTCTATGTGAGATAGAAAATTTTCTTTTAAAAGTGTATAAATGACAGAAATTTAAACTCTCCATATAACCACGCAGTAGAGTTTAAATAATTTTTAAAAATTTAGAGTTAAATTGTTTTCTAAATTGAAGCTTTTATATCTTCGCTATCTAAAAAATAGTCAGTACGATGCATAATTTAATTATAATTGTATAAATAAATATATATATATTTGACTAATTTTATCAAATTTATTTTAACAATCACTGAGATCCAGTTTCACCTAAAGTATATAGTGCGTAAATTTTATAATAGTAAAATACAAAATTATGATACATATTTAAAATCATTATTAAATTTTACATTAAATTTTTTAAATTTTTTATTCACAGAATTCTTTTTCAGGAATTTAGTAATAGACATTTTTATTATTATTTTAGGAAAGACTGGAAGTATATCATTAATTAAGAAGAAACATTAAAATTATAAAAAAAAAAAAAAAAAAACAAGAGTAGTGTTTATTACACATATGATCTTACCAAGGGCAGCTTAATGTATTTGGTGGCCTAATGTGAAAATTGAAATTGAGACATTTTATATATTTAAATATAATTTAAAAAAATTAAATATTACTTAAATTCTATTATCTTGTTTTAAATGTAAAATTACTACTAATTAACATGAACTATGTAGATTTTTTTTTTTTTTTTTGAAAGTCTTTAGACAAAATTTGACAAAACTTTGCATAACTATTGATGAGACAGATTGATAATTGTAAATAAAAAAGTAATGTTAGTAGCGGACTTAGATAAAAACTAGTAAAAATTTGTCAACTCAACTTGTGAAAAATGTTGTGAATTTTTTTATTTTTTTTTTGTATTGCTCTTTTTTTTAGAAGTGCTACATTCATAATATTTTCATAACAAATCTTAGGTGTTAATTTGTTATTGGTTTTAATTTGAACTCATCACTAAAATTAATATTTTGTCATCAATAATACCCTGCAACTACCTACCACAAGTGTTGTGAAAAATGTTGTGGACATATCATTGTTTTATTGTTTTTCATTTGATAAAAAAAATATTATTTTATTTATTGGCTAATATTTGGACTTAATTAATACTATTATAATTTTTTTTTAAACCCTATTGGTTAAAATTTGGGGGTCTTTTTTCTATTTGGGGCCTTAGGTGGCCTCCTTAGTTGCTTCACATATAGAGCCGGCATTGGATCTTACACACAGATCTACACACATTAAAAAAATAACTGAGTATTATTGCTGAGGGACAAGAGCTAGGGTTCAAGTATCAAGAAATGAGCTTCATATACATATAAATTTAGATTAGATTATAGTAGAATTTCTAGCTTATATCAAATTTTTTTTTTTAAATAACTGAGTGTGTGTAGACTATAGTAGAATTTTTATCTTGTATCTCATAACATAGCCATTATTCAGACATTTCATCTTATATTATACCACCCTTCTCCGAGCCAGGTTAGATTTTGTGGTCAGAATGTTCTTGCAAGCTCTGCACCCAAAGATCTTTATTTGATTTGGAACGTTCAAATGCCAAATTTTGTACCATATATAGCTTTTCCATAAACTCCAAACAAACTCTCATTCTATCTAATCTCTTGACCGTCCATTCCCCACTATGCAACATGTATACCTCTTAATAATAGTGGCTTGGCCGCCACCAGTAGCGAAGCCTGGTGGCGGCCAGGAATATTTCCTGGGGGGCTAACCTTGGGAAGTTCCACTACCCAATCCTATTAGCTTACTAATGAGATAACATACTAACTATGAAATAAACTTCTCAAACCAACTAGACCAAAATCTAGGTCAATGGTTTTGCCAAAGACATAAAAGTATAAAACCCATCGGCACCATTACAGACCGCCAAAAGCTATTAGTTCAGTGCAGTCACAATCGGCATGGACATGGTTGATGGTTGGGTTATTTTGAATTACCTTGGATATGCAAATTGTCATTAATTTATAGGTGATTGGACACATCCATGTAGGCAGTAAAATGTTGGTGAACTCATGTAGCGAATTTGTCAAATTTAACAATTTCATAGTTGATATATTGAAGGGTGGAAAAAATCTTGTATGTGCCTGGCGCATGAGATACTCTCTCGGAATGGTGACGATATCCATTTCTCCTTTTCCATTCTATGAAACCATCAAAAGCATGTAGGAAATCAACTTTAATCGAGGATGTGGCAATTTGGTTAAATTAGGGACGTGGTTATCATCATGCATGGTCAACTTTTCAATAAGCAACGGAAGTTTAAAAGGGCCTTTTCTAAACCTTGATCGGACTCTCTTTGATAAACAAAAAACTTTTCTCAATGATGAATGAGGTGTTATCTTCTTTTGTAGATCATGGTATATATACAAACACTCTTGTCTCTCTCATGGTTCGCACGTAAACAATTCAAATATGACAAATCCATGACCGTTAACTATAATGAGAGCCAAGGTTGCTATAAAAGACAAAAAGAAGGCATTAAGGTTTAGGTAAGCGTAAGCCTAGCCCGTTCAAGTAGTTATAAATAAACTATAATCGTCAAAACATGAGAGTTCTAAGTGTTTGTTTGAAAATAACTTATTTGACTTTTAGATAAATAAAAAATTTATTAAAATTATGCTAAAGTATATTTGTACTTTTACAAATTCAAGACCATTAAATTCAAGACCATTAATTCTATAATGAAATTTGATACCAACGGTTGAGTGTCAATACCACTTCGTCTTAATTGATTTCATTTAAAGAGCAGTACCAAAACGTTACTGTTTTGGATTAGTGTTTACATGTGCATATGTAGAGCTTGGTTACTACTCTTTTTTTTTTTTCTTTTTTTTTTTTAAGAACTTGGCTTTGGAATAATTACTTTTTTTCTTTTTTTCATAAAAAGTTTCAAAAAATATATTATAAACCAATTCCCTTATATCAGCAGTTAACTTTTCCCAAAAGTAATAACACTTTGAAGTTAAATTGTCAAACAATTTGGCAAATTCATTAAAGAGGTTCCAAAGTTGATATTAGGAAATTTTAGTGAAAAACAGAAACTTTACAATTTACTTTTTTTTTTTTTTAGGAATTACACTTTACCCAACTGTGGTTTGACCCAAATTTAACTTACCCACCCATGGTTATATTTTTTACACTTTACCCACCTGTGCTTCACTCCATTACCATTCCATTCCCACCTCATATTCTGCCGTTACTCTGTTTCTTATCAAAAACATAACCCACAAAAGATCAAACACGCCTTTCTAAAAAAAAACACACTTCCACGCTTACAGTGCTCACCAGACAATGATCTAACTACTACAGTGTGTCCTTCCTGAGAGATTGGACCGAGACCCAGTTGGGGTTTGATCGTGCAACTACACCGAGGAAGAATAAGGCAGAGTCTGGGTTCATCTCCATCAAATAGTATTTTTGATTTGTGGGTATCGATCCATCTCCTTATTTCTGGTGTGTTTTGCCTCAGTGATACAACCAATTGGGTATCATGTAGTCCACACAAACCACAACAAAGAAAAAGACAATATTCTTAAAAGCTTTTGTTCTGTTTTTGGGAGATAAAACCATGGAAAGGGAATGTAGAAAAAGGTATAAAACAAAGAAAACAAATAATATTAGACAAACCCAGGTATAGCCCTTTTGAACAATGTAAAGAAAAAAACACAAAACTCGACACTACAGAAAAAAAAGTTTGTGCGGTACAAAAACCCAGATTCGAATTTTTTTTTAATTTTTTTTAAACACTATGTTTCAAAAATCTACCTAGAATCATATAAATAGAGCATATTAAAGTAAAAGAAAACCAACCTCAAAGCTCTCAAATGTCAAGAACTCACCAGAAATAAGGAGATGGATTGATACCCACAAATCAAAAATACTATTTGGCGAAGATGAACTCAGACTTTGCCTTGTTCTTCCTCGATGTAGTTGCACGATCAAACCCCAATTGGGTCTCGGTCCAATCTCTTAGGAAAGACGCATTGTAGCCTCTAGATCATCGTCTGGTGAGCACTGTAGGCGTGGGAGTGTGTTTTTTTTAGAGAGGCGTATTTGATCTTTCGTGGGTTGTGTTTTTGATAAGAAACTTGATAGAGTAACGGCAGAATATGAGGTGGATAATGGAATGGTAACGGAGTGAAGCACAGGTAAGTAAAGTGTTAAAAATGAAACCATTGGTGGGTAAGTTAAATTTGGGGCAAACCACGGGTAGGTAAAGTGTAATTCCTCCCCCCCCCCCCCCCCCCCCTCCCCTTTTTTTTTTTTTGAAAAAAAAACAATATACTAATCTTAAGTAATAAATGCAGAAATTTTAAGCAGTATTTATAATTAATCAAACAATTTTTCTCAAAACAAAAATTTATCAAACAATCAAGTTTTAAAACGCTATTTATAATTTATCAAGAAAAAAAATGGCAAGGAAAGCTCTACTTCCGTTGTCAAGGTTATAAATGGGCAACCTTTTGTTTTGATCCTATACAAGCAGTAGATGTCTTAGGCATTCCAATGTAGCCACTAGCCCTCTGGATTTTTTTAGATTTGGCATAAAATATTTATGCAAATTATCTCCATAATCTACTTATATATTTATTTTTATGTGTAATTCTTTTTCTTTAAATGTTTTATTCTCATGAATATTTGAATTTAGGAGTTCTATTTTTTTTTTTTTTTTAATAAAGAGGAGCAAATATTTTTTGTGGGTCAAGGCATAAAATAAAAAAAAATTATTTTATTTATTCAACAAAAAGTTATTTTCAATCCTTTTTCACGAAAGAATTAGAACACTTTACTCCTACATATTTGCTTGTGATCCACGAGGACCATGACCAAACCGGCGCTACTTGTTTTTTCTTAGGTTGTGTTTGGCGATATGTAATATATATTTTGAGTGTAAAATATTTTCAACTGTTTGATTGTGTTTTGGAAAATACGCCGAAAAAGTAATTCCAGTTTTTATTCTTGCACGTAACAACATATTTTCAGAAAATATTTTCCTATGTTTGGCTCCCCAATGTAAAACATTTTCCAGCACTAATCTCAGGTGTGGATGGGTTTCTTAGGATGGGTGGGACCGCACGTTAATGGGAGATTAAAAGGAGTAAATTGAAAAAACCAAGACATCGTAAGATAAAAACATTAAGTTGAAGGGTATTTTGGGTTTATTCTATAATTTTATTTTTTCCTTCTAGGCAAGCTTACACACGCCATTTACATTGCATACTTTTTTTACAGTTTGACATAAATTCAATGACAATTAGGTAAATACAAACGAATATCCTAATAATTTTATCAAGAAAAAAATAGCGAGGAAAAGCCTACTTCCGACATGAAGGTTATGAATGGGCAACTCTTTGTTTTGCTCCTATACAAGCAATAGATGTCCTATGGGCTTTCTTGTGAGCCATGAGCCCTCTGGATTTTTTGAATTTTTCTAATTTGGCATAAAATCTTTATGCACATTATCCACCAAAAAGTAAGATGATCTCAGATAATCAGCAAAACAGATCTAAATAAAGGAAAACAAAAGATTTTATTATCATCTAGTTGATTAGGGTGTTCATGGGTCGGGTTTATGTCCAATTTGGAATCAACCCAACCCGACCGAATCAGGTGTGCAATTTCCAGACCCACCGTCGACCGGTGAAGGACTAAGGTCAGACTGGTCGGGTTCTTGTCAGGCGATGGTCGGTTTCGATCAGGTCAAGAAGGAGGAGATTTGGACAAAATTCGTTGCATCTGGTCGAAATCAGGCTGGAAGGGTTGAAGGGAGATAGTGCATCAAGCTATTTGCAAGGGCCAACTTAATCCTCTTGCCTAGGGATCCTTAGGAGAGTCGTCGACTCCAACTATTGTCCATGTACGATTCATACTAGATCTGACCAACTGCCCATTCTACCTCCTCTACATTCTTGACAGCCCATCTTTGTCTTAGTAGAGTCTTTCAGTGGCATGTTTCGGTCCTCTTTCCCATTAATTAGTAAAATTGAGCCACCAATTCAAATCAATCCTCTAGATCTTGTCAAGATTTCGCCAAATCTAGCATAATAATGCTTCAAATGACGACGAACGGTGGCTTTTGGTTGGTAGAAATCGGTTGAGTCATTTGGAGTCAGATTTTGGAGGTCAGATCACGCTGCCAACCTTCACAAGTCTCAGATCGGATGGTCTTTGAGTCAGCTTGGTTGGTTTGGTGGACAGTTTTACTTTTTACTATTCCCAAAATAGGAATATTAACCCAACTGACAACCTTTTTGACTAAACCTAGAAAGTACATTTTAAGGAAATATATAAAAAAAAGGTGAAGCACTTTTGGAGACTCTAAGTAGAAGCCAAAAAATCTTTTCTTTTTTTCTTTTTTAGAGAATTTGATCTGACAAGTTATATATTATTTCATGGCACCTTAAATAACAATTTTGGTAAAGACTTTTTTAAAGTATTTTGGCTGAATATAACAAAAAGTGAGTTTATTTGTGATATGGGAACTATTGGAAGTTATTTGGAAAAATGAGGAAAGAAGCAAATTTTTGGCAACACCGTTGCTAAAATTCTAACAAAAAGTATGAGAGAGGAGAGAGAAATGATGTGATGGCTAAAGTGAGAAAAAATTTGAATTTCGGTAATGAGGTTACCGAAAATCTTGCTCCCCACTTTCTCAAAAAAAAAAAAAAAAAAATCTCGCTCCCCAAATTTGACTACCCAGATGAAGTGCTTGAAGAAGAGAAGTGCTCGAAAGGAAAAAGCAATTGTGGCAACCAAGTTGCCAAAATTGTAGGGGAGGAGAGAGAAAAATTTAATAGGAATTTTGGCAATGAAGTTGCCTAAAATGGAGAGAAAAAAAAGAAAAGAATTGTGGCAATGGAATTGTTGAAAATTAGAGGAAAAAAAATTGTGGAAATGGAGTTGCTGAAAATTGGAGGAGTCAGTCAGGTCTGCTTGCAACGTAAAAGCAAAACACTGATTCTTATTCTCCAAAAAGCAAAAAGAAGTAAATAGAATATATTATTATTCATTCCCAATAAAACCTACTGATATCACACCACATAGAATCTATGTCATGTATAGATTCCTTTTTTGTCTTTTTATTTCTCCTCATCGTTATAAAAGGTAGCATCAATTTTTGCATCTCCGCGCAGAAAGTTTCAACATTTCTCGTATTGTTTCACTTACTTCTAATTGTTCATTACTTTATTACTCTTCTGCTTTGCTCTACTATGCACAACTTAGGATTGTAAGTTTTGGGTTAATGTGAGTTTTTTGCTTTGCTTTATTAACTTACAACTCTAGAAATTAACAGATTTATTATTATTGTATAAATATATGTTTTGTAAATATTAGAAGCTAATACATTGTAAAATATTATCTATTGTTGTATTAGAGTTAATATTGTTTGTATGACTATGACTATGATTAAAATTGTTGTATGACTAAAATTTTAGATTAATGATTTCTTTATGGATAGGACAACAAGCATTTTAAGTTATATTTGAAATTTACCATAATAAATTGTAATAATCACCATATATGAATTTGATTACTTTGTAGTTGATAACATATAATCAGCCTATGACTTAGGTGCTTCTAAAATAAAAAAATAAAAAAAACAAAAAAAAAACTATGACTTAGGCTAGGAATACTTTATTTTCAAATATCTTTTAATTGATGTCCATAAATTTAGCATGGATTGTTGCCTTTAACTTAGGCTAGGAACGGTCTATTTTGAAATTCAAATATTTATCACTCATTGTGGAATATTGCCTTGTATAGCAAATCTCAAGTATCTTGTTGATATCATTATAAATACAATATCTTGAACTCTTTTAAGAGTCAAACTAATTCACATAAACTTTTCAAATATTGTTATTATTTTGTGTTTATTTATTATTATTTGATTTTTTTTTTTTTTTTTTGGCAAGTGTCACTCTATAATTCTCACTCTTTCAGTTGGTATCACAATTGTCATATGCATCTCAACTCTCTAATTAAATTTATATACGTTTTTTTGTTAATTTTGAAATTATTTAATTTTATTTATTGTTATTATTATTATATGACCACAAAAATTGTAATAAATTGTATTATTGTGATCTTTTTATAATCATTTTTACTTTGTTATTATAAATTATTACATCTATTACTTGGACAAAATATATTGCATAATATGTTTATTGGTTTATAATAAAGATATGTATGTGTATTATTTTTATTTTTATTTAGTACAATAAATCGTACATTTGTGTTTCTTTTGATTTCATTAAAGTTTAGTTCGTATAAAAATGTATTAAGTTTCTTGAATCTTTACTTTTCAGGGTGGTTATAGGTTGGGAAATAAAAATTAATTATATGATTTATAAATATTATATGCTAATATATTGTAAATATTATATATGGTTATATTATAGTTAATACTAATTATTTTGTGTATGATTATTTTTGCTAAAACTATTATTATTATTATTAAAAATTTTCTTGATAAATCCTTTATTTGAGTTTCTTTCAATTTCATTATGAACTACAAGCATTGTAAGTTATATTTAATACTTAGCATAAAAAAACGGTAGTAGTCACTATATATTAATTTTATTTTTTTAATTATCGTTCTTTTGTTTTTATTTAAGATTATATTTTTTTTAGAAGATATTCATGATTATCTGATTGTGTTTTGTTGTTCTTCCTTTCTTTTCTTGCAAGTATCACTCTATAATTCCTACATTCCTTCGCTTCGTATTGCAATTGTAGTAAGTTTCTCGGCCCCCTAATTTAATTGGAAATTATTTTCTTAGTTTGTAATTTTTTATATAGATGGTTTGTATAAAATATACCTTCAGATATTTTAATTTTTTAATCTCAGTGTTTATATATTAAATATATTGTGAAAACGAATCTTCACTTACACTATACTTTATATTATGTGTGTATGAATTTAAGAATACAATAATTAGTGTTGATTCCATTCCAATTATGAGTATGAGTATGATTATGATTAATTTCTTATATTCTATTTAATTTAGGGTTGACCAAGATTGTTGGGTTTTTAGACCCCTTAAAACACAACAATTGGATTAACCTAGTTTATTAGCCAAGTGATTAACTTAGTCAAATTATGCAAATCTAGGTTAACACAATCAAATAATCATATCAAGATATAAAGCAGCGGAAATATAAAGAACACAAAGATATGATCACCTAGGAAAACCAAACCGGTAAAAAACCTGGGGAGGATTTAACCTAGCTATCCTCAAGGTAAACTTGAATCCACTATATGAAAGAATCGAAGTTCATACAAAAGGACTTACAAGCACCCACGCTCAACTTCCTAATGCTACCCACCAGTAGAACTTACTGACACAACCACATGCAAGCTCCGAATCCATGGACTCCTTCTTTCTTGGATTCTCAAATCAGGTACAAGCACTCCTGCTTGTGTTTCTTTAAGCTTCTATGGCAGCAACTGAGTTGATCATCAAGGTGTTGATAATATCTCTACCTTGAAAACCCTAAGTTTATGTGAAGGAAAACTCCTCAAGGATCTCACAAGAGATTCACACAAACCGCAAAATATGAGCAACAATACAACTAGAGCAACTCTCAAAACGTGGCTAGGGTTTTGCCTTATATACCTAGGGCAAAAACATAAAACCCTAAACGTTTAATGAGATAGGGCTGAGTTGGAAATTCTGTAGAAAAAACATTCTGGCCGACTTTCGATCGATCGAGTCTATCCTTCGATCGATCGAGCCAGGCCGAAATGCACTAATACATCTGCAGCCTCTCGATTCCAACTTTACATGAATTACACAACTTTTAGCAAGCCTAAACAAGACTAAACATATTGTTTTGATCATGGTTTGCCAACATTACACATTAGAGTTCTAAATACATCAAATCCTAAGTCTTTAGAACCTAACAAACTTTCCCTTTGGCAATCCATGACAAAACACAAATTAAAAGCTCAAAGTTTACAAATAAAAGCCCTTTACAAAAATAATGCTCATAAACACGAATTCAAACCTAACTACTATCCATCAGTTGCAAGTGTAGACAGCAGCTCAATTGAATCAACCTGTATATTCCTGAAACACTCAACAAATGCATAAACGCATGTGTGACAGAAAAACAGTAAATCAACAGATATGTAAACTAACTCTCCCCTTAAGTTAGATACAACAAAAATAAAACATTCTTGTATGTTTCACACAACACATAATAAAGACATATATCAATGAATAACTCATAAATATAAATCAATAAGCAGTGAACACAAGAAACAAGAATCATATATATCAAAATAAATGTATCTCCCCCTAACATGAATAGCCCCAAAAATGATATACAAAGTGAAGCACTTAGATACAATCTAATATCTCCACTAGCTCCGCAAAACAAAAAGAATACTCCCCCTAACTACAAAAACTCATCTACAAGTAACAAAACTCTACTCCCCCTTTTTGTGACGGAATGCCGAAGGACAATCACACGCCATCATCAAAAGGAGGTGGTGAGGGTGAACGAAGATGCGCTAAGTCGGCTCGTAAAGCTTGAATCTCATCAAGAAAGTCCACCAAAATCTGACCATGAGCCGCCTGAACGGTCATGACAGTCTCCAAGGTACAACGTATATCAAAGTCATCCGAAGGAGGTGGAGGAACATCAGCAGCAGCAGCATCACCAACAGGATCAACAACATCCTCACCAGTAGGACCTGTAAAAGAAGAAGGAGGAGGAGCGGTACCAGAAGGCTCAGACCTAGGGTGTTTAGAGCCAGTTCGAAGATGAGCAGCCCTCTGTCTAAGAAAAGACGCACCAATGGGACCAATAACATGTACGGGCTCAGAAGAAGGGAAATCATTTAGACCAAGATATAACAAAATCCTATGAATAAAAATGGGATGAACAAGAGCATGAGAGGAAGATGAACTCCTATAAACTTCGTTCAAAGAACGAAGAAACAAGTGAGGAAAACTAATAGGAGCATCAGTAACAAGAGCGTACAAAAAGACACACCCCTCGAGAGGAATTGTGTGAAGATGAGAAATGGGCCATATAGAATGATATGCTATCCTAAAGAAAAGATAGTGCAACTCAGGTAGCTCAGCAGTGGTGATTTGAGGATCAGAACCTCACTGGATAGAAGACCCAGTGATGTATGACATGACATCATTCAAAAGAGGAGACTCATCATAAGGGTAGAGAAGGTACTGGACCAAAGGTACCCCTAGAGCATCAGCCACTACAGTAGGAGTAATGGTGTACTCTACATCTCGTATCCAACTCTTTACCAAAGTGTTGGAATCATAGATGCGGATAGAGATGTTCGAAAAAAACTCTCTAATCAGGGTAGCTGGAGGAGGAGGATCAGAAATATCCAACAGAGGTAACCAGCCCCGACGCTCAAAATTTGCCCTAATAACAGGATCAAGCTCATTTAACACAACAGAATGCTCAGCCCATATCTTTCTCCTAAGATTCAGTGTCTCAAAAATCTCTTGGTTTTTCTCACTAGGAAACTTCTTACGGTCAAAGGAAGATGGGGGAGGAGAAGGTGGGGGAACAGACCTATAAGCTCTAGTCTTCCTAGGCATGATGCTAAGGAAAGGACAAAGACACAGAAAAAAAAAAAGAAAAAAAAGAAAAAACAAAAAGAAAACAAAAAAAAACAAAAAACAAAGCACAAACCAAGGGCAGACTGCAAGTTCGCACAAAAAAAATATAGAACAAAAATCTATATGATGCATGAACAATTATAACGTCATGATGCATATTCTAATGCAGTAAAACTAAGTTCAATTTAAATTCAATTTCACAAAATTGGCTTGAGCACAGAGTTTCTAAAAAAAAAACCCAAAATTGAAAACCACTTGTTAAGATTTTGAAAAAATTTGACTAATTGATCATCACACAAGTTAGAATACACAATATAATGATCAATTACATCAATTCAACAAGCCAATTGCATCAATTGAACCCAATTTGAACAAATCCCCAATTCGGATCAATTACAAGCCCTAGAATTTTCAATTTTTCACAAAACACAAAATTGATCAAATTAAACCATCAATATCATGTTTATATCATGTCCCAACAAAAACCCAATGATCAATTTCACATAAAATGGCTTGAATCATGAAAACCCCCAAATAGGAATAGGTCCAAAAATTTCAAGGAGAAATGCATGAAAAATGCATGAAACTTGAAAATAAAAGAAAAAGGAGGGGTATAATGGACTAACCGGCCTTAGAGGAGAAAAACCTTGCAAAAATTTTGGAGGAAAATGACAAAAAATGTGCTGAGTGAGCTTGCTGAGTCGGAGAGAGAGTGAAAAAGGTTTGAAATGTTTTGAAAAGTGACTTGAACAAGTCAAAGTCTGATATTGTAAAAACCTGATTCGCGATGTTTGATTGATCAAAAATTACATTCGATCGATCGAATCAACTCGAGACTCTTAAAAGAATTTTAAGCACATTGTCGATCGATCGAAAAACAGAATGGATCGATCAAAACAGGCAAAGGCTCACAATTTTTTTTTTTTTTTTTTGAAAAACGACAGTTTTGAACACAAAAAATTTTGGCCATAAACTCCTCAAAGCATTAAAATTGATGAACAAAATGCATGAGTATGAGATGAAATGCTTTTTCAAAAGCCTAAGTTTTAAGCCCAGTTATTCAAAAAAAAAAAATTTACCATTCTCCCCTTAAATTCTCAAGCAAAAAAAAAAATGTTTTGCATAATACTTAAGGTATTTTCAAACTTGGTTGGTTAGACCAAAAACACACACAATAACATGTACAGTGTTTAGCAAAGAGTAACTTGTGTAATGTGTGCAACTAGCAAAAGCTTGAGATACATGTGAGGTGATATGTGAATAGAAATCAAACACAAAGTCTACAAAATTCATCACATAGAATTTGAAAGAGACTATCACCAAAAGAGTTACATCATATAACTTCCACATCTCTTAGATCATAAGCTTGCAATCATGTAAATTTCTTGAATTTTGCCTCATAATATACACACCAATTTTAATTATGTGATTTGACATCAAGCCTAATAGTACACACCAATTTTAAGCATTAAGCATTTAAACTGAAGCTTCACCTTTTTTTTTTTTTTGTGTGCATGTGCTACACTTTTTCGAGCACAGAATCTTAAGATATGCACTAAGGTGTTCATGATTGACTAGTGAACAGTGGTGAGATGGTTATTTATGCCTTTCTCAAAAGGATCAAGTCCGACAGTCAAATAACATGTGAATTCAAGATTAAGACAAAGTGATAAACACCATAAACATCTTTCCCACACAACATGCACTACAAAGCTTCAACTAGTCAAGTGCAATGAATAAGCTCATCAAAGCTAAACAAGGTACAAATACATGTTATGTGTAAATAAGTTGACCAACCTTGTTTTCAACAATCAAGAAAAATAATGCCAAACACAATTTGCTTTCCTCCCCTTTTTTTTTATTTTTTTATTTATTTAAAAGAGAAAACAAAAATAAATCCTAGAATGAAATGCATAAATGTTATGCAATGCAAGTCCTAGAAACAAAACAACACAAAAACCAAAGAACAATGGTCACAAAAGAATAGAGCAATGAAGCACAAGGACCATGTCAGAAAGACTCAATTAGATCGAGTCTTTTGCATCCAAAACTTTTTAGATGCACCACGAGCATTGGAGTTCCTATTCACATTCGAGTGATTTCCAACTCCAGGATTGGAATAAAGGTTTAAAGTCTTTACCAATTCACCGATGAGTGTCATAGGATCTTGTGCTTGAGGCACAGGCACTTTTGGTTTGTTTGCTCTCTTAGCAGCTTGAAGCTTGTAACAGTTAGGATGAATGTGTCCAGAATTTCCACAAAAATGACAAACCCAAGCTGGTTTACCATGCATCTTGTCCTTAGAAAGGGTAGACTCCTTTGGTTTAGACTCTTTCAGATCAACCCTAATCTTCCTAGATGGTGAAACTTCTATGGGTTTGACAACCTCACTCATAGGGGGTTTGACAGTTTCACTCACAACCTCACTCATGGAAGGTTTAGAAGAAGATGAAAAAACAAAGTTTGTGGAATGTGGTGCAGACACAGAGATGCTTTCAACAAAGCCTAAACCGGATTTGTTAGAGGGATACTTTTGAACACTCAGCATTTGATCAAGTTTAAACTAGCAGATCTAGCAATAGATAAATCATGTTCCAAGGTTTTAACTTTATCAAGCAAGAGCATATTCTCAGATTTCACATTGTTCAAAAGATCATTAGCATCAAACAATTTAACAAGCAAATTCTTCTTATCAAGCTCAAGAGATTCAATTTTCTTCAGGCCAAGTTCAACATTCATAGCATCCTTTGCAGCAACTTTGCAAAGTTTATTATTGGTCTCTTGAAGATTTGCATCCTCAGAGAGTTCCCTATCAAAAGGGTTCTCTTCAACAGACACGCTTTCATTGACTACAGCAGTAGCAGTGAAAGCAATGAAGTTTCCATCCTTGTCACATCCAGACTCATCATCAAAAACCTCATTATCACTAAGGGTTACAGCCATAGCTTTACCCTTAGACCTCAAGAATGTAGGACATTCAGATTTAACATGACCATGCCCTTGACATCCAAAACATTGAGAACCCAAAGAATTATTGAAAGATTGACCTACTTTTTCTCTAGGTTTTTCAATGTTGCTAACCTTAATGGGATCATTCTTCTTAAAATTTCTAGGTTCAGCAGTGTTTGTATTTCTTGCCTTTCTGTTACTTTTCCTAAGAAAGTTTCTAAAATTCTTGTCAAGGTAAGCAATCTCTATAGCAGAGAGCTCATCATCAAATCCACCAACCTCAACATCATCAATTGACTTGAGAGCCATTGACTTGGATTTGCTAGCTTTGGGTAGGTTTAGCTCATAGGACTGAAGAGATCTTACAAGCTCATCAACAGGGATGGAGTCCACATCCTTGCTCTCAGTAATGGCAATCACTTTGGGCCTAAAGTCCTCAGTCAATGATCTAAGAATCTTCCTAACAATTTTAGGTTAATCATAGATTTCACCTAGATTAAAAACAGAATTAACAATATCATTTAGTTTAGCATAGAATTCATTAAAAGATTCATCATCAGATATCCAAATGCTTTCAAATTTAGAAGTTAATTGTTGCAATTTATTAATCTTAATTGTCTTTGTGCCTTCATGCACAGTCTGGAGGATTTTCCAAGCAATATGAGCAACCTCAACATTAGAGATTCTCTTAAATTCCTTTATAGAAACAGCGTTAAAAATGACATTCATAGCTTTGCTATTGAACCCAGCTGCTTCTTTTTGAGAAGTTTGCCACTCACTCACAAGAGTAGTGGGCTTCTCTCATCCATACTTAACGGAATTCCAAACCCTCTCATCAATAGATTTCAAAAAAGCTTTCATCTTTACTTTCCAATAAGCATAGTTATTCCCATCGAAATGAGGAGGAACAACCAGAGAGTGTCTGTGTTCCATGACAACAAGGGTCAAGGATTAGCTCAGAGATCAAAAGATCTACAACAAGAGAGCTATCCGCTCTGATACCACTTGTTAAGTTTTTAGACCCCTTAAAACACAACAATTGGATTAACCTAGTTTATTAGCCAAGTGATTAACTTAGTCAAATTATGCAAATCTAGGTTAACACAATCAAATAGTCATATCAAGATATAAAGCAGCGGAAATATAAATAACACAATGATATGATCACTCAGGAAAACCAAACCGGTAAAAAACTTGGGGAGGATTTAACTTAGCTATTCTCAAGGTAAACTTGAATCCACTATATGAAAGAATCGAAGTTCATACAAAAGGACTTACAAGCACCCACACTCGACTTCCTAATGCTACCCACCAGTAGAACTTACTGACACGACCACGTGCAAGCTCCGAATCCACGGACTCCTTCTTTCTTGGATTCTCCAATCAAGTACAAGCACTCCTACTTGTGTTCCTTTAAAATTCTATGACAGAAACTGAGTTGATCATCAAGGTGTTGATAATATCTCTACCTTGAAAACCCGAAGTTTATGTGAAGGAAAGCTCCTCAAGGATCTCACAAGAGATTCACACAAACTGCAAAATATGAATAACAATACAACCAGAGCAACTCTCAAAACGTGGCTAAGGTTTTGCCTTATATACCTAGGGCAAAAACATAAAACCCTAAACGTTTAATGAGATAGGGCTGAGTTGAAAAATCTGCAAAAAAAACATTCTGGCTGACTTTCGATCGATCGAGTCTATCCTTCGATCAATCGAGCCAGGCCGAAATGTACTAA
Organism: Quercus aquifolioides; assembly: GCA_019022515.1. Classification (NCBI taxonomy): domain Eukaryota; kingdom Viridiplantae; phylum Streptophyta; class Magnoliopsida; order Fagales; family Fagaceae; genus Quercus; species Quercus aquifolioides. Next base: position 206,918 of record JAFHAW010000038.1, read on the forward strand.
TACATCTGCAGCCTCTTGATTCCAACTTTACATGAATTACACAACTTTGAGCAAGCCTAAACAAGACTAAACATATTGTTTTGATCATGGTTTACCAACATTACATATTAGAGTTCTAAATACATCAAATCCTAAGTCTTTAGAACCTAACAAAGATCTTAATAGTACTTTATTGTCAATTCATTAATATCATAGAGGTTATCTCAGTCCCAAAAAAAATGGTTAATTTAGTTTGATTTATAGACAATTTCCTGCTAATATGGAGGTAATGGATGTTGTATGGTTTAGCTCATTGTAGCATTTAATGTAGAATATATTCGAAATGGAGCCTGTGCCATTCGATCCTTCTCTGCTAACCCAACAACAATATCATATCTCTAATGATGCAATGGATGGCAATGTACATTGTAAGATCAAAATTTATTAATGTCCTAATAATATCTACAATTATTCAATTTACATGAAAATAATTTCAACATTACCAATATAACATTGTACTTTTTTAAAAAAAAATTCAGGTTTCCACCTTACGAGTGCGACCCCAAACATTTGCACCTCCCCCGCAATTAGGCAAGTGTATTTCCCCAAATTTGCATCAATGTAAACTATACCATGCCACCCGCTTATCGCATATAGATATTGACTGGGGTCTTATCACTTCTCTGGTAAAGCGGTGGCAATCAGAAACCCATACATTTCACTTACCTACTTGTGAAATGTCGATCACTCTACAGGATATAGCAATCATTACAGGATTGCCTATTGATGGAAATGCAGTGTGCGGGCCCACTAATTTGGACTAGGGAATAGTTTGTCAGAATTTACTTAGGGTTAGACCACTTGCAACAGGATTGGACTATGATGGCCTTAAAATAACCTAGGTAAGGAATACATTCTTAAACCTACCAAAGGGTGCCAATGTTGTAACAATCCAACAATATGCTAGGGCATACATGTTTCAGGTTTTGGCTTTACTATTTGGAAATAAAAGCCAAAGTAGATTGCATTGCTGCTTTCTCTAGCTAGACTTTGGTGTAGCTGGGGAATATAGCTAGGGTTGTGCCACACTTGCTTTCCTTTACAAAGAGTTGTGTACTACTGCCATTAGAAAAAGCACGGAGGTTGCAGACCTTGTTTTCATATTTGACCCCAATTCTAATAAATCCAATGAATTTAAATGGTGACGACCCATACGGTTGTTGGTATAATATTTATTTTCTATTTCTATACAAAATTGTAGTCTATAGCGTTTATCCTTGATACTTCCAAACCTTAAAATCAGTGGCAATCATTAATTGTGTATAGGTGGGTGACTAAGAGAAATTTTACTCACACACCAATGCATGTTCTACTTGCGTATTGTTCTAATCATGACACACATCATAATCAACAGGTCATATATGTTTTCACAATGCATCAATGGTTAATTTACTAGATATGTTATTTCTTGATCGATTATAACATAGTTATTGTAATTGGAATTGTAGGTTTTTTGGACATTGTACAGTAATTATTTGCATCCATGGTGTCTTGCGGAAAAACATATATGGACTACAACATAGCCATTGCTCTGCTTCCAAATTGTGTGGTACTACCATCCAGAAAAAGTAATGTGACAGTTTGGGTTGCTGCAAAGATGTCTAAAGTGGCCTACTGACAATTTCGATAAATCTGTGTATTGTGTAAAGTTGACAGGAAAGTCCAGTGTCAATTGGCATAGGCAGCATGCACAATACTACTGACTTTGGAATGAGCAAGCTCAAAATGTAGTTGGGGAAGACAATTTTGATTTAGGTGTGAACTACACAACATGGTACCATCAACATGGTCACCTATTCACGACACTTGAGGCTGCTGCCCATACGTACCAAGTTATTATTTTAGCTTTTTCAATAATACCGCACTAATATTGATAACAAATTATCTACACAAAAAAATATATAGCTTTTCTATTTTAATAATATCAATAATTTTTTTCCTTTTTATGTGGCAGCAAACTGAGATCAATAACGAACAAAAGAATGATCTGACTGCACAACAATTCCTTCCAGTAATAGTAAAGAGCCTCAGTTGAGTGAAGTTATCAATGGAAACAAATATTTTCTCCATCCCTACTGAGAGGGTAATGCACTTCGGGCAATGATAGAGGCACCAAGGAAGACGGCACCCGTAAACCTCTACTAAAACCCGCTTGTCCACCTCTACATAGCGTGGACAATGCGGAAATGATGAAGCTAGACCATCCACCTCCACATAGCATAATATGTACTGCTCTGCCCAAGCTGGGCCATCAACAGCCACCCGTAATGAGCCGACCACCTTCAATGAGTATAATCCAATTAGTGTCAATGAGTACTACATGACTTTATATCAATAGATTGGATCATCCACTTCCTGAGGACAAGGATTTGATGGTTTGTATAGCTATGACCATTATCCCCAACCTAGTTCAACACCTCCCTCCTATCCTATTTTGGGCAATACAATTATGACCACCTCCATCCTATTTTGGGCAATACAATTATGACCATGATAGTCATTCCCCTTCCCCACAACATCCTTATCCAACTTTATATGATGGTCAACCCATGACTAATCCATTTCACAATAATCCATATCCACATGGGTAGTACAACCATGAACAACATGACTCGTTCATCACACCACAGCCTTCCCAACCATCCCCTTATATTGGTGATTTTTGCACACCACCAAATACATGGGCATATGCTCCAGACTCTAAGGAAGAGGCCTCCATAACAAACTTTGAGAAAGATGCCTCAATTGAGGACAGTGGGGAAGATGTAGAAGATGCAGAAGATATGGAGGTGCCATCAGATGATGAAAGTGACGAAGGTGGTAATTGTCAAACAAATTTCGATATTAGAACGCAACCAAGGCATATGGGGAAAAGTCCCTCTTCTAAGACGATTGTACCTATACAAGCACGAAGGTACCCTTAACAAGTAAATAGGCATCCTCCACATTGTGGAACACAACAAAAACTTTGTGTACCCCATCGTGGCAATCACTAATCAATATAAAATGACTATCTATTAATAATATATTAAAGTATTATCATTTTTTGTGCATCATTGTAGTAAAAAAATATTATGCCTAGATAGTATACATATCACATTGTACTACTAACTGTAAGACCTTTGTGAAAATAAGAAATGTGTACATATATTTTGGTATTTGAAATTAGTGCCCAATTAATCTAATCATACATTTGTTTAATATAATTGTTCAATCCTACATCTGTTTAATATAATTGTCCAATCCTACAAATCCAACATAGAATCTATGTGTAGCCACAACTGTAGGCGCAGAATAGGCAAAAAAAAAAAAAAAAAGTGTCAAACTTCTATTTTTGTAGTTGATCCTTTTTCCTTTGCATGATGGCTAGTGTGGTGTACATTTCTATTTTCATTCTCCATGGCCTCTCTTCCAAACCCTCGTAAAAGTGTCAAAGAAAAATAAAACTTTCACCACATAATTTTCGTCCAGGTTTAATCCATCAACTTGTGAGTTAATTTAGACCTTCAAAAATTGTGAATTTCGAAAACCTCAAAACTGGAAAGTTGTAGATATTTAAGTCACGGTTCCAGCCCATCTAGCCTTGAGTCAATTAGATTTTTGAGAAGAGAGGTACACCTAAAATACTAATTAGTGCTCAAATCTGAATTTTCCTCTTTAGATTCCGGCTCTTTGATTTCTTTCCTTATTTGAAGCTTTTAAACATGGTAAATAACCTAAGCACTCCATAAAAAGTATACATTTTAAGGTGTTATCAAACCCCCAAACTGTAATACACAACACACACACACACACACACAAAATAAACGCACACCCCAATCCAACTTGTAGTGATAGAACACGTCATATTAAAATATATTGATCATTAACCCTAAATCCATACAAATTACTATCAAAATTTTGACTGTGAATATGATTGACAATAAGTTATGTGGAATGCGTACAAGCAATATAATGATAAGGTAAATTCTAAGGGCCACTAAAAAAAGGGAAACAAACATTGTTTAACTAGCTAAACGTGAAAATGAGAATTTAACTTATGTTTATATCATATATGCTTGTCAATGGAATTAGTACCAACTTGTTTTTTCAAATAATACAAACTAACAATACGGTCCAACTCCTATTAAAAAAAAAAAAAAACAATCCAACCAATCCACTGAAGTAGATTGAATACATATCTTATGTTGGGTCATTTAGTTTGACCACTAGTGGAGCCAGCCACAGTTCGAGTGGGGCATGTTCTTTTATTATGGCATTCTTACCTACAAAGATTGCACAATAGCCTTGGTTGATGCTTTGTCCTTATATCCATTTTATTTCGAAGCCGTGTTGATCTTGGTTGACCTTTTGAATGGCACAGACTGACATTAGGATACAAGCCCGGGAAATTAGGCTCATTCCAATGTACATTATCTGGAAGCAAGCGAAATCTAGGTGCATAACAAGCAAATTGTTCTTCCAAATGGTAGCAGCGGTCGATATATCGTATTGCAAATATGCTTTGATATTTACACATGGCAATGACATGTGAGCATGTAATCTTATAAACCTGCCATTTTTGATAACTACAAGTTCTCTGCCTCATATTTACCTCATGAAGATGATTACCCCTGTATGCAAAGTTAGGGTTTATTAGTATTCTGACTTCAAGCAAACCGTCTTTATGACTGAACACAATAATTGAAAGCTTTAGTGCCTTTTTTTCCCATTTATTTAGTTTATTCCTTGCATAGGCTGTAATGAGTTCACCGTTTGTAACCTTTACGAGTGCCTTAGTATACCAATTGGCAAAGTAGGCTACACAACAGTATTATATAAGTTCGACTAATGCAGTTATGAGCATATCTCTAGCACTCTTTAGAATACCATTGAAGTTTTCAGACAAATTTGTGGTCATTGCCCCATAACGATGTCCACCATTGTGTGCTAAAGTCCACTTCTGCACCGGTACATGCCTTAAATACAAATCACCATCTACACTTAATTGAGTAATTCTATCCCTAATTATTTGATACTTTCGTACCTAATTCTCCATGCCTGCTCACATTACCATAGCCTTTAAGATTTTATTCCCAATTTGTTGATTGAAATTGCTAGCCACATGGTGAAGGTAAAAACAATAATACCAACGTGTCAATTGACATAGAGTTCGTATCATTGAAATTATACCAAGGTGACGATCAAATATGACACATAACCCATCCCGATTAGTGACATTATTCTAAATACAACGCAAAAACCAAGTCCAACTGTCATCAGTTTCCTCCTCCACAATGGCAAAAGCAAGTGGAAAAAGTCTATTGTCACCATCCTACATTGATACAATCAGTAACTTACCTTTGTACTTACCATATAGGAAAGTTCCATCTATACTAATCACTGGCCTACAATGTTGAAAACCTTCGATTGATGGACCTAAAGCCCAAAACACTCTGTTGAATATCGCACAGCCTAGCATAGTAGCAGGTAATGTTCTCCAAATAACCTTGCTGCCCGAGTTTGAATCAGTCAAAGCTTGCATCCATTTTGGCAATAATTGGTAAAATCTGTCCCAATCACCAAACCCTCCATCAATTGCCTTTTGCTTCGCCTCCCACACCTTAAAATAAGAAGATCGGTATTGGTACTTATTGTAAAAAGTCTGCTGAAGAGAAGAAATCCTTATGGTTAGATCATTTTTGACAATATCCCTTAATTCTTTCTCAATAATATGGATATCTAATTGCTCATGATCTTGTGTGAGTGTGGACTCTGTACATGTGTGTTGACCATTGTATTTCCTAACCTCAATGAACCCATGTGTAGCCCGAAAGCATGCTCGAAGATGCTAAGAACAATGTTTGCAACAAACAGACCAATATGCTGGATCTGACTCTTTTACACTAAATGTTTGGTTCTTCTTGATGTGATATTGTTTAACAACAGCTTGTAGTTCATCCTTATCAGCAAAAAGCAAGCCCACGTAAAACTCTTGGGTAGGGTCCCAAGTACTCTGAACGGGCTTTTCAAATGGTGGGGTTCGATCAATCATATTTTCCCATGTGTTTTGTGAAAATCTTAGCGATAAAGGTTGATGGAATACCATTGTTGGATTGCTTTCATGAGTAAGTTCATCGGGAAGCTCTTGTTCATCTCCAACATCATCAAGGACCTCGTTGTTATCAATTGGTCATGACTTTCCATGGCCTACATCCTTTTGGATAATGTATGAACTGCATTTTGAGTAGTAGTAGCTATGCGGTGTGTATCATTGGGATGATTAGCAACTCTCTGAGTGGCGGTTCAGTTATACTAAGCTTCAAACTCAAAACAAGTAGCCTCTAGTGAGACATGCTCAGTTGGGTTATCATAGTTAGCATCACTGGTGTTCATTGGCCGATAAGGAACATGTTGGTCCTCAGTTGTAACATAGGCATATGGAACATGGTAGTCAGCATCAGCAATGTTCATTGGGGAACGAGCTGCATCTTTAGAATAATAACTAGCGTGAGTGGCATATGGATCATGAAAGTGCCCGCCATGTGAATAACTAAACAATCCACTCAGTCCTTCATTGGCATATCGAATAGGAAAAACATCTCAATGGCTTTTTATGGACTCTACACCCACGTACAACTCTGCACCTACAAATCCATATTGGTAGCCTAACATATCGAATATTGCATTGACACTATTATCATCTTCTACCAAAACTTGTTGGTAAATCATAGGATGTGGATGACATTGAAAAGGAAATCTATACCAAATAGTAAGTTTTGAATCTTCTCTATTTATATGAAGCGTGGATGCTACTCCATCACATAGATCTTCAAATGTACCACCCCGGCTTAATGGAAGCATAGAAGGAGGTGGCCCTTCATAATAAACCTCATTTTCGCCATGCTTAATTATTCCACCGGAATGGATGAGAAAAATAAACAACTATTAATATATTAACACTACACAACCATTAAAATGTAATACAAGAAGGTAATCCATTAAATAGCCAATGTTTAAATAGCTAGAGCTGGGAGAATTCTATTAAAGAGGATTGGTTCACTGATAATTTATTATTGTCCATCATTGTAGTAAAAATAATTTTTTGTTTCTTTTTTTTTAAGTAACTTACCATAACATTAACATTTAGAAGGATCTGTTATGGGTTAAGTTTATTATTTTATGTAGCTTTACATTTTGTTTCTTCTAAAACAAGACAGATTATAGTATTCTCATGCATCCATACAATAATAGATAAATATTTCTAGTATCTTACAATTTTCATTATTATTATTATACCTAAAACCTAGATTTCTGATTTATGAGCATATACTAGCCTTTTTTCTTTTTCTTTTTTGGGTTTTCTTATAGCATACATGTTTATTATAGGCTAACAAAGTAAGTATTCTTTAAGGAATATGTCAATTTTGAAATATATTTTTGCTATATGAAATTTTAGGCAAGAATTCATGAACAAATAATTTAAAACATATCATACAAATTAGTTCATGTTGCAAAACACAAAATACAAAAACAAGATTTTCATGAACAAATAATTTAACAAAAACAAGATTTTCATGCTTAGCCATGTCCCTAAAACATATCAACATGAATATTATAAAAAGAAAAGTAACTACTTAAGAGATGTAACTCACCTTGTAAGAGGTAAAGAATGGATAAATATTTGCAAGTGTTGTTTTTTATAGTTGTTTGTAGAATGTATAGCATGCATGAATTGAAAATGGTTGATAGCATTATGAGGGGAATAAGAGTGGAGAAGAAGTTTGATAGAATTTTTAGGGGAAAAAGAGTAGAGAATAAGAACCGTAGAAACTTCAGTAACATTAGTGTTGTTTAAATAGGATGCAAGTTCCACATAAGTTAAATTCTTAAATTTTAAACTGTATAACTAAATACGCCAATTAATTGACCAAATACAACACAACAAAGACCAAGATGGGACAATATTCAGATACAAACAAATTACTTAACTATAAACACATATCCACTTTTACTTTTGTTTTGTTAGTGTGTCGACAAAGAATCAAACACAAGAATCTTGTTTCTTTGTTTCATAGGGCAAATCATGCAAAGAATCTATGTTTTTTTTTTTTTTTTTTTTATACAGTGTATAAGCACATCAATCATCTTTTTCTTCCATGATTTTCTCTCTTCGGGGCATGCATGAATAGGTTCTGCAACATATTCACATATTAGCACTAGCACAGAATAAGAATCTATGTACTTTTTTTTTTCTTTTTTCTTTTTTTTTTGTAGAGAATAAGAATCAATGTACTTAAATCTATAATTATTTGTTTCATAGAGAAAATCATGCAAATAATCTATAGTCATTACTTTTATAGAATGAAATGAAAGAACATGACATACTAGCACAAACCAAATTATTTTGGTAAAAAAACTACTGACATACGAAAAGAATAAGAATATGTGTACTTCTTTTCTTTAGAATAAGAATCTATGTTGCAAAATATTTTTTTTAACCTGACTATTCTCTGTCTCTCTCTCTCTCTCCCCTCCAATTTTCGACAACTCTATTGCCAAAATTCTTTTTTTTTCCTCTCATTTTCAACAATTCCATTGCCACAACTCAATTTTTCTTTTTTCTTTTTTCTTTTTTCAATTTTGGCAACTTGGCTGCCACAATTCCTTTTTTTTTTCCCTCCAATTTTCGGCCCACATTAATTTTTCTCTCTCCTCTTTTCTCCAATTTTGGCAACTTGGTTGCCACAATTCTTTTTTTTTTTCCTCCAATTTTCGGCAACTTATTGTGCATTTGGATTGGGATGGAAAATTAAAATTATTTTACTATTCAGCTTATTTTTTCTACTATTCATGTGCCCCACTGCACTTTTTAGTACTATTCGTGGGACCCATTTGTTAGGTTCTAAAGACTTAGGATTTCATGTATTTAGAACTCTAATATGTATTGTTGGTAAACCATGATCAAAACAGGCTGTTTAGTCTTGTTTAAACTTGCTCAAAGTTGGTTCTTTTATGTAAAGTTGGAATCAAGCTGATGCAGTAGTTATTGTGCATCTTGACCTGGCTCGATTAATCGAAGCTTAGGCTCGATCAATCGAATCTCAGGCAGAATGTGTTTTTGCTGCATAATTCCAACTCAGCCCTAACTCCTAAAACGTTTTGGTTTTATGTTTTGGCCCTAGGTATATAAGGCAAACCCTAGCCACATTTTAGAGGTTGCTCATATTACTGTTTGTGTGAATCTCTTGTGAGATCTATGAGGAGCTTTTCTTCACACAAGCTTAGGATTATCAAGAAGGAGATTCGTTCAAGAACTTGATGATCATTCAGTTGCTGCCATAAGAGCTTAAAGATACACAAGCGAGAGTGCTTGTACTTGCTGAAGAATCCAAGAAAGAAGGAGTCTATGGTTTCGGAGCTTGTACGTGATCGTGTCAGTAAGTTTCTACTGGTGGGTAGTAATAAGATATTAGTGGTCTAAGTCTTATTGTAAAACTTCAATTCTTTCTATAATGGATTCAAGTTTATCTTGAGGATAGCTAGGTTAAATCCTCCCCAGGTTTTTTACCGGTTTGGTTTTCCTAGGTGATCATATCTTTGTGTTATTTATATTTCTGCTTCTATATACTTTTTTTTTTTTTTTTGAGAAACGCTTCTATATACTTGATATGATTGTTTAAGTATGATAACCTAGATTTGCATAATTTGACTAAGTTAATGACTTGGCTAATTAACTAGGTTAGTCCTATTGTTGTTTAAGGCGTCTAAAAACTGTATAAGTGGTATCAGAGCAGGTTGCTCTCTTGTTGTAGATCTTTTGATCTCTGAGCTGATCCTTGACCCCTGTTGTCATGGAACACGGACACTCTTTGATTATTCCTCCTCACTTTGATGGGAATAATTATGCTTATTGGAAAGTAAGGATGAAAGCATTCCTGAAATCAATTGACGAGAGAGTCTAGAACTCCGTTGAATACGGATGGGAGAAGCCCACTACTCTTGTGAGTAAGTGGCAAACTTCTTAAAAAGAAGCAGCTGAGTTCAATAGCAAAGCTATGAATGCCATCTTTAACGCTGTTTCTATGGAGGAATTTAAGAGAATCTCTAATGTTGAGGTTGCTCACACTGCATGGAAAATCCTCCAGACTGTGCATGAAGGCACTAAGACAGTTAAAATTAATAAGTTGTAGCAGTTAACATCTAAATTTGAAAGCATTAGGATGTTTGATAATGAATATTTTGATGAATTCTATGCTAAATTAAATGACATTATTAATTCTGCATATAATCTGGGTGTAATCTATGATCAACCTAAAATTGTTAGGAAGATTCTTTGATCTTTGACTGAGAACTTTAGACCCAAAGTGACTGTCATCACTGAGAGCAAGGATGTGGACTCCATCTTTGTTGATGAACTTGTAGGATCTCTTCAGTCCTATGAGTTAGACCTACCCAAAACTAGCAAATCCAAATCAATGGCTCTTAAGTCAGTTGATAATGTTGATGTTGGTGGATTTGATGATGAGCTCTCTGCTATAGAGATTGCTTACCTTGCCAAGAACTTCAAAAACTTTCTTAGGAATAGTAACAGAAGGGCAAGAGGTATAAACACTGTTGAACCTAGAAAATTTAGGAAGAATGATCCCACTAAGGTTAACAACATTGAAAAACTTAGAGAAAAAATAAGTCAATCTTCTAATAATTCTCTGGGTCCTCAATGTTTTGGATGTCAAAGGTATGGTCACATGAAATCCCACATACTTGAGGTCTAAGGGTAAGGCTATGGCTGTAACCCTTAATGATAATGAAGTTTCTAATGATGAGTCTGGGTGTGACAAGGATGGGAACTTCATTACTTTCACTACTACTGCTATAGTTAATGAAAGTGTATCTTTTGAAGAGAATCCTTTTGATGGGAAACTCTCTAAGGATGCAGATCTTCAAGAAGCCTACAATAAACTTTGCAAAGTTGCTGCAAAGGATGCCATGAATGTTGAATTAGGCTTAAAGAAAATTGCATCGCTTGAGCTTGATAAGAAAAGTTTGCTTGTTAAATTGTTTGATGCTAATGAACTTTTGAACAATGTGAAAACTGAAAATATGCTCTTGCTTGATAAAGTTAAATCTTTGGAACTTGATTTATTTTTTGCTAGATCTGCTAGTTCTAAACTTGATCAAATGCTGAGTGTTCAAAAATCTCATTCTGACAAATCTGGATTAGGTTTTGTTGAAAGAATCTCTATGTCTGCACCCCATTCCACAAACTTTGTTCCTTCTTCCTCTGAACCCCCTGTGAGTGAGGTTGTGAGTGAGACTGCTAAACCTGTAGAGGTCACACCTCCTAGGAAGATTATGGTTGATCTAAAAGAGTCTAAATCTAAGGAGTCTACCCTTTCTAAGGACAAGATGCATGGTAAGCCTGTTTGGGTTTGTCATTTTTGTGGAAAGCCTGAACACATTCGTCCAAACTGTTACAAGTTGCAAGCAGCTAAGCAAGCAAATAAGTCGAAAGTGCCTGTGCCTCAAGCACAAGATCCTATGACACTTATTGGTGAATTGGTAAAGGCTCTAAACCTTTATTCCAATCTTGGAGTTGGAAATCACTCTAATGTGAATATGAACTCAAATGCTCGTAGTGCATCTAAAAGGTTTTGGATGCAAAAGGCTTAATCTAATTGAGTCTTTCTGACATGATCCTAGTGCTTCATTACTCTACTCTTTGTGACCATTATTTTTTTGGTTTCTGTTTGTTTTTCTTCTTTTGCTTCTAGAATTTACATTGCATAACATTCATGCATTTCATTCTAAGACTGTTTTTGTTTCTTCTTTTCAAAATAAAAATAAATAAATAAATAAATAAAAGGAAAAGGAAGCAAATTGTGTCTTATATTTATTCTCTTGGTTCTTGAAAACAAGGTTGGTCAATTTATTTTCGCACAACATGTCTTTGTACTTTGTTTAGCTTAGATGAGCTTATTTATTGTACTTTACTAATTAAAGCTTTGTAGTGCATGTTGTGTGAGAAAGATGTTTATGGCTTTTGATCACTTTGTCTTGATCTTGAAGTCACATGTCTTTGACTGTCGGACTTGAACCTTTTGAGAAAGGCATAAATAACCATCTCGCCACTGTTCAATAGCCAATCATGAATACCTTAGTGCATATCGTAAGATTGTGTGCTCGAGAAAGTGTAGCACATGCACAAAAACAACATAAGGTGTAGCCTCGGTTTAATTGCTTAAAATTAGTGTGTACATTATCCCGGTTTTTAATAAGTTTCTGAACAACTAAAATTAGTGTGTACAATATGAGGCAAATTCAAGAAACTTACATGATTGCAAGCTTATGATCTAGGAGATGTGAGAGTTATATGATGTAACTCTTTAGGTGATAGTCTCTTTTAAATTCTATGTGATGAATTTTGTAGACTTAGTGGTTGATTTCTATTCACATATCACCTCACATGTATCTCAAGCTTTTGCTAGTTGCACACACTACACAAGTTACTCTTTGCTAAACATTGTACATATTATTGTGTGTGTTTTTTTGTTTGACCAACCAAGTTTAAAAATACCTTGAGTCTTGTATGCAAAACATATTTGATGCTTGAGAATTCAAAAGGAAAATGTGTGAAAATCTTAATTTTGGGAAACTGGGTTTAAAAACTTGTGTTTTTGAAAAGCATTTCATATCATACTCATGCATTTTGTTCATCTATTTCAATGCTTTGAGGAGTTTTTGCCCAAAATGTATTTTTGTTTTTCAAATCTGTGTTTTTGCTCTAAAAAATTAAGTGAGACTTTGTCTGTTTCGATTGATCCAATCTGTTTTTTTATCAATCGAATTTGTTTTAAAAAAATTCTTTATGAGTTTCTGTATGTTTCGATCGATCGAAACTGTTTTTCGATCAATCAAATATAATGACTTAGTTTTTTTAAAATCAGTTTTTGACTTGTTCAATACACTTTTTCAAAACGTTTTGAACTTTTCTCTCTCTCTCGGATTCGGACAAGCTCACTCATCAAGTTTTTGTCGTTTTCCTTCCAAATTTTTGCAAGGTTTTTATCCTCTAAGGCCGGTAAGTCTATTATACCCTTCCTTTTAAGTTTATTTTCAATTTTCATGCATTTATCATGCATTTTTCTTTGAAAATTTCGAACCTGTGCATATTGGGATTTTTGATGATTCAAGCTATTTTTTGTGAAATTGATCATTGGGTTTTTGTTGGGAGATGTTTTAAACTTGATCTATGATGCTTAATTTGATCAATTTGGGATTTTGTGATGAATTGAAATTCTAGGGCTTGAAATTAATCCGAATTGGGGATTTTGTTCAAATTGGGTGAAATTGATGAAATTGGCTTGATTAATTGATGTAATTGATCATTCTAAACTGTATGTTGTGTTGGGTGATGATCAATTGGTCAATTTGTTTTACAAACAAACAAGTGGTTTTTCAAATTTTGGGGTTTGTTAGAAACTCTTTGCTCAAGCCAAATTTTGTGAATTTGAACTTCAATTGAACTTGGTTTCACTGCATTAGAGCATGCATCATGACATTTAATCTATTCATGCATCATATAGATTTTTGTTCTATATTTGTTTTGTGCTAACTTGCAGTCTGCCCTTGGTTTTTTTTTTTTTTGGTTCTGCTTTGTGTTTTTGTTCTTTCCTTAACACCATGCCTAGGAAGACTAGAACCTATAGGACTCCCTCCTCTTCTTCTGAGTCTCCCTCTAGGAGTGAGCTGTTTAAGGATGCCAAAAGCAGAGAGGCTTATGATAAGTTGAACAGTAAGAGAAAAATCTGGGCTGAGCATTCTGTTATTTTAGATGAGGTTGATCCTGCCATTAGGGCAAATTTTGAGAGTAGGCGCTGGCTGTCCTTGTTAGAGATAGATCATCCACCCCCGACTACCCTGATTAGAGAGTTCTACTCAAACCTCTCTTGCCACTTTTATGATTCCAACACCCTTGTTAGGAGTTGGATACGAGGTGTTGAGTTCACCATTACTCCTAGGGTTATGGCTGAAGCTCTTGGGGTCCTGGTCGTTAGGCAGCCCATCTATCCTTATGAGGAGTCTCCACCCTTGGATGATGTCATGTCATACATCACTGGGTCTTCTATCCAGTAGGATTCTGATCCTAGGATCATGTCCGCTGAGCTTTCTGAGGCTTCCTATCTTTTTCTTAGGATAGCGTGTCATTCCTTGTGACCTATTTCTTATCTCCATACCATCCTTATAGAGAGATGTGTGTTTTTATATGCCCTTGTTTCTAGCGCTTCTATTTCTTTTCCTCATCTATTTCTTCGTTCTTTGAATGAGATTCATAAGGGTAGCGCTGTTGGTCACGCTCTTGTCTATCCTATTTTCATTCATAGGATTTTATTGTTTTTAGGTTTAGATGGTTTCCCCACGTCTGAGCCCGTACATATTACTGGTCCCATAGGTGCCACTTTCCTTAGGCAGAGGGCTGCACATTTGAGACCTCCTCGTGTTAGTCTTCTGGTGCTATACCCCCTCCTCCCTCTGATAGGCCACAAACTGAATGACCCCTTATGATTATTCCAATTAATTAATTAGCCAAGTTATTAATTAATCAATTAATCGTGCAATTGTGTGGAAGCACAAACAAATCACCAAAAACTAAATATGCAACGGAAATTAAATAACACGGTGATTTGTTTATGAATGGGGAAAACCCTAACGGAAAAAACCCCACCGGGTGATTTTCAGGTCACCACTCTCGAAACTCCACTATTATCAAATCAAGTGGTTACAAGTAAAGGAATCCCAAGTACCTTACCAACTTACAGTTGAACCCTTACCCCAATACCCAATTGGACTTGATCTGTAGTGACAATTTTCCTTTTGATGCACGGCTCCCAAGTACGTGACTAATTAATGCGCGGATCCCAGTATGCGACTTCAAACACCAACTAAGGAGGAGAGGTTGGTTGCAAAGTTCTTCCGTTCATCCTACACGATGAATAACAGGAAGATGCTTGGTCACAAAATCCTTTGGTGCAAATACACAGCAACTTCTTCAGAGAAGATGAACTAGGTCAAGAACTTCGTCTTTTGATCACAATTTGCTTGAACAGAGATTGCTCAATGCTTTTGCAACTTGTGTACAATTTGATGGCTCTTAAAACAATCCTTTTATATGTTTAGGGTTAGAAGAAAAGAATGCCCAAAATCATATTCACGGATCCTAAGAAAATCAAATCAGAAAATCTGAAATTATAAATATCGACAGATAGCAGGTGTCGAGCTTTAATGAAATTGCACTTCAGCTTGTTTTTCTTGGACAGACTTGATGACTTCAACACTTGACCTTGAAACCTTGTTTCTTGAAGTATTAAAAACACCTAGAACTACCCAATTACAAGTAAAGTGCGTTTTGTCAAAGGATTAGCCAATTTACATAAATAAATGACATATGTTCTTAACAAGTAAAAACACATTTGTCCTAACACCCTCTTCTACAGGTGATGCATAGGCTGAGATGTCTGGTGCTGCTGTTGCTGCTGATGTTCCTCCACCGACTACTTATGATGAGTTCGACATTCGACGTACGTTGGATCATGTCTTGACCGTTCAAGCGGCTTAGGGACAGGTTTTGGTGGACTTGCTTGATGAGGTTCGTGCTATGCGTGCAGAGTTGGCGCAGTTTAGACGATCTCCTACGCCACTTCCTTTTGATGATGGACTTTAATTTCCCTTTGGCATTTTGTCACAAAAAGGGGGAGTAGCTTTTGTATAGCTTGTAGAGTTTTTGCCGATAAGGGGAGCTTTTCTGTTTGGTTGGAGCTTGTGGTGATTAGATTGTATCTAGGAGCTGCACTTTGTATTTTACATTCCTTTTGGCTCTTGATGTATTTTTTGTTGGGCTATTCATGTTAGGGGAAGAAACATTTTATTTTTGTTTCTTGTTTCACTGCTTATTAATTTATATTTATGAGTTATTCATTGATATATGTCTTTATGTTGTGCTTTGGTGAAATCAAGAATTTATTTTGTTTACTTGTTTTTCCACACATACGTTTATGCGTTTGTTGAGTATTTCAAGAAATACAGGTTGATTCAATTGAGCTGCTGTCTACACTTGCAACTGATGGATAGTAGTTAGGATTGGATTTGTTATGTAAAAGGCTTTATTTTGTAAACTTTGAGCTTTTAGTTTGTGTTTTATCACGGATTGCCAAATGGAAAGTTTGTTAGGTTCTAAAGACTTAGGATTTCATATATTTAGAACTCTAATATATAACCCTTAGTTGCCACAATTCCATTTTTCTCTCCCCTCTTTCCTCCCCTACAATTTCAACTACTTGGTTGTCACAATTGCTTTTTCCTTTCGAGCACTTTTCTCCTTTGGGTACTTCATCTAGGCAACCAAATTTGGGCAGCAGGAATTTTAGTAATCTCAATACTGAAATTCAAATTTTTTTCTCACTCCAGCCATCACATTATTTCTCTCTCCTCTCTCATACTTTTTGTTAAAATTTTGGTAACAGTATTGTCAAAATTTACTTCTTTCCTCATCTTTCCAAATAACTTCCAATAGTTTTCGGGGCTGTTTGGTAACGTTATTCTAATAACATCGTTTGTGTTTTTTGGAAATATGTGTGAATGAAAAATTATGTGAAAATACCTGTAATGTTATTTAAAAACTAAAAAGTGTTACTTAAACTACCATATCAAACAGCCCTTCATATCACAGATAAACTCACTTTTTAGTAATATTAAGTTAAAAGACTTTTTTTTAAAAAAAGCTTTTTGATATTTTTGAAATTTGATTACCCAAAGACTCCCGCTTCCCAATGGCAATGATTACATCTAAGTAGTAAATTGTGTTGGGTGAAATATTAGAGCCCAATTTTTTTTTTTTTTTTTGGAGAAAATATTAGAGCCCATTTGGTAAAAGAGTTTAAGTAATGTTATTTATAATTTTTTTAAATACGTGTGGATAAAAAAATGCGTAAAAAAGTGTGTAAAAAAGTGTGTAATGTTGTTTAAAAATTAAAAATAAGTTGTTTAACAACTCTACCAAATGAGGTCTTAAAATTTGAGTCATGCATATTTTTAATAAACTATTTTTAAAAGGTTTTTATATTATCTTTATTAAAAAAAAAATTATATTAGTGTTCTAATGAAGAAAGAAAAAAGTGATTGTCTGCCGCTTCAAAAGGTTGTGTGACATACTTTGAAAAATAGTGTAATCTAAGCATATTTCTTTAAATATATATATATAATTACTCTGAACTTAAAAAACATAAGCAAACAAATCTTTGCAGGAGTAGAACCCAAAGGAAGATAGCTTCTCCCATGAAAAAAAGAAAGAAAAGGAAGATAGCTTCCTTCCAAAGTGGTACAGTCCTGGCTCCTGGTGTTCAAAATCCTCAATAAAGATTCAATAACCTCGAAAAGATAAAAGAAAATAAAATAAAACCTTGGGAGTTGGGTCCTTTTAGAGCATTAGCATTGGAAAATGCTAATGCTACTCTATTTTATCATTTCAAAACCTCACTTTATCATTATACCATTCAATTTTACAATACCTCCTACATCCCAAACTTATATTTCACTCTTTTAATCATTAAAATATTATTTTTTAACATTTCTTTATTATTTATTTCCAACCGTTTTTTCCTGAGCTTTTCAACAGTCTCACACACACACACAGCCACACACAGAGCAAACCCATTCAAACCCACACACACAGCCACACACACACAGCATCCCATCACCACACACACACCGATCAAAAAAATCATCACCGGAGCAAACCCATTAAAAAAAAATCATCCCCAAAGCCACCGGAGCAAACCCATTCAAAAAAAATCATCACAGGAGCAAACAAATCATCACTGGAGCAAACGAAGCAAACCCATTCAAAAAAAATCATCATCGGAGCCACCATCGGAGCTCACCATCAACCAATCCCAGCCCACCGATCCAAACCCAGCTCGCCGATCCACGCTGATCCAACCTCCAACCTCAAAAATCCAAAACCCAGCACCGGTGCAATGAGAGAGAGGTCGTGCGATGAGAGATGAGAGAGAGGCCGTGTGAGATGGGTGAGAAATTTCGGCAATGAAGCTTCAAAGATGAGAGAGCAGATGGAGAAACAGAGAAGGAAGAGAGAAGAGAACATAAAAAATGAGAGGGATGAGAGAGAAATTTCGGGGGACAACAAGTAAATTTTTTTTTTTTTTTTTTTGCAATACAACAGTACAATTCTATGTTTAGAATTGTACTGTAGCAGTATTGCAAAAAAATTTGCAATACTGCTGTTTACAATTCTCTGATACAAGAGTTTTTGAGACTTAAAATGCTAAAGTTTCCTTAGATTTGGCATTAGCATTCACCAATGCTAATGCTCTTACGGGGGTAGACTTAAAAGTTAGTAAAAAAGTACTATTACATTACTATTATTATTAGTTAGAAGGGTTTGAAGCATGAGAAAGACGTCTCAAAGTACCTGTAGATTTATCCTTTTTGACAATCCAATCCACATAAATCATATCAAGTACTAACATCAAGAATTATCATAATAATTTTATTTAATATAATCTCAAAGTAAGTTAGAGCTCTATAACACATTTTCGAACAATAACTAAAAATCATGTGCCTCCACATAATACATGAATATATATATATATTACAAAACTCTGATGATATAAATGGAAAGTCCCAAAGCTCTCTTAAATATGCAATCCCAACAAAACACTTGAGCTAACAAGCCTCAAGAGCCCAACTTCTAATAAAATTAACTGCAAGCTCCCTTAAAAACAACTAGATCGAATCACCAACCATTAGTAATGTAAGTCTCCCAATTCAGCATAAAACTCCACTCACTACTGATAAGGCAAGCTCCATTCCCATGATACAGCTAATTAATCTGTAAGACTGTGAAAGATTGGGATGAGCTAAAGCCCAGTAAGTAGTATAATTAATGGGGGTGGGGGAAATGTAAGTTTCATCTTCAATGATAATAATATGACAAGAATGATTAAATAATGAAACACAAAGTTTTTCAAAGTAAATACCTTGACACTATGTACTATAATCTGTGAGCACTGACAATATAATTTCCAAAGCCATAAAATTTAACATACGGTAATTTATCACAAATATATCATACTACCACATAGACCGGTTAGGGGATCCACCCATTCACAACTGGCATGATATTGTCCTCTCTGGTATGTAGACTCTTGGCCCCATGGACAGCAGCCTCACCCATACCTTCAAGGTTTTTCTCTCCCCCCATGGGCAGTAGAGAGAGCGCGTAAAATAGGACCTCTCTTGCATGTGGTCTCTTGGCCCCATGGGCAGCAGCCTCACCCACACACAATCAAGGAACCTCTTCCCCCCATGGACAACAGGGAAGAACGCGTCATCCAAAGTGAAAGGGCACTGACCTGGATTTGATTCCATTGTCACAAAGACTACGGAAACCAAATCAGGTGATCACCGGGAAATCACACATGGCATGGTGTCAAAATCACATAAAGCTCACATGTATACATTTCCTTTCAAATACATAGTTTATAACTAGGTAGTTTCAACAAAACCTTAAATAATCTATCTTCTACAAAGTTTGTAAGGTTTTCAACTTCATTATTGTCAAGAGATTTTCTACCAATTTCCCACATAATAAGATAAGATAAGCATCTTTAAATTTTTTAATATTCCATAAAATCCATGATTTCTCTATCAAAGATTAAATAAAAGATGCTCATTTTTCCATATCAACAATTCATGCTTTTGCCCAAATGCAATACCAAATATGATGCATTTTCATATATAATCATATATATATATATATATATATATAAAGGTTACGACACAGTAGTTTTTAGGAAAATATAGTTTCCATAGGTAATTTCCAAAAACGTGTCTAACCCAAAAACAACAATTATGTTATTTTTCAAAAATCCCATTAAAAAGACTACTTACCTCGCATCCGCAAAATCCTAATTCTCCAAGCTCCAAAGGAGATTAGCTAGAACCTCAACAATATCAAGCAAACGTAACATAATAAGCATAAAGCTTAAAATTGTATCTAGCTACAATTTAGGAATTGCCAAATAAGCACTTAATTAGGTAAGCCTAGTATTTAACCCCATCAATAATAATATATTCCACTTCCAAAGTTTCTCAACAAATTGATTCACAAGGCATAAACTCCAATTTATAAAGTTAACCCATTTAATATCATCTCAAACATTATGACTAGTTTCCATAAAATTTACACTACACCATTAAGAGACCCATGAAAGCAAAATCAAAATATCCTCTAAGACAAAAAAAAAAAAAAAATATATATATATATATATATATCCTAAGGTTTACTTCTCATTTTTAGGGTGCTGTGCAAAAGGCCTTGGGTACTAGATTTGATTTGAGCACAGCTTTCCACCCTCAGACAGATGGACAGTCTAAAAGGACTATTCAAACTCTAGAAGATATGTTGAGAGCATGTGTTTGGATTTTAAAGGAAGTTGGGCTAGTCACTTACCTTTGGTGGAGTTTGTTTATAAAAATAGTTACCAGTCAAGTATTAGAGCAGCACCCTATGAGGCTTTGTATGGGAAAAAGTGTAGATCCCCAATTTGTTGGGATGAAGTTGGAGAACGAAAAATCTTGGGGCCAGCGATTATTCAGAGGACTTGTGAAAATGTATATATGATTCGTGATCGACTATGAGCAGCCCAAAGTAGACAGAAAAGCAATTATAACATTAAAAGGAAGGCTTTGGAACTTGAAATTGGAGATAAAGTTTTCCTATGGGTTGCACCACTGAAGGGAGAAATGAGATTTGGCAAAAATAGTAAGTTAAGCCCTTGGTTTGTAGGGCCTTTTGAGGTCTTGGAGAGAGTGGGTGAAATTGCTTATAGAAATTGCATATAGAATTGCCCTACCACCGGCCTTGTCAAGAGTTCATAATGTTTTCCATGAGTCTACGCTAAGGAAATACATTCCTGATCCTTCACATGTTTTGAGTTATGAGCCTCTTTGGATTAGAGATGACTTGTCATATGAAGAAGTTAAGGTAGAGATTTTGGACTGTAAGGAGCAAGTGTTACACAATAGAACAATATCTTGGGTAAATGTGTTTTGGAAGAATCATTCGGTGAAAGAGACATCTTAGAAACATGAGGATGATATGTTGTCGAGATACCCAAGCCTTTTTCAAGATCAAGGTACGTAAAATTTCGAGGATGAAATTTTTATAAGGGAGGAAGAATGTAACGACCCAGACAACACAACAAAAAAAAAAAAAAAAAAAGGGCCAAGGTCAGATTATTTTGGTTTCCCACGTGCCAAGCCCCACCTAACCCCACTACCCACCTCACAATCACTCCATCTTATCCTCTCTTTGGCCGGCTTACTCTCAGCATTTCCTTCTTTTCATTTTTTTTTTGTTTTCTCTCATACGCTCTGCTCTCTACTCATATCCTCTCCACCCGGTACTTCCACACCACCACCACCACCATTTTTCACCATCATTTTCCAGCATGATCACTGGAAAAATTTTGTGAACCCATAAGCACCTTCACATCCTTTTTTTGAGGTAAAAATTTCTCATCTTTTTGGTGGGTTTTACACTTTTGCTTGAGGTTATTTTTATTTAAGCTTTAATAATGATACCCATGTGATTTATGAGCATTGGAAGTGGTATTTATGTGTTTTTATGTATGGGTTTTGTATTGGTGGAATTATTTGATGAGTGGGTATATATTTTGTGCTATTGATGACCACTTAAGGTTTATGTATGGTGGAAAATTTGGGGGTTTTGAGTTATAACATGTGATGGTTGGTAAATCCAATTTTTCCATTGCTATTGGGTTTATTTGGAGTTAGTTGAAGTTCTAAATTTCTTATCTTGGAGGATATATTGATTTTGCTTTCATGGGTCTCTTAATGATGTATTGTAAATTTTGGAAGCTAGTCATAATGTTGGAGATGATATTAAATGGGTTAACTTTATAAATTGGAGTTTATGTCTTGTGAATCAAATTGTTGAGAAACTATGGAAGTGGAATATATTATTATTGATGAGGTTAAATACTAGGCTTGCCTAATTAAGTGATTATTTGGCAATTCCTAAATTGTAGCTAGATACAATTTTAAGCTTTATGCTTATTGTGTTAGGTTTGCTTGACATTGTTGAGGTTCTAGCCAATCTCCTTTGAAGCTTGGAGAATTAGGCTTTTTGCGGGTTGCAAGGTAAGTAGCTTTTTAATGGGATTTTGAAAAATAACCATGTTATATAAATGCTTTTGGGTTAGACACGCTTTTGGAAACTACGTATGGAAATTATACTTTCCTAAAAACTATTGTGTCGTAACCTTAATATATATATATATATATATATATATATATATGAAAATGCATCATATTTGGTATTGCATTTGGGGAAATACATGAATCTGTTGATATAGATAAATGAGCATATTTTATTTAATCTTTGATAAAGAAATCTTGGATTTTATGGTATATTAGAAAATTTAAAGATGCTTATTTTGTCTTGTTATGTGGGAAATTGATAGAAAATATTTTTGACAAGAATGAAGTTGAAAACCTTACAAACTTTGTGGAAGTTAGATTATTTAAGGTTTTTCTGAAACTATCTGGATATGAACTATTTGTTTCAAAGTAATATAACCTGTGAGCTTATGTGGTTTTAACACCATGCCATGTGTGATTTCCCAGTGATCACCCGATTTGGTTTCCGTAGTCTTTGTGACAATGGAATGAAATCCAGGTCAGTGCCCTTTCACTTTGGATGACGCGTTCTTCCCTACTGTCCATGGGGGGAAGAGGTTCCTTGATTGTGTGTGGGTGAGGTTGCTGCCCATGGGGCCAAGAGACCACATGCAAGAGAGGTCCTATTTGACGCACTCTCTCTGCTGCCCATGGGGGGAGAGAAAAACTTTGAGGGTATGGGTGAGGTTGCTGTCCATGGAGCCAAGAGTCTGCATACCAGAGAGAACAATATCATGCCAGTTGTGAATGGGTGGATCCCCTGACCGATCTATGTGGTAGTATGGTATATTTGTGATAAATTACCGTATGTTAGATTTTATGGCTTTGGAAATTATATTGTTAGTGCTCACAAATCATAGTATATAGTTTCAAGGTATTTACTTTGAGAAACTTTATGTTTCATTATTTAATCATTCTTGTCATATCATTATTATTGACGATGAAACTTGCATTTCCCCCACCCCCATTAATTATGCTACTTACTGGGCTTTAGCTCATCCCAATCTTTCACAGTCTTACAGATTAATTAGCTATATCATGGGAATGGAGTTTGCCTTATCGGTAGTGATTGGAGTTTTATGCTGAATTGGGAGACTTACATTACTAATGGTTGGTGATTCGATCTAGTTGTTTTTAAGGGTGCTTGCAGTAGTTAATTTTATTAGAAGTTGAGCTCTTGAGGCTTGTTAGCCCAAGAGTTTTGTTGGGATTGCATATTTTAGAGAGCTTTGGGACTTTCCATTTATATCATCAAAGTTTTGTAATATATATTCATGTATTATGTGGAGGCACATGATTTTTTAGTTATTGTTCGTAAATGTGTTATAGAGCTCTGACTTACTTTGAGAGTATATTAAATGAAATTATTATGATAATTCTTGATGTTGGCACTTGATATGATTTATGTGAATTGGATTGTCAAAAAGGAAAAATCTACAAGTACTTTGAGACGTCTTTCTCATGCTTCAAACCCTTTGGGGTTTAGGGTGTGACATTGTGTAATTGGGTATGACACTAAAATTATTCAAGACACAGATCAAGTGTATGATAAAAAAAAAAAGTGATAATATAAAGGTGTGTTTAAATATTACTATTTTTTTAAAATTAAAATTTTTTTCTAAAAATATTATAAATAAAAATAAAAATTAATTGTAATAGTATAGTAAAATTATAAATAATAAAACTATAAATAGTATAATAAAATACCATAAATACTAACAAAAATAAGTTAATCAGTAAAATAATTTTCATTTATAATTCAATTCAAGCGCACGCCAGAGCAACATAGAACACAGAGAGAGAGAGAGAGAGAGAGAGAGGAGAGACCTTGTCATCACAGATTTCTAATGTTCTTCAGCTTTTCAGGTAAATTTTTTTTTTTTTTACATATTTTGGTCTTAAATGTATTTTAGTTTTGCATTTATATTATTTTTCGATGAGTAATGGGATGATTATGAAGTTCATCGATCGTTCGTTCTTATTGGTGTCCTTTTTGTTTGTCTTTCTTCTTTTACACTTCTTTTTTTTGTTGGGTATATGTTTGGAAGTGCAAAAATCAGTTGATTGTTCAAAAACATGTAATTCGTAACAAATCTATTTTTCAGTTTGGATTATTTACTGATATCATGTCCAACCTTGACCAGAAGTGATGGCTCAATCAAAATCAAAATGCAGAAAACTAAAATACGTTGATAGAATCAGTGATTTACCGGATTCTCTGATCTGCCACATCCTTTCATTCCTCCCAACCAAACATGCAGTCGCCACAACAATCTTGGCAACAAGGTGGAAGCAGCTCTGGACTATGGTCCCCACTCTTGATTTCGGAGACAACGATTTCGTGTTCAGAGTTTTGGCTCTCCGCAAACCATTTCCTGTGAAGAAATTCCGACATGTGCTCCGTCGTGTTGATGTTAATCTGAGCCATGTTCTTACATGGGTTTCTTATGCAATCGAGCATGGCGTCCAAGAACTCCACCTCTCGGTTATAAGGAACAGAACTTGTGAGTTGCCGCGTAGTCTTTTCAGCTGCGAATCACTCGAGGTTTTGGAACTGAAAGGCTTAATTGTTCTCGATTGTCCTCCTTCTGTTCATCTTCCGAATCTGAAACACGTTTATCTTAGAAAAATCGAGTACGCAAATGATGACTCGTTGCATCGCCTCTTAACTGGTTCCCCAAACCTCTTGAGATTGCACGTTTTGAATGAACCTTACGATAATGTCAATCTTGTTTTTAATAACCCAAAATTGGAGTATCTTAACATCGACAATCAAGTTGAAGATCCTAGATTTGGTAAGCTTCAGATAAATGCGCCGAATCTCAAGTTTCTGATTCTAAACAATCCAAATTTCCATGATTTTTCGGTGGGAAAAGGAACCAATGTAGTTGAAGCGTATGTTAAAGTATTTGAAAGTTATCAGCTTCAACCACAAGAGCATGAAAATGACGGTGACTGCATTGTCAAGCTTCTTAAAGCGCTTCCGAACGTTCGAAATTTGACATTGCGTCATAACAAGGTGCTTTCCTTTTGATATTGCTGCCCTCAATTTCAAATTCTGTTAGATTGTTTTCACCTCAACTCTTTTTTTTTTTTGTAATAATGTTATTGCAGTCTCTGAGTTTTGCTTCTGCAAATGATATTCCCATTTTTAATAATTTGAGCCATCTGCGACTTGAAGTAAAATGCTGCAAATCTCATCTGCTGCCAATTTTGCTTCAAAGTTCTCCCAATCTTGAGAACCTTATTCTTAGCAAGGTCAGTTTGGTTTTAAAAATTATTTCATCTAATCTTCTCTTAGGCTTCACGTTTTATACACTGCTGGGTCTGTTTTCCTCAGGTGGATACAGAAGGACCACATGAGTCTTACTGGACACAGCCAGTTAATGTTCCAAAATGTCTAAAATCACACCTACGGACAATTTCTTTACTGCAATTTAAAGGGTTGAAACATGAACTGAAACTCGTAACATATATGTTAGAGAATGCGAAAGTATTGGAAAGAATGGACATTCTTTCTGGCTCATCGAGTTATAAGAAAAATTTTCGAATTCTCAAGAAATTGTTTGAGTTACCAAGGGCTTCTTCAACGTGTGAACTCAAATTCTCAACGGTATTCTATCTCTTCTATGAATTTTATATCGAACTTTACTTCATCATGATTACCTATGTTAAGTTTTAAGATGTTTTTTTTTTTTTCATATGTATATATACATATGAGAGCATGATTAATTGATTACCTTTGTTGATTATTACAGACCTGGTGTTATTTAACTGGTCATCACAAGCTGTTTATTTATGGTTTGGTTGATTTGATGGGATTGCTACACCAATAAATTTATGGAGAAAGAGTGATAGGTACATTCAAGCTATGGAAAAAGTTTTAGCAAATGTTGTGGTAATAGAAAATCTGATATGACAATGAACAAGTGAAAGTACTTTAATCTTTTAGAGAGAGTACTTTCTAATGCAAGTAAGAAACAGGTTATGGAATTTATTGCGTCTGTATTTTTGGTTTCTACCATCTAGCTAGATATCAATGCATTTCTAAGATCCTTTATGTGTTCAACTGTTTAGAACCCACCAAGAAGGCAAGTGAAAACAATTAAACGAAACCGAAAAAGTTGATAACTAAGACTTTTAGAAAATCTTTAAATTACCGTGACTAAATGATAATTTGAGTTGCCTATTCCGAAATAAGGGAAAAAACAAAATTTAAAGTTACCAATGTTAGGTTACACTGTGCAAGCAAGGCTAAACGGGTGAGTGAGAGTATTGAATTATGAAAATAGTGAGTGAGAGAGTGGTATTTTGAAATTGGTGAAGTTGATATTTGTTTTGGATATTGATGTTATTAGTTATGTGGATGCCTAGCAACAAACTTGATTAGGCTCTAAGCTTATTTCAAAAGGGCTTCCATGTTTGTTTTGGGGGTGATATATGTTAATAGGCATGATTATTTCAAAAGGAATTGCCAATTGTATGTCAATTTTAGCTAAAACGGTCTATGAACTAAGAGCATCCGCATTCGGATTTCATATCTCATCTTATTTTACCATCTCAAAAAGCTACTTTATCACTTATACCATACCATTTTACAATACACCTAGCTAAGAGCATCCGCATCCGGATTTCATATCTCATCTTATTTTACCATCCCAAAAAGCTACTTTATCACTTATACCATACCATTTTACAATACACCTAGCATCCCAACTTTTATTTTCCTATTCTACTCATTAAAATAATATTTTTACAAAATAAAATAATATATCCCACAATTATCATTATTTACAATACAACACATCATTTATCCTTTCTCTCACTTTATTTATGTTCAACAACCACAATCACCACCATCGCCACACTACACACACCTGACACCACCACCACCAACCCATAATCTACCGTCAACACCCAAAAAAAAAAAAAAACCCAGGCAGCAAAGCAAACCCACGCCGCCACCCACTGACCCAAAACCCACTCCGACGGGGCTACAAACACCCACCCCATCGTCGTTCCACCAGCCACAACCACAAACCCCAGTAGCTGAACCAAAAAAAAAAAACACAATCCAACGCCAACACAGCACCACCACCAACACAGCACAGCCAAATCCAGCCAAATCAAAATCAAAATCCAAAATCAAAATCAAACACATCTGTTCTCACCAAACCCAAACCCATCTGTTCTCATCGGTAGCAGTGGAGAGAGAGAGAGGGTCGCCCGTCGCCGTCTCTATTCATCCCAAACCCGTCATCATCATCATCATCATCTTCAACCCAAACACCAAACACCACCCAAACGCCGAAAACCCATGAACAAACCCACGCCGGAAACCCAGGAACAAACTCACGACCTCCATGCCTCCACCACAGCTTTTCTGTGTAAATTTTAGTCTTAATTTGATATAAGCCCCAAATTTGGTTCTGAAGTGCTGAGATTGTATGGGTTTCGGGTTTGAAGAGGAGAGAGTAGAACGAAGTAGAGAGAAATTGGAGAGAGAAAGCGAAATGAAATGAGAGAGAGAGGAGAGAGAAGAAGCATCAGACAAATAAAAAACTAATTTTTATTATACAATACTGCTACAGTACCATCTTACATATAAGATGGTACTGTAGCAATATTGTAAATTTTTTTGCAATGAGATGGTTTTGCAAGTCCGACTGTTGGGGTTTTTAAGGCTTAAATGCTAAATATTAGTGGCATATGACATTTGCAAATCCCACTACTGATGCTCTAATACCTTTAAATTATAAGATTTTATGACAGCATTTTTACTCTATAGCTCTTGTAGTGGTTTTGTTAGTCTTTATTTGGGTTTTTGACTCCCAAGTCCTAACATAAAAGTGCATTGGAATGGCGTTTCCTTGGGGAATTTAGATCCCCAATTTTTTGAAGTTGTTTTGATTTCTTATACCTGTTATTACATTCTGTTGGAATCATTTTGCTGGTTTTCTGAAAGAATGTGAGGACCAACTTGCAAAATGATTCCAACCTTTTGGGCTTTCTTGAGATCTCTTTTGTGATGATTATGATCATTGACTTTAGCTAACTATCTAGAAAGCTTTTTGTACCTTAAATACTAAAGTTTTACTGTTTTAGATCAATTAATGTATTTTCTAAATAATGGCATTTTTAGATGCTGAAAGTTGAAAGTTAGTAGTTTTATTTGAAATTTCCATGAATAGGTTGGGTTTGTGATATGTTCTTTCAAAGATGAATTTGTTATTAATCAACGTTATTATTAGTGTTCTCACTATAAATGCTTTTCTTTGTTGCAACAGGTTGAAATGTCTGTATAAATTAATGAACCTAGGCTTGTGCATGACAGCTCCAAATTTCATTTTTCTTCCCTACATTTTGCTGTCTTACAATATTTATGTAGAATTTCCAACATGGTATTGTAATTTTATGCTTGCTTAATTTTGTGTAATTAAAAACAGTTATCTCGGTTGCCTTCTAAAATGAAAAGCCTACATTTTACCTTTCATATTGACATCTTGGGGTATGTTTATATTTGGGGCCCTTTTTTTTTTCTTTCATTCTTTATCTTTTTCCTTCTCTCATTTATTGAGTGTGTGCTTCTTTTACAGTTTATCATACAGTTGTATGACATTTTTGTAATCGACGTGAATTCTTTGCATACTAAAGTGTCCTTTATGTCTGGTACTTTATTTTTATAATTTGAGATAAAAAGCTAAAAATTAGCTTTATTTTCAAAAAATAAAAAATAAACAGGTAATATTCTACAAAAATATTTACTTTGGATTTTAACTGAATCGAGTCAGCTCAGTACCTTGATTGCTGGCCAGCAAATCAAACTTGACCGCAGAGGTCGACAGGATTAGCAACACCACATTGTTGAAAAGTTGGTTCCATTCTTGATTTTGAGGAAACATAAAAAACCAAACCATTATTTTGTTTCATGAACTATATCGATTTCGTGGGCAGAGCTTTGGCCCCTGCAATCCCTTACCTGAGAAGAAATTCCAATTCTAACTCATTAATAATATTCATAATGATATCAAACTTGTAATATAATAATTGCTCAAAATATTAAGTGTGCACTTGGCATTGGCTAAAAAATTCAGTTTTTTTTTTTTACTATTTAACTTATTTTTTTACTATTTATGAGTGTTATTGTACTTTTTGGTACTATTTATAGGTTTTACGGTACTATTTTAGCTATTTTTTAATTTTATTTACAATACTTTCATCAAAATATTTATAGTTTTAACTAAACTAGGGTAGAATTAGAAGCCTACGTTAGTCTCTTTTAAATGATTACTACTTTGCTCCCTACATCACAGCAATTTAGTATTGTCTTTTAGTGATCGGTGATGTATGCATTACTAAAGGCTTGAACTCCCTTAACCTTTCAGCAAAATCTATTTCCTTTGATCACCTACAATTTTTTTTTTAAATATATAAAAATTAATAATGCTAAAGTGATATTTTTATTTTCACCATACACTTATTTGGTGGTCTCTATATATATAACATCAAAAGTCATTCTAATGCATTTGACATTCGGAATATGCACACTCTTTAGACTTAGAATTTTTTTTTTCACCACTCTTACTTAGTGGTCTCTATACATCAAAAGCCATTCATGAATTTGACATCTGGAATATGCACACTCTAAAACCGAGTATCAAAGATGTATTATCATGACAATCATATGGTTATGAATCATAATTGGAAAGCTATATGATGACGATAATCCATTACTATATCAGCTGTTGTCTTTGGTATATTCTAATGAGTATATGAAAAGCTTGTAGAAACTGAAGAAATAAGAAACAATACATTTAAGAGTTGCAATGTCTCATCATCATGCACATTTTGCGTAATGGTCACTCTACAAATATTAAGTTCTTCTAGGGTGTGGGGGGTAAGAGTCGGGGTTGAAGTCTTTAGGAAGAAGTTTCACACACATATATACTTAAATTAAGTTATAGTAGAATTTCTATCTTGTATTAAAAAAAAAATAATAAAAAAATGGAAAAATGAGTTGCAATGTCTCATGCAATTTCATGACATCTACCAATGTCACTTTACATCCAAAATTGAAGCATTTTTATTAAAGAAACCAACAAACTGCAGCCGAAAAGACGAGTATCACAGTTGCTGGTATCAGGCTTTTGATCTGCAAGCAATGTTCACATTTCTCTACTGTGACAATCATTACATAAATAGTGTTTTAGACACTAATTCAAATGGAACTATAATACGTTCAATTTATAATTTAAAAGCAAGCCACTATATGCCGGAATAGTTATGGGGCACAGGGACACAATTACATCTTCTTCTTCTTCTTCTTTTTTTTCTTGAGTAAAAAAAAAAAAAGAAGAAGTAATTTTGTCCCTGTGCATAATGAAAGTTTTATAATTTTACGTGAATATAATTATCACCAAAAAACTCAAACAAGCTCTTCAATCAACCGATTTAAGGATTACA
>JAFHAW010000028.1:0-161660 GCA_019022515.1 Quercus aquifolioides
TCAAGAGCATTAAGGCTCTCAGAACTGATTGTGGGCGTGAGTATCTATCTGAGCAATTTAAGGAGCTCTGTGATGAAAAGGGAATTGCAAGGCAGTTAATGATGCCTTATACACCACAACAAAATGGTGTGGCAGAAAGGAGAAATCGAACACTGCTAGAGATGGTTAGGTCAATGATGGCGTAAGCAAACTTACCGATTTCGTATTAGGGGGATGTACTTTTAACTGTAGCCTGTATACTTAACTGAGTGCCCTTTAAATCACTATCTTCCACACCTTATGAACTATGGACCGGCAAGAAACCTGACTTGAATAACTTGCGGCCTTAGGGTTCAATAGGTTATGTTCACAATACTTCTCATAGATATGGGAAGTTGGGGCCTAGAGGAAAGAAGTGTATCTTTATAAGGTATTCTGAGCATTCCAAAGGCTATGTGTTAATAGGTGAACAACCTGATGGAAGTATAACTGAATTGGAGTCACGTGATGTTGATTTCATTGAAAGTGAATTCCCTATCATAGGTGAGGTTGAAAAGAACTTAACTCTTTATGAAATGATGGATTAAGAGGTAGGCGCCCCAAGTAGACTAGTAGAGGACAAGGAAGAAATTCCTAAAACTCCTAGAGACAGTGGGAGCGACTCACAACCTAGTGGGAGCACACCACTAGAAGCTGATCCACAAATGGGAACAAATGGGTTCTTAAAATCAAACGCAAGGCGGATGGGTTAATAGAAAGGTATAAAGCTCGATTAGTGGCAAAATGATACACTCAAAAGGAGGGTGTTGACTACAAGGAAACTTTTTCTCCAGTTGTGAGGTTTGCCTCTGTTCGACTCATTCTGGCCATTGTTGCAAACTTGAATTTGGAATTATACCAAATGGACGTTAAGACAGCTTTTCTCAATGGAGAACTAGATGTAGAAATCTATATGGATCAACCTATTGGCTTTGTGACCAAAGGTCAAGAGCACAAAGTGTGCAAACTTAAGCGATTCATATATGGTTTAAAGCAGTCATCTAAACAGTGGTATCTAAGATTTCATCGAGCTGTTCTATCGAATGGGTTTACGATGATCGAAGAAGATCACTGTGTCTACATAAAACGATCCAAGGAAAGTTTCATTATTTTGTCATTGTATGTCGATGACATATTATTGGCTGGTAATGACATGGAGATGATTATCGCCACAAAAGGGTGGTTGTCCTCTAACTTTGAGATAAAGGACATGGGTGAGGCAGATTATATTCTAGATGTTAAAATCCTTAGGGATCGCTCAAAGAAACTTTTAGGTTTATCACAACAAACCTACATTAAGAAAGTTCTTGAGCATTTCCAAATGCATAATTGCAAACCCATAGATACTCCAGTTGCAAAAAATGAGAGCTTAAGCCTTGATATGTGTCCTAAGACTCAAGATGAAAAAGAAAAGATGGCTCGTGTTCCTTATGCTAATGCAGTTGGAAGCTTGATGTATGCAATGATGTGTACTCAGGCTCATTGTGAGCAAGCTTTCAAGAGGATATTATGGTATCTAAAAGGGACAACGGACTACGTCCTTTGTTATCAGGGTTTAGATTTGCGTATGATTGGCTATAGTGATGCTGATTGGGGTAGTGACCTAGATGAATGCAAATCTACATCTGGATATGCTTTCTTGCTAAATAATGGCGCCATCACTTGGAGTAGGAAGAAACAACCCTGTATAGCATTATCAACTATGGAAGCAGAGTATGTAGCATGTTCAGCAACTGTTCAAGAAGCAGTTTGGTTGAGGAGGTTCTTTCAGAATCTTGAGGTTGTCAAGGATGCCTCTGATCCCGTTACGGTACATTGTGATAGCATGGCAGCACTTGCCTATGCTAAAGATTCTAAGTATCATGGTAGAACCAAACACATTGATATACGATATCACTACATTCGAGACATGGTTGGTCACAATGAAGTGGTTCTAAAACACATTTCTACAAGCCTCATGATTGACGATCCTCTTACAAAGCCTATAGGAAGGGATGTCTTTCAGGCTCATGTTAGGAGTTTAGGGCTACGTAGAATATGATGATGTGTTGTTTTTAGTTACCATTTATTATACTCTTTTGGGATATTTTATTTTAAATGCATATGATGTTATTCAGTTAATAATATGTATGTATACACACACATATACCATAATGATGAGTTTTGTGGTATGAAAGGTATGTCTGCAGGCTTAGGTCGGCTCACTCACACGAGCAATCGCCTTTGGCTCTTGAGTAGTGAGCAAAGATGAGACATTGTGTCATTCAATGCTTATGTAGCATATATAGATGGTTGACACAAATAGATGTCGCCTTAGTTGGGACTAAGATGAGGTCTATAATATATTTATCTTGATTAGACTGTACATGGATAGCCCATGATCCATGTAGCCTGTGGTTAGCCAGATGCGAGACCTTATTTGATGCCTGAGGTGGTAAGCGAATAAAGGACTCGAGTTAGGCGCTTGAGTAGTGACTAGACTAAGGTTTGTACGGTGTGTTGAGTTAAGACATACGCTCTTACTTAAGAGAACTCCACCGTAGCATGTATTTCATACTACATGTGCTTGCTCGACCAAAAGCGGAGGTGAGAGAATAAATCCTTGCTTCTTCACCGTGTGAGTCCCATGGATCTTTCATTAAGATCCTATTTATGCCCTTGTTACTTTTGACTATGTCTTGAAGTTGAGGTTTTGATGTCTGCTACTTTGGCATGTTACCTATTGCCATGTTGGATTTGGTCTAAAGGGACATTGCTGGGAAAGCGATTTGACCAAAGTTGAAGGACATGAGTGCAAAGGGAAGACTATTTTTTGTAACACATCTTTATATTTGTACTCACTGTCGATAGGTTATAGCGCTTATGATAGCGAAATAATTGTGAGTACATTTAGATAGTTATGATGGATCAAGCATAAGTCTGAGTATTAAACTCAAGTGGGGTTAGCGATGCTTGATTCGATGTGTTAATATATGTCTAGGGCATAACGAGACACTTTAAGGATGTTGCTATACTGGTCTGGTATAAGATTTAGTATATTGCTCCCAAATATGTTTTTCAAGTGTGCTCGGTGGTCGCACAACCTATTTGCCAATATGAACGCACTGAGAAACACATTGAGAGATGGATAATAGGGCCATGCCCACAGTGGATGAGTGGGAGATGTTAGAAACGGAAAGAATATGGACAGACACCCAATGTCAGCATGTCCCTTTATTTGCCTCAGATTATAACATCTAGGAGTTATGGAGTAAGGGTATTAGACCGTTACACTACCCCACTAAGTCCACTATCCCACTCAATATTAATGGAGTGGTGTGTATATAAACACCAAGAATGGTACCCATTGAACAGGGAACAAATTCTACATTTCTCATAGTGTTTACAAAGTGTTGTAAGGCTCTTAGATTGTGGGTTATGTTTGCATCACTCTAGTAGTGTGCAACACCGTCAGAGAAATGTTTTTGGTTTACGAATCATACAAACTGGAATTTAGAACGTGTTTGAATAGCTAGTCTGCGTGGAGGCTGGCTCTAGACAGCGTAGAACAATCTCAAAGCTCCTGTGTGATCATCAGTTTAGGCCAAGAGAGGTATGCCGAAAAACCGATTACTTATATTCCGCTGCAAGTTTCTATTTCTTACATGTATGATGCACATCCTTGTCGTTGGAGCCTCCTGGAAAGTTACCTTGATCGTTTAGAATACAGATTTGAGCTGTATTCACCATGTCCGAGGAGGAGTTCCTCCTCGGACCACCATCCATTTGTTTCTTGCTTATGGGACTTTAAAAATTGGAATCCCTTACAATTACTTCTCCCTCCTCGGACGTTCCCTCGTCCTCGGATAAGGCTCAAGGCTCAATATATAATTTTGGGCCCTTATCCCTACAT
This sequence comes from Quercus aquifolioides, assembly GCA_019022515.1. Taxonomy (NCBI): domain Eukaryota; kingdom Viridiplantae; phylum Streptophyta; class Magnoliopsida; order Fagales; family Fagaceae; genus Quercus; species Quercus aquifolioides. The sequence continues at coordinate 3,911 of JAFHAW010000028.1, forward strand.
AATCCTTTTCGTGTCTTTTTTCTTATAATTTGTAAATTTTCTATTGGTTATAATAAATTATTCCATGGAGAACGATTATTAATATTTTACCGTAGTTGTTATGAAATTGCCTTTGGGAGAATAGTAAATGATTTTGTTTTAGTGAAGCCTTGCATATTTGTGAGAGAAAGGTTTACAAGTATGTGGTTTTTGTCACATGCTTGATAACATAACATAATGCATACTAAGTTTTTAATACTAAAACACACTATAAACTCTACTAAGAAAACCATTATAATTTTTAATGGAGGGCGAGACTGTGAGACAAGTATATTACACACAACACACGCTTAAGTTTTAAGTAATGCATTCGCAAAAAAAAAAAAAAAAGTCTTAAGTAATGTGTGACAATTACTCCGGATTCCTCCCATTTTTTTAAGAAACAAACACACACTAGAAAGAATGGATAAACTATGACATATCCCATATTATTAAACAATAAAAATGTGATATTTATGTATAGGAACTTTTATATCATAATCTCTTTAATAAAATCTCTTTTATAAAAAATCAAAAAGATAAATAATAGAATTAGAGTAATAAAAACAGGCTACAATATATCATTCATCTCTATTTTTTTTTTTTTTTTTTGAAAGATCATCTCTAATTTTCGAATGAAGAGTCTTTCATCTCTAAACACTATATAAGGTTTTCCTTTTTAGGCTCAAAATACATATTTACTTCCTGAAAATTGAAGTTTTCATTCCTTGAACTTATCATAATATCATTATCTTAAAAGAACTATTAAAAATCGTGCTAATATAACTTAAATGATATTATGACTTTTTTTTTTTGAACGAGATATTATGACATTTTAATTTGAGAAGATTTGTAAAAAATTTTGTAAGGACGCAATTTGAGTCCTAAGCCCAAAAAGGAAGTGGATCTAGGCCCCATGAGCCCAATACAATGAATTTGTAGAGAGTGGATTGAAAAACTAGGCTATAATGAGTTGGGTAACAATTATAATGGGTCCAGAAGACAATAAAGCAAAAATGGACTGGATTTATCTAAGGAAAATTATACTCAGCACAGTTTGAGGAGATCAATTCTTGTATATATTGCTTGAAGTTGGTTACAAATATAGTTTTAATTGCTATAGTACTTCTTTCTTAATTTTTCGATCCCCTTCTCTTAGGGCCTTCCTCCTTATTTATACTATTTCTCATTTCTCACCTCTACCCTCCACATGGACAGCAGCACCCTCTTGAAGTCTTTGGGGGTAGTTGTAAGGCTGAAAAGTACTGTTCAGATATCACTTCCTCATTAATACGGCCAGAAGTTAGCTACAAAGCATTCAATGTGGTGGTAGTAGCTTTCCTTTAGATATTTCTTAGCTCCCATCCCTCCTGTACGTTCATAATGCATGTCCTTATCAATAGAACTTCCTGGAACGTCACCTTGGATGATAGGACACACAATTTGATCTTTGCTTCGTTTAGACGAGGGGATACTCCTCCTCGGCATACCTTCTCTAACCCTCTCATTTGTAACTTACTTATGGGGCTCTGAGTCTTACCTCCCCAATGCTGTTTTTATGTCCTCGGACCACTCAACGTCCTCGGCCAAGGCCCAAGGCCCAATATATATAGTAAAATGAACCATCAATAATTTCCTTTCATCTAGAATACTTTAGCATACCGCAATTATTCTAAGTTACAACTTATACAATGGTAAACTTATACAATGGTAAACTTATACAAATTTATTTGGAGATAAACTTTTTTCAATAGTTAATACTAGTCTCTTTCACTCTCAATTCGCATGCTTAAATATATATATATATATATATATATATATATATATTAAAACCCCATTGTATAATAGTCTTTTTGTTTAGATGAGAAATTGTCTAGGTGTGAAAGAATTTTAAAAGCTTTAGAGCATCCTCATTCCAAAATCCTATCCTATCCTATTTTACCACCTCAAAAAACTACTTTATCAATTATACCATAACATTTTACAATAGTTCCAACATCCCAACTTTTATTTTACAATAGTACACACTAAAATAATATAAATTATACAGTAAAATAATATAAAAGTATCTACCACTTATTTATAATTTCTATCTCTCTGTCACTCTGTTAGCCACACCTCCACATAACAACCACCCTCTCATCCACACCACCTCCACACACCAACCACCGTGACCCCAAACCCACCACAATCCCAGCAAATACCAACCTGCAAACCAACCAAAAACCCAGCCTTAACCCATTAAAAAAATTATCAAAAAACCCAGTCACCACCACACAGCAACCACCAGGACACCAAACCCACACCACACAGCAACCACCATGACAAAAACCCACCAAATATCCAAGCACAAACCCAACTACAAACCCATTAAAAAATAATCAAACAAACCCACATCAGCCACCACCACCATCAATCACCCATCCCCACCACCACGAAAACCCTTCACCATCACGAACAGCAAATATAGAGAAACCCACAACCAAATCCATCACCATACCCATGCCGATATCGCCGCTGCAAACCACGCCGGAAACCCATGAACATGCCACCGCATCTGTCACCACATTGGCACCTCTGCCACCACATCAAACCCATGAGCTCCATCACATCAAACCCACATCAAACTCATCTACCATCACATCAAACCCTTGATTCAAGGGAAAATAGAGAGAAAAAAAAGAAAAGAAAGGGAAGAAAGGGACAAGAGAGGGGGGGGGATTGAATGAGAGAATCAGAACTAAAAAAGAAGAAAAAGAAAAAAAAAAAAGAGAGGAGATGAGAGTGACTGGTGAGAGAGAGAGGGGAGTTGATAAAGCAAACAGTGAAAAGGAATAAAATATTAACATTTTGTTTTACCATTGAGCTATAGTGCGATTCTACATTTAGAATCGCATTGTAGCACAATTAGTAGAATCGCACTGTAGCATAATTGCAAATTTTTTTGCAACACTCAACATTTGCAAGACTGACTTTGGTGATTTTTGGGCTTTAATACTAAATCATCCCAACATTTCCCATTTGGCAGTCCTAATGAGAATGCTCTTAGAGCATTCGCATCCGGGAATTCTATCTCATCCTGTTTTACCATCCCAAAAAGCTACTTTATCAACTATACCATACCATTTTACAATATTCTCAATATCCTAACTTTTATTTTACAATACAACACATTAAAATAATATAAATTACATAAAAAAAATCTCTCTCTCTTCTCTCTTCATCTCAATTCTCTTTCCCTCTTTCTCATCCACCCACCACCAACCTAAACCCAGAACAACCACCCACCAAAACTTGAAAAATGCCTTGATTTTTTTTTTTCTCTTCAATGCCAATTTAGCCATACTCACAAAGAAAGAAAGAGCAGAGATAAAATTTAGCCACCATTCGTATCAAACCCATACCCAATTCAGCCATATCCACCTATTCCTTTATGCATCGGTCATCCAAAAAAAAAAAAAAAAACACAGAACCCAAAAGAACGCAGAACTCCAAACCCACCATCAAACCCACGCAACCCCCATGCAACACACCCACGGCAACCCCCACGCAACCCACCCATGGCAAACCCACGCAACCCACGGCAAACCCATACCCAATTCAGCCATACTCACCTCTTCCTTTATGCATCGGTCACAACAGAGAGAGAGAGAGAGAGAGAGAGAGAAACATAGAGGGCACAAAACCCCCAACACCGATAAAGCTTCGTTTTGAGATTTTGCGAACAAAATCTCAACCCAAACCCAAAAACCCTTGAGAATCTTGATTTGAAGAGAGAGTGATAGACACAACGTGTGGATTCAGCTTTTGCTTTTGACAGTGTGAGTTTGCGTCTGGGACATCAATGGAAAACCATTCTATCTGTGATACGATGGCTCCATCATCCCTCACCGACGGTTGCTTTGGCCTCAATATCCTTGATGTCGTCGACGAATTTCGTTGGAGAGAGAGATAAGCTTGGCGTTGGCAGCGATGGAGAGAGAGATGGGATGAGAGAGCTCAAACCGTGTGAGAAGAGAGCTTTAGTGGGAGACAGACTTGGAGTGGAGAGTCAGGGAACAGTTGAGAGAGAATAAAATATTAGGTTTTTTTTTAGTTTATTTTTTATTTTATTTTGTTTTTACAATTGAGCTACAGTGCAATTCTAAAGGTAGAATTGCATTGTAGCATAGTTGCAAAATTTTTTGCAATACTTGGTTTTTACAAGTCCGGATGTGGGGGGTTTTTTGGGTCTTTATGCTAAATTTTGCCTACATATGGCATATGGCATTCCTAATGTGAATGCTTTTAGTAGTTATAATATAAATATGGGGAAAACATTGGGATAGTTTAATCATTTGCAAATTATTTTTTTGTCCTTAATTTGTATTTTTGGGAGAATTATTTTTGAATAAACAATAAGGGTAGTTTTTTTTTTACCGTGAAGATAGAAATTTTATTGAATATTGCATTTGAAAAAAACCCCATAAAGTATACAAAAGTCGAGATCTTATAACCAAAGCCTCCCCGTGGCATAAGGGTACAACCATACAAAAGTAAAAGGAAGCTATTATGACAGGAGTTGATCATGTAATGTCCCCATCACTGCTCCCTCGGGTTCTTAGCTTGGTTCAGCCAGAATGCCAGATGTCTATTCCATCGCTGGTAGTCTTGTATAAGAATTGTAGCGGCCTGAAGGATGTCCTTTGGCTGGGATTGTTTTGACATCAAGATTTCTATTCTAATTATATATACAGATGATAGCGTAATGCAAAATAGTTTTCTACAATGAACTAATAATGTAAGTCAGAAAATTCATTCAGGCTGCGTTTGGTTTGGCTTCAAACCACTTCCGGAAAAGCATTTCCGTAAAACTGGAGTGTTTGATTGATTTGGAAAATTCAGTCAACTTCAAACCATTTCCCCTTTGACCGTAAAATAACCCAAAAATCCTGTAAAACCATTTCCGTCCCTATTTTCACTTCAAATGACTTCCAGAAAAAGAGAGAGAGAGAGAGCGAGAGGAAGAAGATCGCACGCACCAGTCCGACGATCACGCCTTCGACGTCGCCGGCGAACCCGAGCTCCAATCCGACGATCGCACGCACTAAATTGCATCGGTCTCGTCACCGGTGAACCCCGAGCACCGCGCCGCTCAATCTCGCCTCCGCTCGATCTCGCCTCCGCGCCGCGCTTTCTCGCCTTCGACCCACCGATCTTCGACCAGACCTTCGACCCACCGTTCTCGCCGCGCATTCTCTGTGTGATTTTTTATTTTTGTTGTTGTTGTGGTGGTGTGATTTGGCTGAGAAAAATTTAGCTGTGTAATAAAATTTGGCTGTGATTTTGAAATTTTCGGTAATAAAATTTGTTTGGATGCTGAGAAAATAGTTGAGAAAATGTGAAAAATTTGTAGGAAAATAATATTTTCAGAATAGAACCAGACACATGAAAATATTTTCTATAACAATTTTCATAATACAACCAAACATTTAAAAATATTTTCCTTTTTCGGAAAATAGCATTTTCGGAAAATATCTATTTTTCGGAAAATATTTTACGAGAACCAAATACAGCCTCAGATACCTCTGGAATTCCCACTTCACCATTCCTACAATGTACTAATAATGTAAGTCTACACCAGCAAATATTTTCTTGAATTTAAGTGTATTCTGATTGCTAGACAATCCAAAAGCTGAGGTTTCATTGTGGGTTTCAGTTAACTCAATTGGTAAAATATCTGATGGTTGAATAAGAAATTTGAAATTCAATTCCTGTCTACACAAAAAATCGATTAATATCTTAGTCTGATGATAAAGAGTTATTATTAGGAGCAGATGCCATTCGTTGTAAAACTCTCTCAAAAAAAAAAAAAAAAGCCAAGGTCCTATCATATTTTATGTAATTAGCAAGCATTGTAAAATTGAAATCTATCGGTTGAACCAGTGTTTTAATCTGATATCTTCATATGCATGGTAATTCACTAAGACATTCTTCTTAGAGGAATAAATTACTGTAGGGACCGGTTTCGAGCGCTCTCCGCAGATTGAGAGAGTGGACCCAAGCCCAGCTAACCCTCCAATAAATTTATAGAGTATAGGTTCAAGAGCTAGGCCCTAGTAAGGAATGCAGCGGCCATGCATGGTTGTACGTGAATGCTAATAACTTAAGTGTGGGTTGGAATGCACAATAAGGCTATTCGGACGGGTCTTATGGAGCTTGAAGTTCTTATTATCTCCTTTCAGAAAGGTTACAAGAATTAAGAGAATATGGGTTGCTACAGTATTTCTTTTCTCTGGTTTTTCGTCCGTCCCCCTCTCAAGAGGGACTTTTTACATTATATACTTCTCTCTCAGTTGATCCTAGCCCTACATTTGTTGATCAACCCGACTTCCACTTGAGAGACTGTCCCATCAGCCGCATTCTCATCCCTCCTGTAGGTTGCAGCGCCCAAGACGGCACTGTTCAGAGGTCCTATCCTCATTAATGCGGCCAGGGCGTTAGTTGAGGGCATTTAATGTGGAGGTGACAATTCACCTGGGACTTGCTCCTCCACCATGCTTCAATGTCCAGTGCTTGGTTCTTGCTATTTGCTCCTTGGATGCTTAGGGAGGTTCCCCTTAAGGGCATGCTGTTTGCCCACTTTCTGACCTCGGTCTCCCGAGGATGTAACCATCCTCAGCAATGCTCCTTGGGCCCTGGGCTCTACGCTTTCATCCTCGGACCTAGGACACGTCCTCAGCGTGGGCCTCTAGGCCTAGTCTGAAGTGGGCCGGGGTTGCTTGACTTATTCTGGCCCCACAATAGCCCCTCAAAATCATGTTGTCCGCATCCTCGGGCAGAAAGGAGGATTTTGATATCCTCGGATCTGCTTCGTGTCCAATCGAGTCTTGTCCCTCGTCAGCATTGGAGCCTTTTCACCTGCCCAAGGTGCGTTACTGGCGCTTCGGTGCGCGTAACATGTCCTGCATTAAATTCGGGCGGCTTTATGCTCCCCATGTTCAACGGGCAGATGACAATCTAACGGTGGGGATGCATCTGGCATTTATGGGCGGGAAAACTCGCGCGGCTCTTCCATCTAGGGTATAAATACCTATTCGAACCGCTTCCTCCTTTTTCATTTACAATCAAGAGCTCTTACGCCTTCATTCAGAGTCCAGCCAAATTTCCACCTCCATCTCCAGCACAAAAAGCCAGTCCGAGGAGCTCCTCCTCATTTCTGTAAGTCACTCTATCCCTCTATGAGCTTTTTTCCTCTCTACTCCTTTTCTTTTATTTGCTCTCCCTTTAGCTCTCTTAGGCGTCATTTAGGATGGGTAGACTTAAGAAGTACGTCTTCACTGAGGAGGCGATGGAGAAATTCATCGCCGATTACAAGATACCGGCCAACGTGGGCTTAAGGTATTGTGAGGAGGGGGAGTGGCACCTCCGGAGGCAGGAGGGCGAGGTGGTGATTCCCATCATCGCTTTCCTTGAAGGGGGGATGAGGATCCCCATGGGGCTGGTGATGAGGGGTTACCTCACATACTTTCGATTAACCCCCACCCAATGCGCCTCCAACATGTTCAGAATTCTGGGCAGTGTGGATGCCCTTAATGAGAAGATGGGTCTAAGGCTGACCTATCATGATGTCAATTACTGTTACAATCTTCAACATCTGAAGAACAAGTCCTACTACATGAGGACGAGGGACGACAGGGTCCGGCTTATCCAGTGCCTCCCCGAGTCCAACAAGGGGATGAACGAGGATTTTCTCATCGTGTCTGGAGCGTGGTACGATGGCCTTCATTGCCCGACGACAGAGGGAACACCAGGTGGGGCAGTGGGAATAGGAGGGGATTCAAAGATTCTAACTTGCTTTCTGCATTATTTCTTTTTGTACTGTTTGGTTTCTAACCGTGGATGTGTTTTCTCTCTGTAGATCCGCACTCTTTCGCGCGCCACTTCAGCTTGATCAACAGGGAAGACTTGCAGAAGGTGCTCAGGTCTGCGGCTTTTGAGAACGAAGCGGACCACCAAGTCAGAGCCGCGCACAAGATTTTGGGGTACACCCCACTCCAAAAGTCATTCGCGACCCCAAAGTACGTTATCAAAGCAAAGGATCCTCGGCTGCAGAAAATAAAAGTAACCGAGGACGGGTTCGAGTTTCCCGAGGATCCCTCCACTTCAGAAGGCGTCACAGTAGCAGTCCCCTCGTCTTCCCATACATTCCCAGAGGCCGCGGAAGAGGACTTAGAGAGGGAAGGGGACGCTGCAGATTTTGGTCCTGCCGAGGATGATTTCGACGTTTTTGAGCAACTCCATCAGTCCGAGGACCCTTCTGGAGACTTGGGTGATCCTCGTCTAACCGAGGCAGACCTCTTAGCGTCAGAGACATCGTCTCGGCTTGAGATGGGCTACAAGAAGAAAGCCCAACCCAGTCTACTCGACCTAATCGAAGGTCAGCCGGGGAAGTCCAAACCGAGGCTTCCTCCTCCTCCTCCACCTCCAAAGACTCGTCCTGCTCAGACCAGGTCGGCCTCAACACAGTCCAGGCTTCCTCCTCCTCCGCCTCAGGCGAGCCCACCGTTTAGGCACGAGCCTGCTGACCTTAAGCAGAAGAAGGACAAGGGCAAGAGGACCCTTGAGGACAAATCTGGGCCCACGCGGGAGGGCGATGGCACTCAGCGGCCATTGAAGCAACTGAGGATAGGCTCCTCAACGCAGGATAAACAGGTCGCTCCCCCGCCCGAGGTCCAGGCCTGGCTCCCCGCCCCAATGCTCCGCGGGGCACCTTTGAGGGATGACTCCTCCCTCAGGGACTTTAAGGATGGCGAAGGCGCGTATGTGGCCGACGCTATGGAGAGATGCTTGCTCCTTCCCGCGGACATGGCGGAGCTGAGGACCATGAGGAGTAGGGACGTCTTCCTCTGCCTCAAGCGATATTTGGGGATGGTAAGACCCTTAACACTTGTGCTTTTTCTTGCTTCAGTTTTTTCTGCTTTCCTTTCTTTTTGAGCTCGACTAATTATAACTTATCTGTTTCGTTTGGCAGGCTGTCCAGGCCACTTTCAGGCTGGAAGAGGCGGCCAATGAACATGGAAAGGCCATGGATTTAGAGCGCGATAAGCGCTTGGAGGCTACTCGGACCCTCAAGACGTCCGAGGAGGACCTTGCCAAGGCCAGGGAGGAGCTAAAGGCCATGACCCAGGCTAAGAATAGCGCGATGGCAGGCCTTGAGGGTGCCCAGAGGCAGGTTGAAACTCAGACGAAACGTCTGGGTGAGGTAGAGGGGCTACTGAAGCTCGCCGAGGATCAGATAGCTGGCCTGACGAAGAAAGTGGCCGATGCCGAGGAGGCCAAGAGGGTGGCCGAATGGGCCAAATGAGAGGCTGAGAGGGCCAAGTTTGAGGCAGATCAAGGCCGGGAGGAGGCTTGGACCACCAAGGATGAAGCTGAAGAGGCAGCCTATGCTGCTGGGGCAGCTGAGACAGCAGCTGCCTACAAATCCCAAGTCCCTGGGGTATGTAGGCGCTACTGCTCTGAAACTTGGAATGAAGCCCTCAAACAAGCTGGGGTGGAGGCCTCTTCCGACTTGTGGAAGGAGGAAAGCGTATACTACCCCCTTGTCATCCGCGAGGCTGCCCCAGATGGCTCTGAAGCCGAGGAGGCTGCTGTGGAAACTGCTGCTACTCCGGGCGAAGGGGCCTCGAATGCTGGGGTCACTGATGAGCCAGTCCAAGGGAGTAATCCTCCCGTGGTGGTTGAATTGAGTGATGGCTCCAACGAGGATGCGCCTCAGCAGGCTGCAAAGCCTTCCCTCGATGCCCAAGTTTCTTCTGCCGAGGGGGCAGCTATTCCTACCGTGCCTCTGCAGGCCGTCCCACTCAATCAAGGCTTAGAGGACCCTGAGGCAGCTATGGGCCAGCCACCCACCGAGGCGGACAACTAAATAGAAGAACTAGGCTTCTTGGCGCTTCTGCCTGCTACACTTCACTTTCGCATCTTTTTCTTCCCTTTTTCTTTATTTGTAATGTGACTCCATTGGTGTAATTCTTTTGGACTTAATGAAATGAGAGCTTTATTTCTTTTTCTGTTTGTTGTGGCTGTTTGTTTACTTGCACATTATCCGCTTTTTCTTTACTTGCATGATTTTAGCTTCAATTGCATCTCGGCCAATCGTGGCATCAGTTATTATAATGAGAGGGCATGTATGCTCTGATGCACTTTTCGTTTCCTAAGGACCAGATAGAATTTCTTCGAGTAGACACTTAGGATCTCTTCAATGTAGTTAACTTCCCCACAAGCCTGAGTCCGAGGACCATGCAGTGCCTTGGTTCTGTCTGACACTTTGGTTTGGCTGTAAGTAACTAGTTTCCCCATAGGCTTGAGTCCTTAGACCATGCAAGACCTAAGTTCTGTCTAGCACCCAGATATAAGTGGTTAGCTCCCCATAGGCTTAAGTCCTTGGACCATGCAAGACCTAGGTACAGTTGCTACCTTCAAGATAAGTGGTTAGCTCCCCATAGGCTTGAGTCCTTGGACCATGCAAGACCTAAGTACAATTGCTACCTTCAAGATAAGTGGTTAGCTCCCCATAGGCTTGAGTCCGAGGACCATGCAAGACCTAGGTACAATTGCTACCTTCAAGATAAGTGGTTAGCTCCCCATAGGCTTGAGTCCTTGGACCATGCAAGACCTAGGTACAATTGCTACCTTCAAGATAAGTGGTTAGCTCCCCATAGACTTGAGTCCGAGGACCATGCAAGACCTAGGTACAATTGCTACCTTCAAGATAAGTGGTTAGCTCCCCATAGGCTTGAGTCCTTGGACCATGCAAGACCTAGGTACAATTGCTACCTTCAAGATAAGTGGTTAGCTCCCCATAGGCTTGAGTCCTTGGACCATGCAAGACCTAGGTACAGTTGCTACCTTCAAGATAAGTGGTTAGCTCCCCATAGGCTTGAGTCCGAGGACCATGTAAGACCTAGGTACAATTGCTACCTTCAAGATAAGTGGTTAGCTCCCCATAGGCTTGAGTCCTTGGACCATGCAAGACCTAGGTACAGTTGCTACCTTCAAGATAAGTGGTTAGCTCCCCATAGGCTTGAGTCCTTGGACCATGCAAGACCTAGGTACAGTTGCTACCTTCAAGATAAGTGGTTAGCTCCCCATAGGCTTGAGTCCTTGGACCATGCAAGACCTAGGTACAATTGCTACCTTCAAGATAAGTGGTTAGCTCCCCATAGGCTTGAGTCCTTGGACCATGCAAGACCTAGGTACAATTGCTACCTTCAAGATAAGTGGTTAGCTCCCCATAGGCTTGAGTCCGATGACCATGCAAGACCTAGGTACAGTTGCTAACCTTCAATTTGGCTGTAAGTAACTAGTTTCCCCATAGGCTTGAGTCCTTGGACCATGCAAGACCTAGGTTCAGTCTAGTACCCAGATATGAGTGGCGTTGGGACGCGAGATGTGTGATCATGACAGGCAGAACATCTGAATCAAAAGAGGCTTCTTTATTAATAGTAATACCTTTTCAGGTTATTTACATTCCATGGACGAGGTATAGGTTTGTCATCTAAATCTTCTAAATAGTATGCTCTTATCCCTGCCACTGAGGTGATTCGGTAGGGCCTCTCCCAGTTGGGTCCGAGCTTTCCCCAAGAAGGGTTCTTGGCAGCTCCTACGACTTTTCTCAACACCAGGTCTCCCGGTGCTAGTGGTCTGAGCTTTACATTGGTGTCATATCCCTGCTTGAGCTTTTGCTGGTAGTGGGCCAGCTGGATCATTGCTTGCTCTCTTCGTTCGTCTACCATGTCCAGGCTCCGCCCCAGCAGTTCATCATTGCTGCCTGGGGTGAAGAAGCTTGTCCTTAGTGTCGGGAAGTTGGTTTCCAGGGGGATCACTGCCTCCGCACCATAAGTCATGGCAAAAGGTGTTTCCCCCGTTGAGCGCCGGGGCGTAATCCGATACGTCCAGAGGACATTGGGCAGCTCTTCTACCCATCTCCCTTTGGCATCATCCAGTCTCTTCTTAAGCCCGTTGACGATGACCTTGTTGACCGCCTCGGCCTGTCCATTCCCCTGAGGGTAGGCTGGCGTTGAGTACCTGTTTGTGATCCCAAGTTCACAACAGTACCTCCTGAAGGCCTTGCTATCGAACTGGAGCCCATTATCCGAGATGAGGGTATGAGGGACCCCGAACCGTGTAACTATGTTCCTCCAAAGGAATTTCTTCACGTCTACATCCCTGATGTTGGCTAGTGGTTCGGCCTCGACCCACTTGGTGAAGTAGTCCGTGGCCACCAACAGATACCTCTTGTTCCCTGGTGCCTTGGGGAAAAGTCCCACAATGTCCAAGCCCCATTGGGCGAATGGCCATGGACTGGATAACGGATTGAGGACCCCTCCTGGCTGATGGATGTTTGGGGCAAACCTTTGGCATTGGTCACACTTCTTGACATACTCCTGGGCCTCTTGCTGCATTCCCGGCCACCAGTATCCTTGAGTGACGGCTCGGTGAGCCAGGGATCTCCCCCCTGTATGGCTCCCACAAATTCCTTCGTGCAGCTCTTCGAGCAAGGATTCTGCCGCTTCGGGGTGGACACATAGAAGGTATGGCCCAGAGTAGGACCGCCTGTATAGCTTGTGATCCTCGGACAACAAGAACCGAGGAGCTTTCCTTCGTATCTTTTCTGCCTCTGATCTCTCCTCAGGCAGGACGTCATCTTTGAGGAATCTCACTATGGGGTCCATCCAGCTGGGACCCATCACAACTTGATGGACGGGGATTACTCCCTTTGGCACTTCACTTGCCCTCTCCAGGTGCTCCACAAGTATGATCCGAGGCAGAGCCCCTGCCGAGGAGGTTGCGAGTGTGGCAAGTGAATCGGCATGACTGTTCCCATTCCTAGGAATATGGGACAAGCTGAAGGGGTGAAACTCCAACTGCAAGCGCTTGACTTGGCTCAGGTATTCCCGCATTCTCGAATCCCTGGCTTCCATCTCCCCCTTCACCTGCCCTACCACCAATCTGGAGTCTGAGAACATCTCTATCGACTTTCCTCCCATCTTTTGCACCATGATCATCCCTTGCAGTAATGCCTCATACTCGGCCTCGTTGTTTGTGGCCGTGAATCCGAGCCTCAGGGATTTCTCGATGACATGATCTTCAGGGGATACTAGGACCAGCCCCACTCCGGACCCCCTTTGGTTTGCCGCGCCATCCACATATACTTTCCAACATGGTGACTCTGGGATGGAGATTGCCCCAACTGATTTCTCATCACGGCTCTTATCCTCGGCTGTCACTTCAACGACTGGTTCGGCGAACTCGGCCGTCAAATCTGCCAGAACCTGGCCTTTTATGGAAGTCCGAGGCATGTACTTGACGTCGAAAGCCCCCAGAATTGTGTTCCACTTCGCGATTCTTCCCGTGTAGTCAGCGGCCCGGAGTACAGACTTCAAGGGCAATTGGGTTAGGACGACCGCCGTGTGAGCTTGGAAGTAATGGGGGAGCTTCCTCGTGGCGTGGACCACTGCTAGTATAGCCTTCTCTAGGGGTAGGTATCTGACCTCTGCTTCGTGCAGGGACTTGCTGACGTAGTAAACTGGCTTTTGAACGCCATTGTCCTCCCATACCAGTACTAGGCTCACTGCGTGGAGCGCCACCGCCAGGTAGGCATATAGGACCTCGTCGGGCTCAGGATTAGACATGATAGGCGGCCGGGATAGATACTCCTTGAGTTGCTGGAAAGCTATGGCACAATCCTCGGACCATTCAAATCCTTTCCATTTGTTGATCAGGAGATAAAAGGGTCTGCACCTGTCGGCCGACCTGGAAATGAATCGGTTCAGCGCCGCGATCATCCCGGTAAGTTTTTGGATCTCCTTGGGGTTCTGCGGAGGCTTCAAATTGTGAATGGCCTTGATCTGGTCAGGGTTGACTTCGATCCCACGGTGGGTGATCATGTACCCCAAAAACTTACTAGAGCCCACGCCAAACGAGCATTTTGAGGCATTAAGGCGGAGCTTGTGCTCTCTCAGGACGCCAAATGTGCGGCCGAGGTCCTCCAAGTGCTCGGACACCAGCTTGCTCTTCATCACCATATCGTCAACATAGACCTCGATGCTCTTGCCCAACATCGGCTCAAACATTTTCGTCATCATCCTCTGGTAGGTGGATCCGGCGTTTTTCAGGCCAAACGGCATAACCTTGTAGTGGTAGTTCCCAATGGGTGTCACAAAGGCTGTCTTCTCTTGGTCCTCCAAGGCTAGTGGGATTTGGTGATAACCCTGAAAGGCATCCTGGAAGCTCATCCGAGGATGGCCTGCCGTCGCATCTACTAGTTGGTCTATTCGTGGCATTGGGAAGGGGTCCTTTGGGCATGCTTTGTTCAGGTCTGTGAAGTCTACACAAACCCTCCACTTCCCACTTTTCTTCTTGACCACCACAGTGTTGGCCAACCATTTGGGGTAAAAGATCTCCTTGATAGCCCCCGCGTGCTTAAGCTTATTGACCTCTTCCCTGATCGCATCAGCGTGCTCCTTCGACGGGCGTCGATGTGGCTGCTGCTTGGGGATCACAGATGGGTTGACGTTAAGGTGGTGACAAATGAAGGATGGATCAATCCCAGGGGCATCGCAGGGGTCCCATGCGAACATGTCAAGGTTCCTCTTGAGGAATTCAAGTAACTCCTCCTTCTCCTGTGGAGGCAGCTGGGTTCCGACCTGGAAGAACTTCTCCGGATCATCGCCAATCACCACCTTCTCCAGGTTCTCGCATTTAGCATCCTCGGCGGGTGCATCCGGAGGCGCCACCTGGGTCTTTGATTGCTATGAATCTTCCTCGGCTGGGGCCGAGGACTGTGCATCAAGCCGATAGGATATGGCAGCCACCGTGCACTGCCTAGCCGTGGATTGGCAACCTTAGATCTCCAGAACCTGGTCCCCTGATGGGAATTTCACCTTCTGGTGCAAGGTGGAGGCTACGCCATCCAAGGCGTGTAGCCAGGGCCTTCCTACGATGGCCGTGTAGGGGGAGTATATGTCCACCACTACAAAGTTCGCCTCCACCACCACTGGGCCTGTCTGTACGGGCAGTCTGATTATGCCCTTTGGGATGACGAGCTTTCCGTCGAAGCTCATTAGGGGGGAGCTATAAGGTGTGAGGTCTTCCGGTTTTAGCCCCAGCCTCTTGTAGAGGTCTGGACACATGACCTCGGCTGCGCTGCCACCGTCCACCATCACCCTTTTCACGTCATAGCCCCCGATTCTGAGGGTGACGATTAGGGCATCCTTGTGTGGTTGGATGGTCCCAATCTTGTCCTCCTCCGAGAAACTCAGGGCTGGGGGAGGATTCCTCCTGGACCTCTTTGGCCCCATCCGAGGGTCCTCGGCGGGCAGTTGGGCCACAGACAACACTCGCAAAGGGGGTGTGCCTGTTCTTCCTGGGGCGGCCAAGATTATGTTGATCGTCCCAGCGGGCTGCCCCATGGCGGCGTCCCTCCGAGGCTCTTGGTAGGCTCAGCCCTGCTGGCCGCTGGAATGGTGCAGAAGGTGCTTCAGTCTTCCATCCTGGACTAGTTGGTCCAGGTGGTCCCAGAGGTTCCTGCAATCCTCCGTAGCATGTCCGTGGTCCTGGTGGTATTGGCAGTAACGGTCCTGGTTGCGCCTACCAGGCTCTCCGATCATCTTCGTCGGCCACCTGAAGTATGGCTCGTTTTTTATCTTTTCCAGAACCTTGTGCACGGGTTCTCGGAATACTACGCCGACAGTTTGGGCATTGGTCGCCCCGGATTGCCCACCGAAATCCCTCCTCGGGCGGGCATTGTTGTACCTGTCCGATCTAAAATCCCTCATCTCCTGAGGGATAACCTTCTCCTTGCCTTTGCCTTGCAACATATCTTCCTCCACCCGCTTGTACTTGTCGATTCGATCCATCAGCTGCCGCACGCTGGTGACGGGCTTTCCGGTCAAGGACTTCCTCAGGCCATGCCCCATTGGTAGCCCATTCTGGAACGTACTGATGGCGACGGCGTCATACTTGCCGTCCAGCTCGTTGTAGATCTCCCAGTACTTGTCCGAGTAAGCCTTGAGGGTCTCCCCGTCACGCATGGATAAGGACAGCAATGCGTTCATGGGCCGAGGAGGCCTGCTGTTCGTGACAAAGCGGGAACCAAAGGCCTGGGTCAGCTGTCTGTATAAGTCTATGGAATTCGTCCTTAGACCGTTGAACCACCTCATCGCCACAGGTCCCAAGCTGGATGGGAAGACTTTGCACATCAGCGCCTCGTTCTTGGAGTGGACAGCCATCCTCTGGTTGAACTGGCTCACATGCTCCACGGGATCCGTTTTGCCGTTGTAAGCAATGAAGGTGGGCTGCTGGAATCGCCGAGGAAGCTCTGCCTCCTCTATACGACGCGTGAAGGGCGACCTGGAGAGCTGATCCAGCGCCTTGCTCATGGCGTCACCTCCTAAGCCCCTGGGGGTTGGGTTGGCACGCCTACGCCTCTGGTAGCGTTCCTCCTCGTGGGAGAAAGTCTCGCTGGGGGGCGTTCTTGACCTCTGCCTGTATTCATCATCACTCTCGTCGTCGGAGGGCAAGTCAGGGCTGAGTTCGAACTGTCTCCGCTGCGCACGGCGTAGCTTCCTCTTCAGATCATCTATCTCGCGCTGCATGGCCACCTTATCATCCTTTCTCTTGGAAGCATGGCTATGGGCCTCTTCCGATCACGTGGCCTGGCCATCGTCGCGCTTCTGGGGAACGTGCCCGTCCCCCTGGCTTTCGCTCGCCGTTGAAGTACGCACGCTTCCTTCTCGAAATCATCTGTTGTCGTTCTGACCGCCCTTGGGGTCGCCATAGTTACCCTGATGTCTTGACTTCACCGGTTCAAATCGATTCGGAGTTCTTTGGTGAGGACCTGATCCTACCATGTTTGACTGTTGTCCTTACTAACACACAAGCTCTCCTCACAGACGACGCCAATTGTAGGGACCGGTTTCGAGCGCTCTCCGCAGATTGAGAGAGTGGACCCAAGCCCAGCTAACCCTCTAATAAATTTATAGAGTATGGGTTCAAGAGCTAGGCCCTAGTAAGGAATGCAGCGGCCATGCATGGTTGTACGTGAATGCTAATAACTTAAATGTGGGTTGGAATGCACAATAAGGCTCCTCGGACGGGTCTTATGGAGCTTGAAGTTCTTATTATCTCCTTTCAGAAAGGTTACAAGAATTAAGAGAATATGGGTTGCTACAGTATTTCTTTTCTCTGGTTTTTCGTCCGTCCCCCTCTCAAGAGGGACTTTTTACATTATATACTTCTCTCTCAGTTGATCCTAGCCCTACATTTGTTGATCAACCCGGCTTCCACTTGAGAGCCTGTCCCATCAGCCGCATTCCCATCCCTCATGTGGGTTGCAGCGCCCAAGACGGCACTGTTCAGAGGTCCTATCCTCATTAATGCGGCCAGGGCGTTAGTTGAGGGCATTTAATGTGGAGGTGACAGTTCACCTGGGACTTGCTCCTCCACCATGCTTCAATGTCCGGTGCTTGGTTCTTGCTATTTGCTCCTTGGATGCTTAGGGAGGTTCCCCTTAAGGGCATGCTGTTTGCCCACTTTCTGACCTCGGTCTCCCGAGGATGTAACCATCCTCGGCAATGCTCCTTGGGCCCTGGGCTCTACACTTTCGTCCTCGGACCTAGGACGCGTCCTCGGCGTGGGCCTCTGGGCCTAGTCTGAAGTGGGCCGGGGTTGCTTGACTTATTCTGGCCCCACAATTACAATTTTATTTGGCTCAATAAAACTGAATACGAGGCATTTGCTTAGTTTGCTTCCTAATTTAAATGCAAGTTTGACAAGTTCCATTTAAAAAATTTGTAAACATACCAAATAAGTTCTTCTATGACCTTGCTCTCCGTAGCCTTGGCAAAATAATTCTTGTTTATGTGGTAAAATTCGACGAAGTCACTTGATGATTAACACTCCGTTATAACAAGAAGATTACGGAATGGCTCATTTGGTATGTTTATAATTTTTTATTTTTTAAGCAATAAGAAATTTTTTAAATTTTAGGAATCAAAATAGGGCATGATGTCTCATAAAAAAATAAATAAATAAAGCATGATAAAATTTTAGGGATTAATTCTATATTTTCATATCTTTTTATTTTTTATTTTTTGGTAATAAGGAATATATAACAGATGTAGAAACTACATAGCCCAAGGGCTAGTATCAGTACAGAATTTATTACATCTGAGACCAGTGAGGTGATATAATAAAAGCGAGGACTGGAGTTGTCTAACATCTTTTTATTATTACCACAATATTTCTAGTAGAAAAAAGAAATTAATGTGCTTCTCTAATATGAATGAAAATTTGGACCAAAAGGTGTGTGTGTTTGGCATTCATTCCATTATCTCATGGTACTGAATGACGTTCACGTTCACTTACAGCTGTAGAAAAACAAAGACAATTTGGAACTAATAAAAATAAAAGCATAAAACATTAAAAAAAAAAATTTAAAAAGAAAAAAAGAAAGAAAGAAATGTTTATTAGATTATATTATAGATGATAATGAATAATGAATAATAGTTTTTTTTAAATATTTTTAATAAAAAACTTGTAACTTTGTTGAGACGAAGATAATTCAATACATCAAGAACAATAGCTGACTTAATCAGCGATGAATTTTGGCGAAAATACATTATTAGTCCTTAAAGTTTACTGATTGAGTGTTTTTGATTCCTAAAGTTTTAAATGAGTATTATTGGTCCCTAAAGTTTAAAAAATAAGTGTTATAAGTCCATCCGTTAACTTTTGTTAGTTTTTTTGCTTATGTGTTTAACGGAGTGATGACAAGTCTTTTTTTTTTACTCACATGACAACTATTTTACTAATAAAAAATTACACATCAGATTTGAATCAACCCATTTGTATTACCCACCCAGTTCAATAAAGTCTGATGGATCTCTCGCTCATGTTCCTCGGAAGTCTAATGGATCTCTCTTTCCCAAATCAAAACCAGTTTGAAAACCAGTTTGTGCTTCATCTTTGATGATATTTTGTAGTTAACTTTAACTTTACACCATTGTCTAGGTTGTAGAATAATCCCACCAAATCAAGATCTAAAGCCCTAACTGGAAAAGAGAGTGGATAGATTCAAAATTAACCTCAATTACAAGATTACAATTACTAGGTAGATCCCCATTGTGCAAAGTTGATCTCTTGACAAATAATTATAATTAAATCACTCTTTGAGGCTGAGCCTTCTTGATCTTGTAGTGCAAATCAGAGAGGAAGAGTGATTCAACCTCTTTGGAGAAATCAAGTTGGGGACTTTTACGAACATTTTGCAACACTTTTCTTTTCATTAATTGATGTCTTGGGTTTCCTTAGAGCAAGCGGGCACGTCATCATTGGACTTTGGGCTTCCTTTCGCTTCGCAGATTTTTTTTTTCTATTCCTTCTCTTCTGCTTGTTGATCATGAAGCTCAATAACGGGCAAAGGAGACTCGATAGAAACCGTTTTGAATTGGGTGGGTAATAGAAATAGGTTGCTCCAATGCATAATTTTTTATAAATAAAAGGTTGCCACATTAGTTAAAACATGCCATGTCATTGTTTTATTAGACACATAAGCAAAAAAACTAACGGAAGTTAATGGAAGGATCAATAGCACCTATTTTTTAAACTTCAGGGACTGGTAGTACTCACTTGAAATTTTAGGGACCAAAAGCACTCAGTATGTAAACTTTAGGGATTAATAATGTAGTTTCGCCATGAATTTTCTTCTATCCATGTTACAAAATTATCACTATTGACTATCACAAAAAAAAAAAAAAAAAAATCTATAGTTGTATTTTTATCACTTATTTTTATTTGACTTATTTTTTTAGTTTAAACCAATAAAAATTAGTTGTTCTAAAGGAAAATTAAAATAATAAAGAAATAAAACATAAAATTTAAAATGAAAATTTAAAAAGAGATTTTTTTTTTTTTTTTTGAGAATCAAATTTAAAAAGAGATGCTTGATTAGATTAAGAGTGCCAATTCTGTCCGGATGGGGCGTAAAACCCCAGTTTTACGCCCATCAATCACATTACGCCACATTGGCTGATTGCAAACTAAAGAATAAAACTTATCACACATAATCTTGCCTCTAAAAATTCATATACCAAAATTGTATCTTCCTCAAAAGTAAGAACCAACCAAACCTTGAAGCCAGCTATGACATAGGCCTGCCGCCGGAGATGCTGCCCAAAAGCCTCTGGAGAAGTAGCTACTGACCTAAGTTTCTTTTTTCTCGATTTCTTTTTTCTTTTTCCCAATTTTCATTATCCATGGTACAATCTTTTTAAGATATATATCCCATCTGGATTATGTGCAAGTTTGTGGGTTTGGCTCAAGGTTTGCATATGGGATAAAGGTGTGGATTTTGGTGGGGGAAGACAAGGATTTGGTGTCTCCGCTGTTTGTAGGTGATTAAATTTTGAAGCTTTTGCTTTTGCATGTGTGTTTTGGAACCTGGGTTCTTGGCCTATTGTGGTTGTGGGGTTTGTTTTTGTTTTTAAGGTTTGGTAAAATAAAATTTAGAAGGAGGAAGAGAGATGACCAAATCATTGACCTGGTCATGGTGTCTTTGTACATAGCAGGTCATTAACTATCTCTGGAGTTGTTCCAACCCAGCTTCTCAAATCTCCATTCCTCTTGGCTAGTGTCTTTGTTCATGATCTCTTTTGGTGCTTGTGTCCTGCTCTTCCTCTGTTCTTTTCTCTTGCTTTGTTTTTGGCTGTAACGTTTCTTTCTTTTATGAATGAATAGTCATTTTCAAAAAAAAAAAAAAAATCACCGTTGGAGGTGACTTCTTCAGCTTCTTTGTGCCTCCGATGACATCACCGTTGCTAACATCAACACAGAAAGTTCATTGTTTTGTTGGTTTTGTTTTGTTTTTTTTTTTTTCATTTTAATGAGATTTTATTTTGGGTGTTGATGTGGCGTTATATTATTGTTGGCGTCCGGACAGCATTTAAACTCTTTTTTTTTTTTTTTTTTTATAAGCATTTAAACTCTTAGATTTAGATTAAACGATAATGAATTCAATTTTTGGGGTGATGTACATGTATGTGACTTTTTAATAGTTGATTAACTTTCCAACAATCCTCGTTTCGCCAATTGTTACTTGCCACCAGAGTCCGAAACGTTTACAAAAAAACCCATAAAGAAACGCGCGGCCTCAAACTCAAACTCAAAGATCTTCTTCTTCATCTTCTCGTGTCAAATGCGAAAAGGCCCAGAGACCCATTTTCAGATTCCATGTGACAAAAACAAAACTGTCCCTCATTTCTCACGTGATCCCATTTCTCTGAGCTCCCTCAACCAAATTCTCCACCTGGGTCCCCTTTAAGGTACGCTAATTCTATGTCTATCTTTTGTTTTTTTTTTGCAATTGGTTCTGTTTGGATCCGTTTGTTAAATCTGAAATTTGTTGCTTTTGTGTCATTCTGATTGACTTAGATTTGATGGGTCATTGTGATAAAAGCTTGAATTTTGCTTGTATTGATGTTTATGTGGGAATTTAGTTTAAGTTCTTGAACTGTGTTAGATCTGGTAATTGGGACTGTTTTTGATTTGTCTTTGTAGTCTATGGCTCTATTGCATTAATGCCCAAATTGGGTTTTTGTTGTTTACTTTGATTGAATTATAGAGTAAATGATTTAGTTCTAGCAAATATGTAGTAATTGAATTATGCAATGTGAGCTTGAAAGCCAAATTGGGTTTGAAGTTTGTGTCTTGGGTGAACATTTTTTATTGAAAAAAAAAGTATTCAATGGCTTTGGCTTAGAGCAATAATTTATTAAAAGGGTCTCTTTGTTTAGTTCTGAGTGGTAGATAGACTTCCTTGTATTCTGACAAACAAGAAGAATATCAATATATTTTGATAGTAAGAGGAGAGGACTGTGGAAGCTACCGCAAAAAATTGTTAAATTAATATAGTATTGTTCTTTTTGTACCTTCAGAGCTTAATCACCTGACTTCACTAGTTTAGTGTTGAGGAATTTTTATTTTGTTTGTTCTCCTCTCATTGGTTATGTTTTTTTTTTATCGGTAATAAGAGTTTTATTGATGAAAAAGAAAAATGTGTTTACGATTGTAAACTCAGTGTCCTTGAAACAAATACAATCAAATCATAAGGAAAGTCTAATAGAGATAAGGAAATTAGACAAGGAACTACAATGCGTAAGACCCCAAATACGAGACCACTCAAACAAAGTCCTAGCAAGCAGGTTCTTCAACAGATCTATAGGTCTCTCAATGTCCTCAAAAGTTCGGGCATTGTGTTCCTTCCATACTAACCACATAAGGCATGCTGGTACCATATTCCAAGCATTTGAAGAGTAAGTTCCCAACCAATTCCTCCAAGCAAAAAGAAGAGAAACAATAGTATCCAGCATTACCCATTGAACCCCAAACATAATAAGGACCTCACTCCACAAAGCATATGCAAACTTACAATGAAGCAAAAGGCGATCCACAGTTTCCTCATCACACCTACATAGACAACACCAATTAACAAGGGGCAAGTTCTTCTTAACAAGGTTATCTATTGTAAGAATCCCACCCCTAGCAGCAGTCCATAAAAAGAAAGATACCCTTTTAGGTACCTTTACACACCAAATGTGTGAATAAAGAAAAGTTCTATGCTGCTAAGTAAATTAAATGTTTTCTTGTTATCTTCATGTTTCATGGACTTGTAACTTCTTTAGTATATAACTTGAAAATTCAAAGTTACATACTTTATTACATTTTTTATTTTTAAGATCTATTTGTCATTCAACAGTAAGATCTTACATAAATTTATATTTGAATAAGTTGGCTCGACTACCTGTGTTAATTTAGTGAATGGAATGATTTGGCCAGGTTTTGGGATCTTGTGTTTATTGTTTCTGGATGCATGGTTCAGACATAAGTCACATAAATTGAATTGTATCAAGAAACTGGAATAAATATGGGGCACCTAAATCCACAGTTTGGAAACAATTCATCTAATGGTTTAAGGGAGGAATCTCCCATTAAGCCTTCCAAAGGTGCTTTGGCATGTATGATTAATTTCGAAATAGGTGCTGTTTTGGCTGTGATGCGGAGAAATGTACGGTGGGGAGTTCGTTATGTGGCAGATGATGATCAGCTAGAGCACTCACTCATCCATTCCTTGAAAGAATTACGGAAGCAAATTTTTTCTTGGCAACATCAGTGGCAATATATTGACCCAGCTGTGTACTTGCGACCATTTTTGGATGTCATACGATCTGATGAAACCGGCGCACCAATCACTGGAGTTGCATTGTCATCTGTTTACAAGATATTGAGCCTTGACATACTTGATCTTGATACTGTGAATGTAGGAGATGCTATGCATTTGATAGTTGATGCTGTTACAAGCTGCCGGTTTGAGGTAACTGATCCTGGCTCTGAAGAAGTGGTGCTGATGAAGATACTTCAGGTTCTTCTAGCTTGCATGAAGAGTAAAGCATCAGTTAGGCTGAACAACCAGCATGTGTGCAATATTGTAAATACGTGCTTTCGTGTAGTTCACCAGGCTAGCTCTAAAGGTGAATTGTTGCAGCGGATAGCACGCCATACTATGCATGAATTAGTTAGGTGTATTTTTTCTCACCTGCCTGATATCATCACCACGGAACATGCATTGACTAATGGAAGCAGGTCATATGTCCGTGAAGAGGTAATGATTCTTGATGCATTCTTTCTCTTTGATGCAATATTCCCTCTAGATTAAAATACACAATTTTTCCAGCACTATAGTAAGTGGGGGTGTGGTTCAATGTAATTTGGTTATAAGTCTTTAGGAGAATCTAGTACTCTGTGTTTGTGACCACTTAGTGGTTAGGAGTTCTGAATGGTTTGTAGTTGAACCCTTGAATGAAAAACTGTCTGATTTTTTATTAGAGTGGTGCTGTAAAGAGAACTTTGCATCCTTAAGTTCTTGAATATTTGGACCAGCATGTCTATTTTTTCCTTGTCAATTCCTAAAGCTCATCTTTCTTGTACAGGTGGGATTAGCAGACGAGGATCATACATCTGAAAGTAAGCAGCTAGAAAATGGCAATGTTGGCATTGAATCTGATGGTCAATTGTCCACATATGCTTCAAAGGATCACATGGGTGCTTCGGATGGTGGGATGAATGATAGTGGGACGAGTGAGAAAATAATTGAGGTTAGTAATGGAGTGGAGGCTTCTAAAAATGATGAAAACCTTCTGATGGAACCCTTTGGGGTTCCATGCATGGTCGAGATATTTCATTTCTTGTGTTCTTTGTTGAATGTCAGTGAGCACATTGAGTTTGGCCCCAGATCGAATCCTATAGCATATGATGAAGACGTTCCCTTATTTGCACTGGGGTTAATTAACTCAGCTATTGAATTGGCTGGGCCCTCAATCAGTAAACACCCCCAGTTATTGGCTATTGTTCAAGATGGATTGTTTCTTAATCTGATGCAGTTTGGTTTGTCCATGAGTCCACTGATTCTCTCAACAGTATGTAGCATTGTTCTTAATCTGTATCATCATTTACGAACTGAGCTCAAAGTACAGCTTGAAGCTTTCTTGTCATGTGTGCTTTTAAGGCTTTCCCAAAGTAAACATGGCTTGTCATACCAACAGCAGGAGGTTGCTATGGAGGCTCTAGTTGACTTCTGCAGACAGCAGACATTTATGGCTGAGATGTTTGCTAATTTTGATTGTGACGTAACCTGCAGTAATGTGTTTGAAGAGCTTGTTAACCTGTTATCAAAAAGCGCATTTCCTGTGAATGGACCTTTATCTGCAATGCACATTGTTGCCCTGGATGGCTTAATTTCCATGGTTCAGGGCATGGCTGAGAGCGTAGGGAACGAACCATTGACTTCAGAGGCTGCGGTAGAT
The DNA here is from genome assembly GCA_019022515.1 of Quercus aquifolioides. Taxonomy (NCBI): domain Eukaryota; kingdom Viridiplantae; phylum Streptophyta; class Magnoliopsida; order Fagales; family Fagaceae; genus Quercus; species Quercus aquifolioides. The sequence continues at coordinate 28,831 of JAFHAW010000028.1, forward strand.
GATGAGGGATATACACTGTTTTGGAGAATGGAATGTGAGAGCTATAGTGACCCTAATTGTTGGGTTCCATTTGTCCGTAAGATGAAGTACATCAAGAAAAGGTTGATGGTTGGAGCAGATCACTTTAATAGGGATCCTAAGAAAGGTCTAGAATTTCTTCAAGGAATGAATTTGTTGCCTAAGAAACTTGACCCTCAGAGTGTGGCATACGTTTTCAGATACACAGCTGGGTTAGATAAGAATCTTATTGGGGATTATCTGGGAAATCATGATGAATTCTGCATACAGGTGCTTCATGAATTTGCTAGGACTTTTGATTTCCAAGACATGAATTTAGATATTGCATTGCGTCTTTTCGTGGGAACTTTCAGATTGCCCGGAGAATCACAAAAAATACAGAGGGTGCTTGAGGCATTTGCAGAAAGATATTATGAGCAGTCACCGCATATATTGATCAACAAAGATGCCGCTCTCTTGTTGTCATATTCACTTATATTGCTCAACACAGACCAACACAATTCACAGGTAAAGAAAAAGATGACTGAAGAAGACTTTATCCGTAACAATAGGAAAATCAATGGTGGGAAAGATCTTCCTCGTGAGGTCCTATCTGAGCTGTACCACTCAATCTGTGAGAATGAAATCCAGATGGTCCCGGACCAAAGTACTGGGTCTCCAATGATGACATCAAGCTGTTGGATTAATGTGATTCACAAATCCCAAAAATCCTCCCCATTTATCATCTGTGATTCAAGAGACCTCCTCAACCATGATATGTTTGCTATCCTGTCAGGTCCAACAATCGCTGCTATGTCGGTGGTTTTTGATCAGGCGGAACAGGAGGATGTTTTACAAACATGTGTTGATGGATTCTTGGCTGTTGCCAAAATTGCAGCAAGCTATCACCTTGATGATGTATTGGATGATTTGGTCGTGTCTCTCTGTAAATTCACAACCCTCTTGACTCCTTTATCCGTTGAAGAAGCTTTTGTTGCTCTTGGAGATGACATTAAAGCCAGGATGGCAACCACAACAGTGTTCACCATAGCAAATAGGTATGGTGATTATATCCGTTCTAGCTGGAAGAACATACTGGAATGCGTCTTAAGCTTGCACAAGCTTGGCCTTCTACCTGCTCGGTTGGCTAGTGACGCGGTTGATGATATAGAGCCCCCATCTGACTCAGACCGGGGGAAACCTGCTACTACATCCTTGGCAACACCAAATATGCCATCTATCACTACTCGTAAATCATCTGGCCTTATGGGCCGGTTCAGCCAGCTCTTATCATTTGATGTGGAGGAGCCAAGGTCACAACCAACAGAGGAAGAACTTGCTGCTCAGCAACGCACTCGTGAGACTATACAGACTTTCCACATTGATAGCATTTTTACGGAGAGTAAGTTTCTCCAAGCTGAGTCTTTATTGCAGCTTGTGAAGGCCCTTATCTTGGCTGCAGGCCAACTCCGAAAGGGAACTAGCTTCTCTGAGGATGAAAACACTGCAGTCTTCTGCCTGGAGTTGCTGATTGCCATTACACTGAATAACCGAGACAGGATAATGCTTATCTGGCAAGGTGTTTACGAGCACATATCTGATATTGTTCAGTCGACTATTATGCCTTGCACTCTGGTGGAAAAGGCTGTCTTTGGGCTCCTGAAGATATGCCAGCGACTGCTTCCCTACAAGGAAAACCTGACTGACGAACTTCTCAGGTCACTTCACCTGGTTTTAAAACTTGATGCCCGGGTTGCTGATGCTTATTGTGAACACATAACGCAAGAAGTTTTGCGCCTTGTAAAGGCAAATTCAGCTCATATCCGATCCAATGCAGGTTGGCGCACAATTATTTCCTTGCTGTCTATTACAGCTCGGCATCCAGAAGCATCTGACGTGGGGTTTGAGGCTCTAGCATTTATCATGTCTGATGGGACACACCTGTTGCCATCCAATTATGTTCTTTGTGTGGATGCAGCAAGGCAGTTTGCTGAGTCTCGGGTTGGGGAGGTTGATCGTTCTGTTTCTGCCCTAGATTTGATGGCAGGTTCTGTTGTTTGTCTTGTCAGCTGGTCTTGTGAGATGAATTCTGTTGGTGAGGAGGCTGCAAAGAAAGTGAATCAAGATATTGGCGAGATGTGGCTGAGGCTGGTGCAAGGATTAAGGAAAGTATGTTTAGATCAGAGAGAAGAAGTGAGGAACCATGCTATTTTAATGCTACAGAGGTCTTTGGCAGGAGTGGATGGGATTCACCTTTCAAATGCCTTGTGGGTGCAGTGTTTCGATCAGGTGATCTTCACATTGCTTGATGATTTACTAGAAATTACGGTGGGGAACTCTCCAAAGGACTACCGGAATATGGAGGGAACGCTTGTTCTAGCCATGAAACTCATGTCAAAAGTGTTCTTACAGTTACTATTGGATCTCTGGCAGTTACCGTCCTTCTGCAAACTATGGCTAGGAGTTCTTAATCGCATGGAGAGATACATGAACACAAAATTCAGGGGAAGGCGCAGTGAGAAGATTCATGAATTGATTCCTGAGCTTCTCAAGAATACCCTATTTGTGATGAAGACAACAGGATTACTTGTGCCTAGTGATACCATAGGTGGGGATAGTTTTTGGCAGTTGACATGGTTGCATGTGAAGAATATAACCCCTTCTTTGCAATCAGAAGTGTTCCCTCCTCAGGAATTGGAGCAGCTGCAGGCCAAGCAATTAAAGGAAGCAATTCCTGCTCCTGATGGGGCTGTGCTTGTTCAGTCCAGTGAGACCACGGTTTAAGGATAATTTTCATAAAGGGGGTTGTTGATTGTGGTGTGTCTTGGGAAATTTGAATGGCCTAAAATGTTCCTTACTGGTTTGCCAAAGTTGTACCAGCTGCAAAGGCAGTTTTCTGCGGTTGGATGTTGATAGTTATAGAATTGAGAGTTTAGAGTTCATCAATTTAAAAACATTCTTGGAGGAAATGCTTAACCGAATAAGGGAAGCAAACTTGGGAACCTTCCTACTTAGACACTTTGCTCCACTCCAGGGACTCATTTAGAGTGTTAGGGGAGTGCCATTCCCTGCTATAATACCAGGGGCTCTAAGAAGATCCCTCGCTTAAATTTTGTATTTGGCTTTATTAGTTTCTGTACCAAGATTATCACATTGCACCATGTCCTCTGTATACCTAGTGTCATTATACTATGATAATACAATGGATTAGTTCAGCTGTGATTTTTTCAAAGCATCACTCAATTTTTATGGGGTCTGATATATAATTTTTTATTTTTATAATCTTTTTACTTTGGGTAGACCATATGTTGCTTTCATAGGAGACAATTTTATCAGTTCTAACTGTGCAAATTTGCCATGCAAACTCTATTAATTGTTTGAGAAAGACAAAAGTATATGAATTTTAGGAAATAATTCTTGGTTTTGACATTTGAATGGCAACCAAATTCATGATTGGAGCAGTAACCAGTTTCATGTACTTCCATTGTGAATTGTTTGGACTATATATATCCTGTTGCCAATTTTTTTTTTTTTTTTTTTTTTTGGGTTTAAAAGGAAATATATATAAACTAGGTAGCCAAAATGGCTAAGTTGGCAACATGCCTACAAACTGTTTCCCCATTTTTGTCCGCACTCACTAAGGCAGCAACTACATCAGATGGGGGATAATAAAAAAAATACAAGATCTTCCTGCAAATTACAACCTATTCTAGCAAGTGCATCAGCACTTCTATTTGCCTCCCTAAATACATGCTTCACTGTGCTGTGGGGAATCTTTTCCAGCAATAATCTGCAATCAAAAAGCAAGGAAGAATAAGCAGCATTAGGGGAGTTTCCGGAACTAATAACATCTAAAACAACTTTAGCATCAAGTTCCACTTCCAAATATTGAACACCAAGCTGAATGGCCAGTTGCAAACCATCTCTTAGTGCCCAAAATTCTGTTATAATGCTTGTAGTTGACCCAATACTCCTTGCAAACCCCCTGACCCACTCACTAGCACTGTCCCTTAAGACTCCACCACCTCCAGCCCTTCCCGGATTGCCACAGGAAGCCCCATCTGTGTTCAATTTGAACCAGTTAGAAGGAGGCTTTTCCCAGCGCACCAAAATGACAGCCATCATCCTCTATTTGTTTATTTTCCCCACACAGTAATAAAATTCCATTACCTGGCTTGTACACGGTCTGTACAGATTGATGTTTAGGGGAGTATTTTCAAAAGCAACCTTATTTCTATGCTTCCACAGTTCCCATATAGCAAAAGAAAATACATACCTCCATGGTACTGAGGATTGGTGCATTGCTTTACTAAAGCAGTTGACCTGAAGCTAGTCATTAACATCATCAGTGTCTTGAAATGAAGGAACAACCATAGGGGGAATATTCACTTTATACCAGAAATCACGGGCATAATTACATTCCCTTAATAGGTGCCCATCCTGTTGCCACTTTACTTCCTTAACATCGTCCCCAGTACTGTCAATCATCTCTAACTACCCATATATTTCTATGAGAAAATTTTGAACATGAATTAAAAATTTCATGTAATAAATAACAATGGAGAGTTAATGTTTTCATTGTGTCTAGCACTACTATTTGTCTGCATGTGTATGCCATAAGTTAATTGGGGAAAAAAAAAAATTTAAGGAATGTAATAAAAAAAAGTACTTCTAAAAAGAAAAGGAAATATAAACAATAACTTAGGTACCGTTTAGGTACCGATTATTGTGTCCACGTTTTGTCGCAAAACGCGTTTCAACCCCCTTTTTTTTTTTAAACCAGTGCCTATTGCACTGTTCATGGGACATGAACAGTGCAAATAGGCATATCCCATGAACAGTGCAAATAGGCATATCTACAGTAACCCTTTGGTGAACAGTAAATTTTTTATTATTTTTTTATTATTTTCAGTTTTCTGTTTTCAACAAAATAAGCGGTATTCAAACTCATCCTAGTGCATCATTTGGTCAACTACAAACTTTTAAGCTCAATATCAATAATGCCGTTTCTCAAAAAGAAAGAAAGAAAAAAAAATCAATAATGTCAAACCATAATTCGACAATGACACAAATAAGCTCCCCTTGAATGGGTGAAAAGGTCAAGGCCAATTAAAATGAATACTATTTTGGAATCCATTTTAGTTTGTCAATTGAAATAGAATATTTTGATACTGACATATTTTGGCTTACATTTCGAGATTTCAGAACTACCTCTGTATATACCATTAGTATTATATAAAACTAGTCGCCAACCCGTGCGATACACGGGAAAGCTATTAAATATGGGACAAAATTTAGTTACAAAATTAGTTGTAGCTTTAGGCTACAAACTTACTTAATATCTTTTTATTGGAGGCGAATTTTGACAAATCTACCATTAGATTACATCTTCTTCTTATATCCTCCATGCTTGCAAAATTTCAAGAAAATTAAAGATCAACAACTATGACATTAATAAATTTTTTTAATTGCAAGTTTTTGTAATTTAAAATTATGCACAAAATATAAGCTTATAGATCATATAGTAAATAATATCCGATTGACACAAAATTTAACATGTGTACTAAGAGCGTAAAAAACATGCAATTCAATGGTTAGATTTTCAAAATATGTTGTAATATTTATTTTATTGAGTGAATTTGTAGGCTTAAGTTACAACTAATTTTATAACAAAACTTTGTCCTTAAATATGAGTTATTTCATATTCTATTAGGGTAGTTTAAGAGATTATTTTAAATCTCCATTTCATTATATTTTAGCTGGAAAATACTATATTGTCCCATAAATATTGGAACACAAATTATCTTTCAATGCAAATGTTTATGAAGTTGCATTTCAATAATAAACTCCCCACAAAAATAATATAAATCAACCAAAAAACAAACTTCTATGAACAACTACTAATGTGAGTTTCATATTTTGTTGTTATTTCTATAGTATAATATAGTCACTAACCCGTGTGATGCACGTTACAGTTTAATTAAAATTATATATATTTATTCAAATTTGTACGATTTTTTTTTTCAGATTTGTAATGAAACTCTTAATCCTCTATTTCATTTAATATAGGAAAAGTAGATAAGTTGGAAAAAAAAAAAAAAAAAACTAAATTTTAGTTCAATTTTCAATCTCTCTATTAATTCACTTGTTGTGAGTTTTAAAGACAAACTTCATAAACAAAAATGATAGAGAACATCGTACAAACATATAAAGGCAAAGCAAATAATGAATTTTTTTTTTTTAATTTAATTAAGAATAATTGTATCAATAGGAGTCAGGGCTTCATGTTTCAGTTTGGATGTTTCTTTTCAGTTGTATCAAAATAATTACATACAATAAATGATATATCAATTTTTATTAATTGATAATAATAATAATATAATAGATGTACACGGCCTAACTCCTCTGAGTCTAACCAATTAGACTCATAATTAAAAATTATGATAGATGATATTAGAATAATGCTAGAAATACAATAAAATGCCCCCAACAATTTCACAATATTTCTAAATTAGTATATCAACTCATGTATAGACGCATGTTAATATCTAATTTAATTTTTTTGATATAACAATTTAAGAATATTGTGAAATTATTGTGATATTTTGTTATGTTTCTCACATTATTCTTGTAATTAAGAACACTAAAATGGGCATAGCTATTAAAAAAAGAAAACACTTAAATAGTTTAAAATTGTGGCATGCTTTTTCACCACACATTGAAAAGTGGTTGCAGCCTTTTCAGTTGGTCTTGTTCCCTCCTTCTATGCTACTCAAATACTCTCTCGGTAAAATGTCATTTGTCATTTGAGCAAGACACAAACTTGTTTGATTCAAATTCATTCATTCACAATACCGAGAGAGAGAGAGAGTTGGGCTGCGTGTGAAGAAGATGAACAAAGAAAAAGAAGAAGAAAATTCAAAGAAGAAGAAGAAGAAAAACTCACTTCTATTATATCTCCTAGTGGATGATAAATCTGAGATGGTGCAGTCATTTCAATTTAAAATATTTTGGTTTATAATTCAGGTGTAAAAAAAGGTGTTCACCTTGCCTTCATGGTGGCGCCGCCAATGCCTCAGCCAAATTGATGCCAATCTTCAAAGCAAAAAGAATGATCTCTTTATGTGGCGTTTGGTACGGGGGATTCCACATTACTCCTGGCATCCAGATTCCTAGGAATGTGATTCCTAAGAATCACATTCCTAAGAATGTAGTTATTCCTATGTTTGGTTTATTCTCAGGAATCTTAAATGAATTATTTATTTTTCCCATTCTATCCTTAGATTTGAATGTGAACTACCAAGTCATTTAAAAAAAAGGGTTAAAATTGTCAATTTATAAAAAATACAATTTTCTTTAAGTTTGGGAATCTGGATTCCCACCTGTTTTAAAGGGAATCCACATTCCTACTGAGAGGGGTTTAAGGGGGGAATTCAGATTTCCTTGGCATCTGATTTCCTAGTATGATTTGCAACCAAACATAGGAATCTTTAAACATTCCTAGGAATCCTAAAACATTACCCTGTACCAAACGCCACATTAGGGTTTTGAGTTTAGTGTTATAAAATAGGAGTCGAGTTTCACATTTTAGTTTGATGTTTTTTTTTTTTTTTTTTTTATATATATAAAATTTGAAAATAAATTAGTGATGTGGAAAAAATTTCCTTAGTATATTATGTATATATAGAAATATAAAATCAGAATTTTTGTTTTTTTTTTAAATAATTCTGACGTAACAAATTGTGGTGCTAGTAGAAGCTTCGGTTATATATATATATATATATATATATATATAATGAATTTAATATAGTTTTTTTATTATTAAAAAAATCAAATCAAAAAAAAATTATTTAAAAAAACATTTACCATGGTTATTCTAATTCTCAACAATCCAACTAATTACTATTTCTTTACCCAGATGCACCCGCGTGAAAAGTACTGACATTTAATTTTAATATATAGTGAGATTTGAGAGGGTCTGAGATGTGAGAAAAACGATGCTGCTGCTCAAGGTCAAGGACCCGAAAGTGACTCAAAACCAAAGAAAAAATATACTAAGTTTGGGTAATATCAACTAAACATTTATTTTAGTATTTTCTATCCAATAAATGAGTGATATCTGTTTTAAAAAAAATCATATCAGACTATTTTAATAAATTAATTACAATCTTCTGTACTATCAGAAAGATAAATTGATAATTTATTAGAGTAGTCTGATGTGATTTTTCGAAACAAATGTTACTCATTTATTGGGTAGGAAATATTAAAACGAGAAATGATATGTCTACAACATTTTTACAACAAATCTTAAGTGACAGGTTGTTACTGGTTATTATTGTTGGGGCAAAAAAGTAATCTTAGTGTTAGTTTCAAATTTGTTACTGGTTATTATTTGTTGTAAAAATATTGTAAAATTATCGTAGACGTAACATCTCTCTATTAAAACAGATGCTGAGTTGGTATAGCAGAAACATAATATACTTTCTCTAAATCCACCTCCAGAATTTTCCACGTGTCATACTCCCACAACTCTCTATCACGCGAATTTTAGCGCGTGCATAACATCCATTTTTTATTTATTTACAAGTTACAACCCACGCTCGTGTCGTGCCACGCACTTTATCACTCTCATCGTTTCGAAAAGAAAAACACCAAAAACTCGCACCGGCGACATCTCCGGCGAGCACTCCGATCTCCGGGCATCTCAGGTCCGACCAATTCAACCCGATCTTCGTTTGGTATCTTATTTTCTGTCACCGATTCTCTTCATTTCGTTTCTATTTAGGGTTTCTAAGCTGTTTTTGATTTTGATGATTGATGGAGCTGGATATGTGTTGATCGGTGATTGAACAGGAAGAGTATAAGGTTAGGGACGATGAGTGAGGTATTCGAAGGATACGAGCGCCAATACTGCGAGCTCTCGGCGAATCTCTCCAGGAAGTGTACGGCAACTGGTGCTCTTAATGGCGGTAATTCAAAAACTCCTCTTTCAAATTCTCAATTGAATTTGATGGAAATTTTTGTTTTAGTCTAAACTCATGTTGATTTATTGTCCCTATCCGTGTGTGTGTATGTTTTGCCCTTTGAAATTTTGAATTTTGATGCATATATGTTGATAAATTTTGGATTTTTTAAGGGAATTGAAAATTTGTGCTACGTAGTTTTTTTTATTTGCTTATGAAGGTGGCAAAGATTTAATTAGTTGATACATTGATGCCCCAATGTAATTTTTGGCTTTTGTGAATTACGCAAGAAAATTAAGGTTATCATTTGTAGATTTTTAGAATTTGATTATTTTTTGAAGAGAGGGATTTTTGTTGGATTGGATTGGCTGGTATGAATCCGAAAAAATTTGCCCGCTACTTTCACACTAGCTCCAAAGATTATGCATATTGAGGGTGAGTGATCTTATCTGATATGTTAGTAATGATCAGTACAAATGTGAGCTTATTCTACGATTGGTTACACGATTCATTTCTTGGAATGAGTTAGATTTTTAGATGGAATCCTTTTGTGAATTGGCATTTGTAGTCAAATGGCGACTACACTGTTACATTTGAGATTTATGGGTGCAATTTGTCTGTTGAAATTCTTAACATTTGATGATATTGACATGAATGGGAGAAGAATCTGAATTCTAAAGGTTCTGAATGATATTGGATAGTCCAGTACTGCATTGTTCTTGTTCCACTTTTCTGATAATTTTCTTAGCATTTTTGAGGTGTGGAGCTACAATGTACTCTCAGTGAGAGCCATTTTGTTGTATGTTTTATGTATCATTGTAATACAATAGCATAATCATAGTAGGATAATATTTTTTGGATAAATTGTTACGAGTGGGGGAGGAGGATTTGAATCCTGGTTCTCCTAGAGAAAACCAGTCAATGCCATCAAGTTACAATGCTCTTGGCAGTAGGAGAGTTAACTGTGACAAAGTCTTTGATAAGATTTTTTACATATATGTGTGTGATAGGGGTAAAATTGTCATATTGTGATATTCGTGTAAGTACCAACATATATAAATAATGTAAATGTATATTAGGGTAATTAATAAACCCTAAACACACATCCTGAGAACATGGTATCGGAGCTGTAAAAGAAATTCACCACTACTGCCATTGTTAGCTTCTCCTTTTCCCCCCCCATTAACTCTGGTGGCCACATTACATACATTATTTAAACCTAAAAAAATGCCTAGAAACTTATAAACTTGACCCCGATCTGCACCAATGACAAACCCTGTCACCACCCACAACCACGAACCACGTTTTGACGTAGGCGACAATGTTCTTAGTTTGTAAACCTGCAGTAAGCCTTCATTGTGACTACTGCTACACCGAGAAACATCTCTGTGGCCTTCACAACCTCTGACAACCAAGTGGAAGATAGTTAAACCACTGGAATTACTTCTTGCCACACTGATCTGTCCTTGTATGGTCTAATCACTGTATGACCAATAATCTTTCCTGTTGGGACCAGTGAACCTTGATTCACTTGTCCCTGTTATGTGCTGTTGATATGCTTGACTCTGGAATGGGCTGATTCTCCTTTTTGTGCAAATGCCGTGTTGTGCAAATTGCTTTAGCCTGTTCATGGCCTGTTGAAGGTTTTGTTTGCCGTGGTTACATGTTAGGCTATTGTTTCCTATGCATGTGATGACAACATGTTGGCATGTTGGTTTGGAATTGTCGTGTTGCTTTTTTAATGTCTTGGTTGTTGCCTTGTGGGAGTACTATTTGTTTGTGGACTGACTGAGTGTTGGCCTTTGGTTTGGTTATTAATTTTTTAGTGTTGCTCACTTGGCCAAAGCTTATTTTTCCCTTGGTTTACAAATTCGGCAGAATGTAAAAAGTTTCATAGTTAAACTTTTTGGTTCTTGATTTATCAGTAGTTTTTTTTTTGATAGGTAATCAAAGTTTTATTGCATGAAAAGTACATTGTGTTCATGATGACGAACACTCTGTGCTTAAATCAAATACAAGTAACTCGAGAAAAGATACAGACAGAAAGAAGAAAATCATAAATGGAAATACATTGCAAATCCCAAATCCTAGACCACTGAAACAAAGTCCCAACTGCATATACTTCAAAAGATCTACATGTCTCTCAGTATCTTCAAAAGTACGAGTATTACGTTCCCACCAAATTAACCACATAAGACAAGCTGGAACCATATTCCAAACATTTGAAAAATGTTTCCCCAACCAATTCCCCCATCCTAAAAGAAGAGAGGCAACCGTCGTCGGCATCACCCACTGGATCCTTTTTCAGTAGTTATAAAAGTTCTTATGAATTTTTCTTGAGTTTTAAATTAGATTGTGGGAGCTTATTTGATAGCTTCTAAGTAAAGAGTTGCTTATTTGAGTTGTGCTATTTGCTCAAAGGTTTGCTTACAAGCTGTGCACAGATCTCTCACAAGGGTGGGAGCTTATTTGATAGCTTCTAAGTAAAGAGTTGCTTATTTGAGTTGTGCTATTTGCATAAAGGTTTGCTTACAAGCTGTGCACAAATCTCTCACAATGGTGGAATTGAAATGGGTAATGAGTTCCACCCTGTGAGAGGAATGTGCATATTTTCTGCACAAGTATTTGTGCAATTAGATTTATCCCAAAAAAAAAGTCTTTGTACAATTAGATTTTCTCAGGGAATTCCTGATGCAGATATGATTTGCTCATACAAAGTAAGACTTCAGCTGTGGAATGATGAGTATTTTGTTTGTTAAGGGAATTAATTGCCTAGTTCTGCCTTTTAAAGTAAGACTTAAGTTGCAGAATGTTGAGTATTATGTTTGTTAAGGGAATTAATCGCCTAGTTCTTCTGTTTTGTCCCCTTTCTCTCTCATCACCATCACCATCGTAATCATTATCTTTCTCCTCACTCCCCATATGCACTAAGCATTAACTTGATGGTAATGTTTTTTGATAAGCCACTTTGCTAGGTGTCGCATATTGCAACCTTGTTCTGTCAATCTCCAATCACCTTATAACCTATTACAACCATCCCATCACTTTCTTATGTAGGCCGGCCGTATATTCTAAATTCCAAGACTAATAATAGTTGACTTGTACTTTGGTTCTTTACACATGCTTAAATTATGTGGATTGATAGATCCCCATCCCCATCCCCATGCCCCCCCCCCCGCCTCTTCTTCTCTTTTTTATTTAAGTGCTATGGGCAATGATTTGTCAAGGCCTACCAGAAGCCACTTATAATGTCTTATTGATCTGTAGAGCAAAAGAAACAAAAGGTTTCTGAGATAAAGGCTGGAATTGATGAAGCAGAATCTTTGGTACCCACTTTACTCTTTCTTCCTAGGGTGATTTTCAATGTTTTGTATCTGCAGTAGTAATAGAGATGTTTCTAATAAATGTTTCAGATTCGGAAAATGGATCTCGAGGCGAGAAGTTTGCAACCTAATGTCAAGGCTGTGCTTCTTGCTAAGTTGAGGGAATATAAATCAGATCTGAACAATCTGAAAACCGAAGTCAAGAGAATTGTATCAGGCAACTTAAATGCTGCAGCCCGAGATGAGTTGTTGGAATCAGGCATGGCAGATACACTCACGGTGTGTCTAAAATTGCATAATTTCCTTATGCTTATTGCTGTGATATGCCATTGTGATTCATTATCTGATAGTGGTTTTATGATTGATTTGGTAACTTATTGGAAAGAGATATGCAGGTTTCTATCTTCTTTAGTGCCATTTTTATTTACTATTGCAGTTCACTTTGTCATTGGAATGATGGCAGTCTTAAGTTAATGGGTCCAGGGAAACAGGCAGTCTAGGGCAGTACGAAGTCTTTTACATTTTAAAAATTCTTACTCTGTTTTGCTTCCCCATTGTGGTAAATTGAATTTTTAGTCTCTTATTTGGAGGACTGATATCCGGTGAATATTGATAACATTCCTTATTCTTTGAATTCGTGGATTTTCATTTAACACAAATAATTGATACATATTCAATAGGCATCAGCTGATCAGAGAACAAGACTGGTGACAACAACAGAGAGATTAGGAAAATCTGGTGACAGAATTAAGGAAAGTAGAAGAACCATGCTGGAAACAGAGGAGCTTGGTGTTTCAATTCTTCAAGATTTGCATTCTCAGCGACAGTCTCTCCTGCATGCTAATAACACGGTAACTATTTTCAAATACTTCAAACTTAATTTAGTGTTCAACTAAAATCTCTACAATAAGAAGATTGCTTTTTAGTTTCAGTAGTTTTTTTTTTTTTTGAGTAATATTTGAAACAGTAATTGGTGTGCTTCACTTCGGAACATTTGCATGCCACTCTTGGCATCATTTACACTTTTTTTTTTTTGGGGCATGTCTCTGTTTTATTTATTTATTGTTTTTTGGGTCTCAACAGTAGTGCTTAGCGTTGAACTTCTATTATCTTTGACCATTATATTTACTTCAAGTTTTAGCGGTAAATTATGAGATTTTGCCATCTACCGAAGGTCTAGGATTTTCAAACTGCAGCAGTAGTTTTGAAAATATATGCCACTGTATCTACCTGATGGTTTTCCTTATATTTCAGCTGCACGGAGTGGATGATAACGTAGGAAGGAGCAAGAAAATTTTGACGAACATGTCAAGGAGAATGAGCAGGAACAAGTGGATGATTGGCTCCATAATTGCAGTTCTTGTCATTGCTATTGCCTTGATCTTGTACTTCAAACTTAAATAGTCAGGACATGTTCTCTTGTTGGGCTTGTGGGTGTCTCTGTGGTACACCGATTTTTTAATTTCTTCTTATATTGTGCTTGGCTTGGTTTTTCTGGGAGCGTGCAATGAGTGATAACATAAAGATATTTAGCTGTTTAGTAACAGCGACATGGTGATTTGCTATGTTCATCATTGAATGTATAATGTGTTCTGCATTGTAACTTTTGTTATGTATGGAATCGTGGTTCCTCTATGATGAGTAAATACAATGCGGAGTATAATTTTCAAATCATCAAATCAAATTTCTATGCCAATGTTTTTGAAGAAATTTTCATCGTGTCCATTTATTCAATGCGTATGCCTTTTCTTAGAAGATATGTAGTTTTGGAATCAACTACACAAGATCCTAAATGTGATGTTATTGCTTCGCTTATAGATCCAATTTATTATCTTTCAATATTAGTTGTGATTCCTTGTTGATTATGATTCATGTACAGAACAAGTACATCATTGCTTATGATTTGCAGGTACACATGATTAAATCCCAATGTAATGCTACCAAGAGAAGGGGAAAAAAAAGGGTTCCTGATTCATATAAGAGACGAGCAGATCTGCTGTTTCATTGTTATTGATTAAGCAAAAATGTGAAGAATGGCAAAAGTGAGAATAACCATGCAAAGTAGATAAACTGGAAACTGACCACCAAACGGTTGAAAAAATGGTGCTTTCTCTTCATGTTCTTGGGTTTTTGCCTCAAAATGGCAGTAAATATGACTTTGTTGGGATGAACTTATTTTCAACTGGCACTGATTGGTGTTGGAATATACAAGTTCAAATTAGTTTCTTACTTATTGTAATTATTGAATTGTATACATAATTAAAAAAAAAAAAAAAATTCAACCTAAAAAGAGTGTAATTTTAAAATATCATATATTAGCGAAAAATGCAATTTCTTTTTAAAAGATACAACATACATAATAAATAAAGGTGAATGTTAATAATAAACAAAGGCAAATGTTAATAAGCATCGTGTTCTGCTTGTTAAGGTTGGACTAATATAAGTCTTAATTAATTAAAAAAAAATTAGATAAATAGAAGAAAAAAAACATAAAACTAGTTTTATAGTTTATTTAAAAAAAAAAAATTCTCTCTGTGAAGCTGGCTTAACAGCCTATATAAAGTTGCGAAAAAAGACAACAAACTACAAAAAAGAAGAAGTTAAAATGCTGCTATTTACGGTGCCCATTAATAAACAAAATAAATGGATAAAGATAAGTTCAATCATATGTAATGATTGTTTATTTTTAGTAAGTTATTTGACATAAATAAGGCTAAAAGCTAACATATTTCCAAAACTAATACTACAAGAATCTTGCTAACGATTGCCTTAGGGCATTAGTTAACAATTTATTTTAGAAAAGTTTTGATATCATTTTTACGGAAAATGAAAAAAGCTGTCAAAATATTAATTTTTTTTTCTTTTTTCATAAATTTTTTTTAAATGAATTATTAACCAATGACCCAAAGCCATTTGTTAGCATTTTTCATAATAAAATTATAATTTGAAATAAAATGAAGACAAAACTTAAAATAAAAAAAAAAGCAAAAAGCTTTTAGCTAATACACACTATAATGCACAACTTGTCTTTTCAACGGCTATAGAATGTTGTCAAGGCAATGAGAAATGGTGTTCAAAACTTGCTCCCTTTGAAATAGTGATGAAGAGCTCTATACGAAGCTTTTGGACTCCTTGCCTCTGAAATGCTCTCTCTCTTTCTCCTCACTCATATAGTGTCATTGATTGATACCTCATAAAATAAAATCATTCTCTTTTAAAGTTTCAGCTTTCTTTCATATGATATGGCCAACCCACTCTACCCTCACTCAACACTTCCGTTCCCTTCTTCGAGCCTGTGCTCGGCACTCCTCTCTCAACACAGGCAAAAAAATCCACGCCACTATCATCACCACTAGCCTCGCCAACTCCCCAAACTCCTTCCTCCACAACGCCTTACTTCATCTCTACTCTGCCTGTGGCAACCCAACTTATGCACGCAAACTGTTCGATAAAATTCCCCACTCACACAAAGACAGCATAGACTGGACCACTTTAATGGGCTGCTATGCCCGCCATTGGGTACCTAGAGATGCACTGTTTTTGTTTGTTGAAATGGGGAGAGAGGGTGTTGGAGTCGATGATGTGGCCATGGTTTGCATGTTCAATGTGTGTGCGCGGTTGGGGGATGTTGAGTTTGGAGTGCAAGGACATGGGTGTTTGGTGAAGATGGGATTGAGTGCTAGTGTGAAGGCCTGCAATGCGGTTATGGATATGTATGTGAAGTGTGGGATGTTGGGTGAGGCGAGGCAGGTGTTTGAAGAGATGGAGGAACGGAGTGTTGTGTCGTGGACAGTGATTCTGGATGGAGTGGTTAGATGTGAAGGTGTGGGGAGTGGGAGGGTGGTGTTTGATACGATGCCGGAGAGGAATGAGGTCGCGTGGACAATAATGATCGTGGGTTATGTGGAGAGGGGGTTTATCAGGGAAGGGTTTAAACTTCTTGGTGAGATGATTTTTGGTTGTGGCTTTGGGTTGAATTATGTTACACTTTGTTCGTTTTTATCGGCATGTGCACAGTCAGGAGATGTGGTGATGGGTAGGTGGGTTCATGTGTATGGTTTGAAGACAATGGAAAATGAGATGGATATCATGGTGGGCACGGCTTTGGTGGATATGTACGCAAAATGTGGTAGGGTTAATGCTGCGTATAGAGTTTTTGAGCACATGCCACGAAGGAATGTGGTGGCATGGAATGCTATGCTTAGTGGGTTAGCAATGCACGGACGGGGTAAAGTTGTTTTGGATATATTTCCTCATATGGTGGAAGATGCCAAGCCAGACGAATTAACTTTTATGGCCGTGTTAAGTTCCTGCAGCCACTCAGGTCTAGTTGATGAGGGTTGCCAATACTTCCATGAACTTGAAGCTGTGCATGGCATAACACCTACAATAGAACATTATGCTTGTGTGGTCGATCTTCTTGGTCGGGCTGGTCGTTTAGAAGAAGCTGAAATCTTAATAAAAAAGATGCCAATGCCTCCGAATGAGGTGGTTCTCGGATCCCTTTTGGGTTCATGTAGTGTCCATGGAAAGCTAGAGCTGGGCGAGCGAGTTCTGCAAGAGCTGGTTCAGATGGATCCCCAGAACACGGAATATCATATCCTGCTTTCAAACATGTATGCCTTGGTGGGAAAGAGAGACAAGGCTGATTCCCTTAGGCAGATTCTTAAGAAAAGGGGTATTAGAAAGATGCCTGGAACGAGTTCAATTCATGTTCATGGCCAAGTTCACCTGTTCTGTGCAGGGGATAAGTCACATCCGCAAATCACGGATATTTACATCATGTTGGATGAGATGATTCGAAGATTGAGAGTGGCTGGTTATGTCCCAAATGCCGCTTCCCAAGTTTTCTCTGGTTGTGACAGTCGGGTGGGTAATGTGGATGAATTGGAGGAGATAGAACAGGCATTGTTCTCACATAGTGAGAAGCTGGCAATCTGTTTTGGGCTTATAAGCACAAGAGCTGGTTCACCTCTTTATATTTTCAAGAATCTGCGTATATGCCAAGACTGTCATTCTGTTATTAAGATGGTTTCTGATATATACAATAGAGAAATTGTTGTCAGAGACCGCAATCGTTTTCATTGTTTCAAGCATGGTTCTTGTTCTTGCTTTGATTATTGGTGATGATAACACAATATGCTGATAATTGTACAGAAACAGTGTAGGTATTGATCCATTAACTATGTATCTGTTTGTATCTTCTGATTGTCAGTTGATCATAAAACAATAAAGCTTGTCTTGTAGAGTTATATGTATAAGCTTATGTCCTGTTGGAATCAAACATTATTGTGACAGATTTCCTGGTCCTTCCATTTCAAGTCATCTTAAAGTTTTGCCAACCCCTATAGTTTTGGGGCTAAGACTCTTGTTGTTGCAGTTCAAGCCATCCCATTTTATTTAGTTTGACAATCACTCCCGTTCTCCCATGGGAGCTTCTCAATCTCATCCCCTCTGTAGCATATGATTTATGCTCCCTTATGGTCTAAAATGATGTATGGCAGTACTCAGTCCTGCAACTAATGGTTGTCTCACCATTTTCTATTTTCTTGTATTGCCATTGTTATTGGAGTTCACTTTGTCATTTGAATGATGGCAGTCTAAGTTATTGGGTCCAGGGAGACATGCTGTCTAATTCTTTATTTTTATATATTATTATTATTTAAATTCGTACTCTTTTCTGCTTCCCAATTGTGGTGAACTTTTAGTCTCTTATTTGGAGGACTGATAACTGATGAATATTGACAACATTCTTTTTCCTTGAGTTCATGAATTGTCATTTGGCACAAATAATTGATGCATATGCAATAGGCATTGGCTGATCAGAGAGCAAGACTAGGGATGACAACGGAGAGACTAGGCAAATCTGGTGACAGAATTAAGGAAAGTCCTTCTATTACTATTCGTTTGAGTAATATTTGAAACTGTAATTTGATTCTGCTCTGATGTTCTTCACTTTGAAACATTTACATGCCATTCTTGAATATCATTTACATTTTTTTTGGGAGGGTATGTGCGTGTGTGTGTGTTTTCCCTTTTTGTTTGTTTTTATTTTCAGTCTCAGCATTAGTGCTTAGTATTGAACTGTTATGATCTTTGTCCATTATATTATATTCAGGTTTAAGCTGTAATTGGTATGACTATTGTGCTGTCTACCAAAATTTTATGATTTTCACACCGCAGTAGTAGTTTTGAAAATACATGCCACTGTATTTACCTGATGATTTCCTTATATTTCTGCTGCATGGAGTGGATGATAACACAGGAAAGTGCAAGAGAATTATGACTAACATGTCAAAAATAATGAGCATGAACAAGTGGATTATTGGCCCCATAATTGCAGTTCTTGCCATTGCTATTGTCTTGATCTTGTACTTCAAAATTTTTAAATAGTCAGTATATTTTCCTTGTTGGGCTTGTGGTTGTCTCTGAGGTACACATCTTTTTTTCTTTTTATATTGAGCTTGGTTTTACTGGGAGCTTGCAATTGAGTGCAATCATAAAGATGTTTAGCTGTACAGTAACAGCAACACGTTGATTTGCTTTGTTCATTGTTGAATGTATAATGTGTTCTACATTTTAACTTTTGACATGTATAGAATCGTGCTTCCTATGATTAAATACAATGCAGAGTATAATTTATCAAATCATCAATCAGATTTCTATTCCATTATATTCTAGAAGAAATTTCATTATGTTTTCCTTAGAAAAGATTTGGTTTGGAATCAACTACGGGCTACAAGATCCTATTTGTGATATTATTGCTTCACTTAGATTCAGTTTAACATTTTACAATCTTAGTTGTGGTTCCTCGTTGATCATGATTTTTATAAAGAACAAGCACATCAACGAGGAACCACAACAACAACAAAAATTCTCTGGTAGTTTTGCATTCGGATTATTTAGGGTTAGATCCCCTGCATTTCCATCTGTTAGCTTCACTAATGACTTATTTGTTCAATATTTGCAAGAAGATGAAACTAAACTGGAATTTTCGTTACACTTCAACCCCAAATGTATCAAAGAATGATGCAAATCCACTTCTATCTTATTAAATTTAACATCAACTTTCAGTCGCCAAAGCTTTCCTTTGCTGAATAATGTAAGCTACTATGAATTAACTTATTTTGGTCTTCTGACCTCATATTCAAGTAATCACTAGGCTTAAACCGGATTCTTGAGTTTCTCCCTTTTGAATTTATTATAATCTACAAGCACTCCATCATTAGCTTTTTGCTTCTTGTCATCCACCAATCTTTGGATCACCTGTTGTTGGATACAATCTCCTAGTAAATTTATGGCTAAAAACAAAGGAAATTAATAGTAATTTTCTGGACAAACTAACAAGGAACTTGAATTGATAATGATGTGGTAGTAGTTGTTGCAGACTTGCAGCCTCATAAGGCCTGGTGAACTATAGTCAAGTTCAAGAAAACAATTTTTTTCATAATTGATGAGTTGACATGTAATTAATGTTTTAATAAAAATTGAGTTAAACTATTAGTGATGGGACCATGCGAAAGTGATGTTGGTTCAATCACAACTTACCATGCATATCAATATTGCAAAACAAATTGTGAAAATTTTGTGATTCTTAGCATTACTCAGTCCTCACGTATATCTGAAGTAGTATATCAATTGTGTATTATTACTTACAAATAGTATATATGATATACTTCAAGAAATTGTAATAGTGAAAACAAAGAGAGATGTAAATAGCAATTAGATTTGATGGACTTACTGACACTCCAATGTCTTGAATAACATCTTTAGGAACCAAAGCAAGTGAGGGTGGAAGAACAAAGCTTATGTTAAGCTCGAATTGAGTTTTAATCCAGCTTTGTGTTGCCCGTCTATCAGGGTATATGGCTCCTTTAGCATTGGCACTGAAGCCTAATGACTCACGAACATCATCAAGCCCTAGGAGCTCCCATTTTGTCTGTAAAAGATTAGCTTTTCATATTTATGTTGGAAGGTGAAGCAGCAAATATATATTTAAATTCATATATCAACTTTTCTAATATGCTATTTATGATTTATCCAAAGAAAAACAACAATAATAATAATAACAACAATCAAGTCTTTGTCCTAAAATTTTAGGACCAATAGGGCCGGTCATGTTTATTTTCTTATGCGCTCTTAGTTTGTTTTTATTGTAGCTTACCATTTCAAGCTCAAGAACCTTTGTGATCTCGCAGGGAACTGCTGAAGGGTAATCCTTCCCTTTTGATTTGCATCTCAACTGCATGTCAATTATTGGCTGCACTGTTAGGAACAAGAATTGTAAGGGTGGCAGCTGAATTCTCCATTCGTCCTACAAAAATTAAGCATAAAAACATATGTATGAGAAAGAGGTTAGAGTCATATACTCATATGTTCCTAATAAGAAAAATAGCATTTTCTTTAGAGCAACTAAAGAGGTCGACTATCCTTCCCCCCCTAAAAAAAAAAAAAGAGGTCGACGATCCCATTACAGCGTACTACAAGTAAAATGCTAAAGTTATAATCAATTTTATTACAAAAAGTTTATAAGTTGATTTGACAATAAATGTGATTGAAGTCACTTTAAGAACATAATAAATAAATGTTTGAATTTTTTTTTCTGTATTTTTTTCGAAGAGAAATGCTACACAACATTTCACAACAAATCTTAAGTGGCAAAAAAAAAAAAAAAAAAAAAAAATTCAATGGTAAATTTAAATTAGAACCAATAACAACTTACCACCTAAGGTCTGTTGTAAAAATATTGCGAAGGTAACACTTATTTTTTTAAATGGATGGTTTTTGGTAACATATAAATTTATAGTCGTGTAATGTTTTTAGCATCACTCTTTAATCAATAAAATAATTAGATTCACAGATCGTTGATAGTTAACAATAATATGATGGAATTTTACTTAGAAGTTAACTCAAGAGAAACAAATATAAAACATTTATGAATAAACAATTATATTAAGAATAAATATAACAAAAATCAACTTTAAAATGTGAGAAGTTTCTTACAAGTTTATGCTATTCAAGAACCTTACAAGTAATTAAGAAGCTCTCCCAAGCTAATTATAATTAAGAAGTCATTTCTCTTCTACGCCCTTGCATGTGTGGCCTTTGACGTGTAATTTACCATTTCTAGAGAGGACATGACCAACCATAATATCCTCCCTAAAAACTTTTTTTTTTAGATAAACTAAAAACTTGATGACTATTTTATGTAATAAAATTTATGTTAGATTCATTAATTAATAATATTATTTAAGATTCATTTAGTTCATGTAACTCCTAACCAATACTTTTTTTTTTTTTTTTTAATACAAGATAGAAATTCTACTCTAGCATAATATAAATGTATATGTGTGTGAAGCTTCCTCCCGGAGACTTGAACCACGACCTTTGCCCCCCACACCCCACAAGCACTTATACTTGTAGAGTGACCATCGCACCAAAGGTGTGTGATAATTCCTTACCAATACTTGGTTGTTCTATAAAGTTTAGGTAATTAAATCATACTCCCTCCGTCCCATTTTTTTTGTCCTCTATTCCATTTTGAGATGTCCCAAAATATTGTCCTGTTTCTAAAAATAAAAGTCATTAATTTACTAATGTTCCTGTAGGGGCTAGTTTTGTCGTAGATCCCCCAACAATACATTTATTTAGAGAGTGGGACGTAGGGTTTGGCGCTAACAGGCTTGCCACCGGCTCGCCGGAAGCGCTCTTCCTTCCTGAGGTCTTAGCCTTGCTCTTTTTGACTTGGGGGTTGCTCCTCGGACGGCCGATGAGCCCCTCATTCTGATGGGCACCTTGCATTATATACTTTCTTTGGTCAATCCTAGCCTTCCAACTGTCATTCATCTAGACCACTGCTTAAGGACCTGTCCCATCAGCCACGTTCCCCACCTTGCTGTGGGTCGCAATGCCCAAGGTTCCGCCGTTCAGGAGTCCTCTCAGCATTAAGATTGCCAGGGGAGTTAGGTAGATGCATTAAGTGTGGATGTGACCGCCTATACTGGGCTTGTCCCCCTCCTGGGATTAGGATAGGTACGCCGAGGAAAGGGTCGTCCTCGGCGTGGCCCAGAGGGCAAAAAGCCCCTAGACAACTGCCTGGGACAGCCATCGATCCTCGGCGTGGGCCTTGGGCCAGCCTAGAGGTGGGCCGAGACTTCCAGGCCCACGGGCCCCACAGTTCCTATTATACCCCTATTAATTTACTAATTCAATTTTTTAATAAATTTTTTTAAGGGTAGTTTTGGAAACTTATACATTTTTAAAAGGTAGACAAGACAATAAATGATGTTCTTTTAAAAAGTTTGACTTTTCAAACAGGACAAAAAAATTGGGACGGAGGGAGTATTTTTTAAAGGGAAAATTAAATCATATTCTAATGGTAAAATACTTTCATACTCTTCCTTCTCACATAGTTAAGTATCTATTAATTAAATTCATATGGGACCCATTGTTCATGTTTAAGGGAGGAAGTACAACATTATTGTATTATCGGAAGATTGTAAAATTTTCTAGAACAATTATACCCAAAATTTATTTAACCTTGACAATACCTCTAAGATGTCAAAGTTTACAATTCCTTTTACATTTTATATTTAAAAAAAGATAACAAGAATGAAAAATGTTATTAAAAATGATAGATTATAATTATGCATACACTTTTCTTATTATTATTATTAAGTTATTCGTAATGACATGGTAAGATTAATGATGCCACACTCAATGTGCATGAGTCTCATTATGAAAGGACTGTTAAGATTGTTAGAGCATTCACATCCCAAAATTCTATCTCATCCTATTTTACTATCTCAAAAAGCTACTTTATCAATTATACTATACTATTTTACAATACTCTCAGCATCCCAACTTTTATTTTACAATACAACACATTAAAATAATATTTCTACACAATAAAATAATATATCCCAAAACCCAAATAAAAACAAAAACCCAAAACCCAAAACCCAAAAACCCGGTGAGAGAGAGAGGCATTGATAAAGTAAGTGAATAAAATATTAGTTTTTTTTTTTATTTTTAGAATTGAGCTACAGTGAAATTCTACCTTTAGAATTGCATTATAGTACTATTGCAAATTTTTTTGCAATAGTTGGTTTTTACAAATCCGGATGTGTGGGGGGTTTTGGGCTTTTATATTAAATTTTCCCTACATATGGCATATGCCATTCCCAATGTGAATACTCTTACAAACTAGCCATCAAAAGACAAACCCTTATATTATCTTTCATAATCTGAGCTATTTTTGATTTGCACTTCCTTTCCATTATGATCCAACAATATTTAGATTTATTATTGAAAATTAGAATCAAAACATTTGACACTTTTTTTGGGGGTACCAAGAATATCTTTTATTTTGATAATAGATGCATCATAAGATAGTACATGGCCCACATAATTCTAACATAACAAACTCTACCAAGAAAATCTCAGTTTGAACAATATTTTTATGGTATAAAAAATAAAAATAAAAAATCATAGAAAGTGGAAGTAGGGCAGTCAAACACCTCACTAACTTGCATTTTTTCTCCATCTGTAAAGCTTGCTTTGAGAATTCTGGACTCATCCTCCAAATACTGATCAAATGAAGCCTGCTAAAACCAAAAACTAGTATAACAAAGTATCATACCTCAAAATTTTAAGCCGATAGAAAACGATGAATTTTAATTATTTAATTATTATTCTAACACGAAAAAATAAATAGATACCCAAGGTGACTCAGAGAGAGGAAGATCTGAAGCGAATCTAGAAGAGTATTTTATAGGCTTTTGATTGATTGGCTTCCATGATGCCTTTTCATGGTAGCTACGGTTCTTCTGCTTACCCTTCCTCTCTTCTTTGCCAAGTGCACATCGGGTTCTTGATCCATGGAGAAATAATGGAGACTTGAATGTAGAGGAAAGACTTGCAAGGGCAACCTCACCCATCATCAGTTGCAGAGAATTTGTTCACCTTTTCAAAGATGTTAATACTAGCAAGCAACAAAAAAATAATAATAATTATAATAATAATGCAAATTAAAATTACCTACTGCAAAAATTAGTGATATATATAGTACGTACTCTATTGCACTATATATGTAGCTGGTTAAGGAGTGAAGGACATATAGACACGACGGGGATGGTTTGTTTCCCTTAAAATGTCGACTATGAAACTTTGCAAATTACTGCACATTTATGTAAACATTCATTGATGGAGTGCAATAATTATATATGTGTACATACATTTGGCCACAAGTTTAGTTAGTTGGCTTGTACCTAAAACCACTTGAACAACAATGATTTTTTCTTTGGCTGTCTTAGATTTTCAACATGTGGTGTCAGAGCCTAATTCATTCTATGTTATTTTGTAATTTTTCATTTAATTTTTTTTGACACGATTCTAGAATTATACGATTACTTTAATTATGGCCGAAAATTTGATGAATTTAGTTTTTTGTTTATTGAGATCAGTTAGAAATTAATAATTACTTAAGGCCCGTTTAATAACATTGTTTGAACAACAGTTTTCGTTAATTAAACAAAACAACATATATTTTCACAACACTTTTTCACTCGTACGTATTTTCACAACACTTAAACAACATTATTAAAACAATCTTACTAAACGGCTCTTAATTAAATAGTTTCACCGCCCCCTCCCCTCTCTGCCACCGTTCAAACATGGGCGGCAGTAATTTTCTTTGATCTATGACAATTGAATTGACACATACCGACATACGTATTCTATTTTTTTTGATAAGTGACATATACCGACATACGTATTCATTGCATGATTCCATTTTTTTGGCATTGAGATTCAGACAACTGATGCTGATGCAACCCACATGTTATTGGTAGACAGTCGACTATCAAAAGTCATTTTCTTTTGAGATACAATTCAATCAGTCTTTACAACGTTACTGACGTGGCTACCTTTGCCAATGCAAACAAGATGGCCCCTAGCTAGTTTACTCGGTCTCAACAGTATAATTTGTCTGCGCACCAAACAAAAAACAACACAATATATTTGCATTAATTTTAATTGTGCGTGGTTATACGGTAAATGAAAATTTGAATGATTCATTAGACTCTTGGCTTAATAATAAAAAAATAAAAAAAATTTTGAATGATTCGATGTATGGTATATAACTATAGGGTAAATTGTAAATTACACCTTTAAAGTTTAGAGATAATTGAATTTTATACCTTAAAATTTCAAAATTTAGATTTTATCCTCTAAAGTTTGGTGATGTTTGGATTTTACACCCTAACGTTTCAAAATTTAGATTTTATTCCCTATATTTTAAAAGTGTTTGGATTTTACTCTCTAAAATTTTGGAGTGTTTAGATTTTACATTTTAAAGTTCCAGAATTTGCGAATGTAAAATCCATACAACCTAAACTTAAAAGGTAAAATCTAAATTTTGAAACTTCATGGTGTAAAATCTAATCACTCCAAACTTTAGAGGTGTAATTTGCAATTTACCCATAACTATATATATTCTCAAATTTTGGTCGTTAGATCATTGAATTCAATAATGTGATTAAGTGTCTAGAAATCTCATTTTGTATTCCTTCTAACTTTAATTACGTTTCTTAATTTGATTTTTAAAACACATAGAGATTTACATTAATCAAAAGAGATATTAATTATAAGAATTTTAATAATTATGTCATAAAAAGTTAATCTCATTCGTATAAGAATTTTGATCAACCACAAAGTTAGGAGAGATATTTAACATATAAATATCTATTTCACTATAATAATTTTTTAGTACTTATTTGCTATAGTCAATATATCCACTAACTAAAAACTTCTAAGAATTATAGCGAATATCATCATCTTCCAACAATAAACAACTGAGTTTTGCTAAGAAGATAAAAAAAAAAGAAAAAAAAAAGAAGGTAACAAAAGGTATGTGTTATTGAATTTTCCATTAGATAAATTTTAAGTTTTAAAAATTTAAACCTAGAAAATCAATGTTCTTTAGATAACAAATAAAAAACCTTATATCATCATTCTAACTTTCCAAGAATTATTACCATCTAAAACTCAAAATACTGAAAGAAAATTTTTGGGCTGTTAAAATTTAGTTGGAGTATTTTAGACATTACACAATAAAATATTTTAAGAATCATAAGCTTTCATTAGGGTTTAACTGAGAGACTAATAACATGACATATTTGCTCTTTTCCAAAATATTAAGGAAAAAATTGCTTGATTTTAAAGTTTAAGAAGGAGGAATTGTAAACTACCCCAAACATAAAGGATGAAAAGTGTTTTTTTCCTAAGTTTTTGTTTTTGTTTTTGTGTGTAAAACTATGTAGTTTTACTTAAAATGGTGCGTAAAGAAAAAAAAATACAAAAAGTCAACCCAAGAAAATTGTATGTGAAATAGTGAATTTTGGCTCAACAAATCTGACTAAATCCACAAAAAAATTCTAAAAACACAACAGAATGGCATAACATTTTCATAATACATTTATAATTTTGTTATATTTTATTTTGACTTGTAAAGAATTGACAGCTCAACATCTTTGAAAATATTGTGACGACAACAAGATGTTTTAACCTTTTCACAAAAAAAAAAAAAATGCTATATCCACGATATTTTCATAACAAATCATAAGTAGTAAGTTGTTACAGGTTGTTATTGGTGGACAAAAAAGTAATTTCATTAGTAAGTTTAAATTAGAACCAAAAACAAATTACTACCTATAATTTGTTATGAAAGTATTGTAAAAAATATTGTGAATGTACACATTTTTTTCACATTATCTTTATTTTTAGTTGTGGTTGGTTCTAGTATGATATTTTATTATTTTATTTCGAATTATAAGGAATTAACATCTCAAAAATTGTGAAAATATTGTGCCAATTTTGTTAAGGACATATTTTGTGTAATTGGCTAATCCTTTGACAAAACACACTTTACTTGTATTCGGATAGATCTAGGATGTGTTTAATACTTCAAGGAACATGTTGTTCAAGTCTAGTATTAAAGCCATGAAGATTGGACCAAGAAACAAGTGAAGAAAAGCTATTCAAGAAGGCTGGACAGATAGCTCGACACCTGTGGACAGATAGCCCGACAGCTGCCCGACACCTCTCGACAGCTAGCTATCTATCGAGCTCTTAAGGTGTTTTCTTATCGCAATCTCGACACCTTCTCGACAGCTGGTGGATCGATCGAGAAAGCTTCTGTCTTCTCGACAGATTCTCGACACCTCCTCGACACCTGCTATCTATCGAGGATTAAATCTCGATACCTCCCGATCGATCGAGGTATCTATCGAGGTTACGGGATTTCAGATTTCCAGATCTGATTTTTGGGCCAAGCTTTTGTATTTGTGTAGGGTTTCTTTTCTCACAACCCTAGACCTATATAAGGCTTATTTTAGAGGTCGTCACATAAGAGAATAAGAGAATAAGAGAATACAAGGAGAACATATGCAAAAGGTGACCGATACCTTATTCTCTCTAAAAGAAGCTACTGCGTCTTTACGCCTTAGGGTTTTGTAACCAAGTGCTTCTTGATCTTCATTGTTAATGAAGTGAAGAACTTTGCAGCCAACATTCTTCTTCCTTAAGTTGGTGAGTGAGTCACGTACTGAGATTCGTGCAAAGGAGTTAGTCACGTACTGGGATCCGTGCATCAAAGGGTGGCGTTCATATATTGAAGAGTTCAAAGATTCTGAAGCGGTAGAAGGTTTCTGCTGTGAGTTCATCTACGGGGATTGTAGAGTCTAGGGACAAAGGTTTTGTACTAGATCTGAAACTTCTCTTTACTATAGTGAATTGTTTTTCGGAAAGGTTTCCCCCCAGGTTTTTTACTGTGAAACTGGTTGGTTTCATTGGTTTTCCTGGGTCATCATATCTTGTCTTATTTATTTTTCCGCTGCATGATTTTGACATGATATTGATGTTTGTTTGTTTTAACAAGATTTGTTCATAATAAATCTAATTAACAACTTGGGTTTAAAACTTGTTAATTCTATCAACCAGGGTCTAAATTTCCCAACAAATTTATTGTGTTAATATTTTATTATAATGTAAATAGTGTGAATTGGACAAACCAAAAATAATATAGCAAATCTATTGTAGCGTTACGCATTCACAACAACAACAACAACAACAACGAAAAAAAAAAAAGAAGTGAAAATTGAACAAGTCAAAACTACTATAACGAAACTATGATAGTTTTTCTCGTTTATTCTTTTTATATATAGATTACTAAATTTGACTAAACCAACAAAAAAAAAAAAAAAAGTCTGAATATAACAAAATATTACAACGTTTTTACAATACCTCTATTTTCAACCGTGACAGATCCCAGTCCTATATTTTATTATCTTATTTTGACCTATAACGTACACCTCAATAGTTGTGAATATATTGTAATAACAACAAAATGTCACGACATTTTTAGTTGTGCTAGATCTCGGTATGATATTTTATTTTATTTTAACCCATAAGGAATTGACACTTGCGTTACAACATTTTTACAATATCTCTATGTATACATTGTACTTACAATGTAAATTTATATTGTAGACACACAAAAAAAAATTGGCAAATTTTGTACACATTTACAAAATTTGTATAATATTTACCATTTTTTGTGCAAATGTGTATAATATTAACCACTTTTGTGTATTTACAATGTAAACTTGCATTGCAAGTACAAAAAAAAATATAAAGATCTTAAAAAAACAAAAAAAACAAAAACCAAGCTCAAACCAACTGGCATACTTGAAGGGAAAAAAAGAAAAGAAAAAGTGCACCTCACTAAAAGGAAAAAAAAAAAAAAAAAAAAAACACAAACAGATTACTGAAAAAAAAAAAAAAAAACTTTAGGCACTATAGAAATTAATGTTAAAATGTTGTAGACTTAGCATTTTTTTATTTGATCTGTAAGAAATTGAGATCTTAACAATTGTGAAAATATTGTGATAACAATAAGTGTTGTAACATTTTCTCAAAACATTTATTTTTAGTTGTGGTTGGTCACACTTTCATATTTTATTATTTTATTTCGACTTGTAAGAAATTGTCACGTCAATAATTGTGAAAATATTGTGAAATTTATTGTGTCAGTATAACAATATATATACCAGTTTACATAAATATTTAAAAGAAAAAAAAAAACACAAACCAATTACTGGAGGAAGGAAAAAAAAAAAAAAACTTTAGGCATTGTAGCTACAGTGCAGTAGCTCATGAAACCAAAATCAATGTAGTTACAGTAACAACATTTTCTCAAAACATTTATTTTTAGTTGTGGTTGGTCACACTTTCATATTTTATTATTTTATTCCGAGTTGTAAGAAATTGACACGTCAATAATTGTGAAAATATTATGAAATTTATTGTGTCAGTATAACAAATATATATACCAGCTTACATAAATATTTAAAAGAAAAAAAAAACACAAACTGATTACTGGAGGAAGAAAAAAAAAAAAAAAAAACTTCAGACAATGTAGCTACAGTGCAGTGGCTCACGAAACCAAAATCACTGTAGCTACAGTGATTTTATATTCAGCCAAAACGCATAGTTTGGCACTCCACCAATGGACAAAATAGAGGGATTCACCAAAATTATACTGTAGATGAACAGTATTTTAACACTGAATACACACTACCAAATCATTATAGCAGCATAGCCGCTTTTTATATAGTTAATGGATTAATAGATTTAGGCTAAGCAAGAAAAATATGAACCTTTTTTTTTTCCTTGATTTTCAAAAAGTTAAAAGCCCTTTGACAAGAGAGGGTATATCCTGTACT
The DNA here is from genome assembly GCA_019022515.1 of Quercus aquifolioides. Lineage (NCBI taxonomy): Eukaryota > Viridiplantae > Streptophyta > Magnoliopsida > Fagales > Fagaceae > Quercus > Quercus aquifolioides. The sequence continues at coordinate 58,897 of JAFHAW010000028.1, forward strand.
CGGCATATATGCCGGGTACAAGATATCCTAAATCCTTTGACTAACTTAACCTTGCGCACACAAGTTTTGATAATTGTGTACCTATACTACACTACCTAGGCTAAAGTTGGTGAGCTTCATGTGGAAATTTTCTCTCAAAAATTTATGAAAAGGCTGATCTCATATTACCTGGAAGCAACCCTACACAGAAAAAATATTAACGAATGTCTTTATGGTATTGAATAATAAACTATTTAAAAAAAAAATTTATGAAAAAAAAAAAAAAGTAATTAATATTTTAATAATTTTTTTTATTTCTTATAAAATAGAGTCAAAATTTTTCTAAAATGGATTGTTAACTAATATTCTAAAGACACTTATTAGCATAACGCTTTTTGTATTATAGAAATGTCTTGGTAACACTTTTCAGTACATGTTTTTATTTTGATATTCTTTTAGTACACTGCAAATCTGCTCTTTTCCTGCAAACTTAAATAACTCGTTGAAATAGCCCCAGGACTTTCATAGTTAAAATAATCTTTGACAACAAAATAGGCAGATGGGGATGTAGCTCAAATGGTAGAGCGCTCGCTTTGCATGCGAGAGGCACGGGGTTCGATCCCCCGCATCTCCATCTCTGTAAGCTTCATAAGATTTTTACTTTTTTTCTTTCAATATTAGCACATTTCCAAACCTCCCTTTTTCTGCTTCTTTTTCACTTTTTATCTTTATATCTTTTGAAGAAGATGCAACAAAACTGAAATTCTTCATTACACTTCCACCCCAAACGTATCAAAGAATTAATGATTCAAATCTTCAAACTTTCTGAATTTAATGTCCACTTTTAGAATCCAAAGTTTTCTGAAGTGATTCTATTTGGATAAGCGTTTTGATAATCAAAACGCGCGTTTATGTATGAAAATGCTATAGAAGTCAAACGTTTGGTATTGTGTTTATAAAGAAATCACGTTTTCAAAATTGCCAAAAATTGAGTTTTCAAAACACAATAAGCTCAAGCTTTTTCAAAAACACTGGTGAAAACGCAAATATGAGTTTACTATTAAAGTTGTGTAAAAAAAAGTGTGAAATTCTCAAAATATCCTCACAAAATAACATAATGACCAAAATACTTAAGAAAAATTTATTGCCTTGACACCATTGACCTCCTCTGTGCTTTTGCCCAGTTGCCTCTGTCTATCTCCTGTCTGCCTCCAGTTGTTCACTTTTTGTTCCCTTGTCTCTCTTAGCTTGTTGCTTTGTTGCCATTGCAATTTGCAAGGACTAGTTGTCCTCACCGTTTTGCTTGATTAGAATCTTATGGGCAGGGTGAAAATTGGAGCTAAAGAAGATTAATAGGCAGTGCCGTAGGGATGAGAAAAGGGAGACAAGCAAGTAGAAAAGTAGTGATGTGGTGGTAGGCTCGTGGAAGATATACATGGGCAAAAATTGTGGTAGGAGTCTAGGAGATTAAGATTGCATTAAAGTTATTGTTTCTCTGTTTGCTCTGGTGGTTAGGCTCTGACTTCCTTTGCACAGTAGAATTGTTTTGTCCCTTCGGTACGAAGGTGTTGTTTGTCTCCGGGGAATAACTCCGTTATTCTTCAACTAGTTGTGTTTTTCCTTTCGGGGTATTGGGAAACAGTAGAGGTGTGTATTGGCTATCATCCAATGGAAGATCTCACAGAAAACTGGAGTCGTCTCTCTCTATTTGAAAGGGAGGGTCGTGGATGTAAACTTACTAAGGAAGATAGCACCCTAGATTATTCCATTGTTGCCAAGTTTCTTACTAAGAGAGCTCTCAATGTTGACGCAATCGCTAGAACCTTTACGCCATTGTGGAGGGCTCGTAATGGTTTCCAAATCCAGAATCTTGGCAACCACAAAATGCTATTCACCTTCGACAACAAAGAGGATGTTGACAGAATCCTCCTAAGTCAGCCGTGGAATTTCGACAAGTATCTTGTGGTGATGCAGCGCTGTGACAAAGATAGCTCTTTGCAGGAACTTTGCTTTGATAAAGCAAGTTTTTAGGCTCAATTACATGATATTCCACAACAATGCTACATAACAATGGAGGCAGCTGTAAAAATAAGTGAGATCATTGGGGAGGTTACTTGACCTACAGATGCTAAGGAGGCAGATGGTGGCAATTTTCTTCGTGTAAAGGTTGCCATAGATTTATCTCTTCCTCTGTGTCATGGGTGACTTATCAAGCTCGAGAATGATAAACAGATTTTGGGTGCGTTTTAAGTATGAGAGACTCCCAAACTTGTGCTATTGGTGTGGTCGTCTCACTTATGTCGACAAGGACTGTGAGTTATGGATTGAAAGTGAGGGGACTTTCCGACCTGAGCAGAGGCAATTCGGCCCTAGTATTCGAGCTCCGGTGTTTGTGCCCTCAAGGAAGAATGAAATATCGGTACCAAGTTTTTACAAGGCCATGAAAAAGACTAGTCACATTAATGCCAATGTTTCCATGGATTGCGATAGTCCAGGACAGGCCACGGTGTTTCACAGCGAAGCTAAGGTTACGACTGATTGGAACAGGGAGGAGGAAAGTGAACCATTAGGGGTGGATAGTCCAAGCACAGATCATAACGTAAGGTCGAACGTTTCTGCCCACATAGTAACGAGTCCTGCTACTCAATGTGATGACAATCAATGCGAGGATAATTGCGTGATCATGTCACCCCCACTACGGACTCAGATAAGAAAATTAAGGGGCTTGACATGCAATTAAAGGATGTTGATGATGAGCTGGACAGGTGCGATTCTGTAGAATCTCCGCATTTAATTTTCTATGGACCAGAACCACGTGCCTCTTTTACACTCCCAAATTCAACCCAGTTTAATGAAGCACGTGAGGCAACAACTAGGGTTTCTGTCTTCTCCACCAAACTTCGTGTACTGCCAACATGAACCCGTAAACCAAGAATTGAGAATTCGAACAGCAACCCAAGTCTTAGATGCAACATAGGGTAGAAAAGGAACTCTCCAATAACACTTGACCATGCAAATTTACCTTCCAAGCGACAACAGGTTTATTTGAATGATGGTGCAGATTTTTTTGAATCGGTGGAGGCTGATCATTAGTCCCACCAAGAACAATGAGTTGCTTAGCATGGAACTGTCGTGAGCTTGGGAACCTATGTACAGGAAGATAGCTTGTAGATATTATACGGGTAAAAGATCTCTCTGTCATTTTATTAGCCGAAACTTTGACAAATGAAGCAAGGCTAGACGTAGTTTAAAGAAACATTGATTTTGACAACCGATGGGTGGTTCCCCAGGAAGAAAGATGAGGAGGTTTGGTTCTTTTCTAGAAAACAACTATCAATTTGAAGATAGAGGGTTCACACAAGTATTATATTTGATGATGCCGAAAAGATCCTTATCAATATTGATGCTTAAATTGATAAAGATACCGAGAATGAATGGCGATTGACCGAGTTCTATGGTGAACCAAAAACATCTAAAAGATGTGAGGCTTGGAATAAGCTTAGGCATCTCAATTCTAGGTAGCATGTTCTGTGGTTATGCTTAGGTGACTTCAATGAAATCACTCAACAACATGAGAAGGTGGAGGGTGCAGCTCGGCCCCATAATCAAATGCAACTATTTCGTGACATCATTGACGAATGTGGGTTCATGGATTTAGGATATGTTGGGCCGAAATTCACATGGTGCAGACACTTCGAGAATGGCACTTCCATCTAGGAAAGACTTGATAGGGGTTTGGCTACAAATGATTGGTTCCTAAAATTTCTTGGTTCAAAGGTTCACCATTTACAATGTGATTCCTTGGATCATTGTCCTCTTCTTGTTGTATTGGCTCCTTTAGATATTTCATCTTGAAAGAAACCTTTCCTGTTTGAGGAGATGTGGTTGTCAAACTCGGGCTGTGGAGAAATTGTTTAGGCTGCTTGGAACCATATGTTTGGGGTAGAGATGGATAGAGAGATTTTGGCAAAGGTGGAGAAATGTGGTAAGGACTTGATTTGGTGGAACACAAATGTGTTTGGCAGTGTAAAACCAGACCTGGTTCAAAAAAAACAATTGTTGATTAGAGCCGAATCTGAAGCTTTGCTCAATGGAAGCAATACTCGGGTTAGACAGCTAAAATCCGAAATAAATGAGCTCTTGGATAGGGAAGCTCGAATGTGGGCTCAACGATCTAGACTTCTTGGGCCAATCAAGGTGACAAGAACACAAAATACTTTCACAGTTGTGCTACAAAGAGATTCAGGAAAGAAAAGATAGTGAGAATCAGAAATGAGCAACATGTTTAGAAGTATCATCCGGAGGACATTTCATTAGTGCTGACCAAATACTATGAAGATCTTTTCACTTCAGCTAGATTAGATCCGTCAAATGGGGTATTGGATCATGTTCCACAAATCATAACCGAGGAGATGAATGCCTCTCTTACATGTGATTTTACGGAGTGTGAGGTCCGGGCTGCCTTGTAACAAATGGCTCCACTTAAAGCTCTTGGTCTAGATGAGATGCCTCCCATTTTTTTCAACACTTTTGGAGCACTGTTGATAAGGATGTCACACCTTCTATCTTGTCTTGGCTGAATTCAGGTACCTTACCTCACCCTATAAATCATACCTTTATAACACTCATTCCAAAGACTAATAATCCTAAATATGTGCATCAATATCATCCAATTAGTCTGTGTACCGTGTTATACAAAATTTTCTCCAAAGTCCTAGCCAATTGTTTGAAAAATATACTCCCCAAAATTATCACTGAACACCAGTTAGCTTTTACCAAAGATAGGTTAATTTCTGACAATATTTTGGTAGCCTTTGAAACCTTACATTGTATGCACAAACATAATTCCAATACCACTGGATTTATGGCTCTTAAACTGGATATGAGTAAGTCATATGATAGGGTAGAGTAGACTCTTTTAGAGGAGTTGATGAGGAAGATATGTTTCAATGAGAGATTTATTACTTTGACAATGATTTGTGTAAAAACAGTCACCTGCTCTATTTTGGTTAATGGGAAGCCTAAGGGTTCTTTCCAACCTTCTAGAAGAATCAGACAAGGGGACCCCCTTTCCCCCTTCCTTTTTTTGCTATGCACCAAAGGATTGAATGGCTTCATTAAACATGCAGAAATGAATGGGGATATTCATGGCTTCTCTCTTTGTAGGAATGGACCGAAACTAACTCATCTGTTATTTGCAGATGACAGTCTCCTATTTTGTAGGGCAACAGAGGGAGGAGTGTGGCAAGGTCTTGATTATTTTAGAGGCATATGAAGGTGCCTCTGGGCAAAAAGTGAATAGGAGCAAAACAACCCTATTTTTTAGCAAATCCACCTCAGATGCTATTAAATCCAACATTAAATTGGCCCTAGGAGTCCCGAAAATTATGCAATATGAGAAGTACTTGGGCCTTCCATCTCTTGTGGGTAAGGGTAAGAAGACAAGTTTCAACTATATCAAAGAAAGGGTACGAAAAAAATTGCAAGGATAGGAAGGGAAGCTACTTTCATAAGCAGGAAGGGAAGTTTTGATCAAATCTGTAATTCAGGCAATACCCACCTATACTATGGGGTGCTTCAAGATTCCGTTGGGTTTGTGCCACGAAATTGAAGCCTTGGTTAAAAAATTCTTTTGGGGACAAAGGGGAGATCATAGGAAGATTCATTGGGTGAGATAGGATGAACTAACGAAGTCAAAGTTGGTGGGTGGAATGGGGTTTCGAGACTTGGCTCTTCATAATGATTCACTCTTGGCTAAGCAAGCATGGTGACTACTACACAACCAGTCATCCTTATTCTACAAGGTGTTTAAAGCTCGCTTTTTCCCAAATTGTTCTCTTATGGAGGCAACGGATTCAAGATATACCTCATATGCATGGAGGAGCATTCTCAAAGGTAGAGATGTCTTACAAAGGGGTGCTAGATGGTGAGTTGGAAATGGGAAATCCATAAAAATTTGGCAAGACTATTGGCTGCCAAGAAAACACCCCCCTCAGGTTGTTTCCTATCCATTGGAATCTATGGAAAATGCAACTGTCTCTACCTTGATTAATGCAAGAACATAGCAATGGAATGAGGAGTTGATTGATGGAATTTTTGCGCATGAGGAAGCTGCTCTTTTAAAAAAAATTCCCTTAGGCCGAATTGAATTAGATGATGTTTTAATTTGGCCTCACTCACCAGATGGACGGTACTCTTGCAAATCGGGCTACAGGTTTCTTAAGGAGGCAGCTAACTTGGGACTCTCATCTATGCACACAGATGCTGATACAAAGCTGTGGAAACGTATTTGGTCTCTCTGGGTACTAAATAAAGTGAAGAATTTATTGTGGCGTGCTTGCCGCAATGCTTTGCCGACAAAAGCAAGCCTAGTTCGTCGCACAATAATTGATGATCCATTATGTGTCAGATGCCAAGATGCTCATGAAACACCGCTACATGCTCTATGGTTGTGTAAGGAACTTGACTCGATATGGGATAGCTCAGACACATGGAGTTTTCGACGTCATGTTCACTTCCTGAACTTTAAGGAGTTACTGTCCTGGATAATTATGCAGCAGCTAAACACAGAGCTCTTTGCGTGGATGGTTTGGACGATTTGGTCACAGAGGAACCAAGTTCGTCTACACCAGCCGACCTGTTCAACTCACCAGATTGCTCAACTGTCCAATGAGAGGCTCTCTGAGTTTCTGGCAACCCAGGTACCGTTCCCTCATCATCAAAACCATCCCAAACCCCAATTGCATCCTCCACCAGAAAATTATGCAAAAATCAATTTCGATGGAGCTGTTTTTTCTGGCGCAAATTAGTCAGGTATTGGGGTGGTGATAAGAAATAATAGGGGCCTTGTTATAGCTTCTTGTTCTTAGGTATTGCACCAGGAATTCAACAGTAACGAAATCGAAGCATTGGCTACTGCCAAAGCAATGTCCTTCACTGCATAGTTAGGAATTTCAAGAGCGATGCTAGAGGGTGATTCGATGGTGATTATAAAAGCTCTGGAGGATGAACATAACCCTCTGTCCCCAATAGGTCCGTTGATTGCGGATGCAAAGTTTAATTTTTCGTTGTTTTAATCATTTACTTTACTCTCATACAAAGAGAGAATGTAATTCCGTTGCTCATGGTTTAGCAAGATTTGTTGTTAACATTCCGGATTTTTTAGTATGGATGGAGGATGTTCCGCTACAATTTTATTCTGTACTTCAAGCGGATTTGGCCAATTAATTAATTTATAAGATGCAAGTTTGTCCCTCAAAAAAAAAAAAAAAAAATACAAGTAAATATAAAACATTAAAGTGGGTATCCTTTTCTTCTTTCTATTTTTTATTTTTTATTTTTAAATTTTTAAGAAAACTTTTTCTTATTTTATAACAAGTCATTACCCAATAAAAAAAATATGCTATTATTATATGCCTTACAAGTTACAAGATGACAAAGGAGTCTTAACAACAAAGTCATGTCCATTTTGGTAAATTACACCTACCACATACATTTTACACTTATTTTATCTAAATCTTCAGTTTATAGAAACCACACTTTTTCAAGGTTTTACTAAACGGTTAAATGTGATTTGATAACAAGTGTTTTCAAAACGCACGTTTTAAAAACGTTATTTTTAAAAAATGCACTTTTTCAAACAGTTTATCCAAACAGACTCTTTATTATTTTTGTAGTGGTTTCATTTTTATTTTATTTTATTTTATTTTTTTAATCCGGTTTCAAACTTTCAAGCAACAACATATATAGTACATTCCAATTATAAAAAAAAAAACATATATAGTACATAGTCGTCCTTTACCAAATGTATTCAAGCTAGCACGGTTTAACTTATTATAAGAATGACTCTTAAAATGCTCGACTGTCATGAGGTGCAAAGCTTAATTCTTTAGGCATTCTGACCCCATATATTCAATTAATCATAAGGCTTAAACCAGATTCTGGAGCTTCTCCTTTTTGAATTTACCATAATCTGCAAGCACTCCACTATTAACTTTTTGCTTCATGGCATCGGGGGCTAGAAGTTGAACTATGCTGACAAAAATGTCGATGTGCACCTGCACATGGGTTTCGTGTACTTTTTTTTTTTTTTTTCGTCCACTTGCACATACACCATTTTTATGCTAAAAAAATGTGGTACTTTTTTGTTTTATTTAATAAGGACATAATTGTAAATTTGAATCAACTTTTCTTTTTTATCTCTCATTTTTTTTCTTTCTCAACCAAACAAATAAGTTTTTCATCTCTCTACTTTTTCATCTTCTCAACCAAACACAAATGAGAGTAAATTAAATATCTTCTATCCTCTCACTTTTTATCCCCTCTCCATTTTCTATCCTCTAATTTTTTTCACTTTTTCAATCAAACAGACCTAAGACAAGACATATCCCATATTACCTGAAAACAACCTTACACACAATTTTTGCATTAGAAATGCCTTGGTGGCACACCTTTCAAAACATGGTTTAAGTCCTCTATTTGAAAGCTTACTAACTTTACTTTGGTTTGTATGATAGATAGGCCAAATGCAATGGTCAAGAATCATCCTAGGACAAGACAGATCCCATATTACCTGAAAACAACCTCACACACGATTTTTGCATTAGAAATGCCTTGGTGGCACACTTTTCAAAACATGGTTTAAGTCCTCTATTTGAAAGTTTACTAACTTTTCTTTGGTTTGTATGATAGATAGGCCAAATGCAATGGTCAAGAATCGAGTTTGACTTCTCTTATTCGACGTGTGTGTATAGTAGTTTGTAAATTTAGTTTAGGACTTTTGTAATTTAATTAATTTTTAAATAAGTTAGAAACATGTGTTAGGCTTGATTAGAGTGATTATGGGGTTTATGCCTCAAGGTGTGCACACAGGCTTGACCTTGAATAAGGTGAATTAAATCATTGTAATTGATTTAATTGGAATAAAATGGTGAATTAAGCATTAAGAATATATTTTTCCTAAGCCTATAGGTATAGAAACTTTGAATAAATTTTAAATTGCACCCCTCAAGTTTTAGGTAATTTTGATGAGTTATAAACGTTTTTATTTGGGTAAAATATCATTTTCGTCCCTAAACTATCACAAAAGTTCGTTTTTCGTCCCTAAACTTTCAAAAGTTCTATTTTCGTCCCTAAACTATCACAAAAGTTTGGTTTTCGTCCTTAAACTTTCAAAAATTCTATTTTCGTCCCTAAACTTCCAAAAGTTCTGACGGAGTGCTGACGTGGCTTGACAGAGTGCTGATGTGGGAGGGACGAAAATCAATAAGTTTGGAAAAGTTTAGGGACGAAAATAGAACTTTTGAAAGTTTAAGGACGAAAAACGAACTTTTGTGATAGTTTAGGGACGAAAATAGAACTTTTGAAAGTTTAGGGACGAAAAACGAACTTTTGTGATAGTTTAGGGACGAAAATGATATTTTACCCTTTTTATTTTGATATTCTTTGAGTACATTGCAAATCTACTCTTTTCCTCCAAACTGAATAACTTGTTGAAATAGTACCAGAATGTTTATAGTTAAATTAATATTTGACAACAAAATAAGCAAATGGGGATGTAGCTCAAATGGTAGAGCGCTCGCTTTGCATGCGAGAGGCACGGGGTTCGATCCCCCGCATCTCCATCTGTGTAAGCTTAATAAGATTTTGTGCTCATTTTTTTGTTCAATATCAGCACATTTCCAAACCTCCCTTTTTCTGCTTCTTTTTCACTTTTTATCTTTATATCTTTGGAAGATGTAACAAAATTGAAATTCTTCATTACACTTCCACCCCAGACGCATCAAAGAATGATTCAAATCTTCAATCTTTTTGAATTTAATGTCAACTTTTAGACACCAAAGTTGTCGGCAAGTGATACTATTTTATTCATATTTGTAGTGGTTTCAACTTTCAGGCAACAACATACATAGTACATACTACATAGTCCTTTACCAAATATATTCAAGCTCAGCATGGTTTAACTAATTCTAAGAATGACTCTTAAAATGCTAGACTGCCATGAGGTGCAAAGGTTAATTCTTTAGGCCTTCTGACCCCATATATTCAAGTAATCACAAGGCTTAAACCAGATTCTTGAGCTTCTCCCTTTTGAATTTACTATAATCTGCAAGCACTCCACTATTAGCTTTTTGCTTCTTGTCATCCACCAATCTCTGAATCACCTGTTGTTGGATACAATCGCTAGTAAAATGGCTAAGACAAATGGAAACAGAGACAAGTTTCTTAACCAATTATAAAGGTAAGGAACTTCTTCTTTTTTTTTTTTTTTTTTTTTGAGAAGGAAGGTAAGGAACTTGAATACGTAATGATTCAAACAATATTTTTCATAACTTATTAAGGGAACATGTTGTTATTTGATTTTCACATGATCCATCATTGACACAAGGAAAAATGAAAAATGTGAATAGAAAGCCGAATTTAATATGGTCTTACCGACACTGCAATGGCTCGACTAACATCTTCATGAACCAAAAGTGTAGGTGGAAGAATAAAGCTTAAATTCATCTCGAATTGATTTTTAATCCTGCTTTGTGTTCCTCGTCTATCTGGGTATAAGGCTCCTTTAACACTGACATTGAAGCCAGATGATTCAAGAGCATTATCGAGCCCTAGAAGCTTCCATCTTGTCTGCAAAAGATTGTCTTTCATATATGTTACAAGGTGTGAAGGGGAAAGAAGAACTTTTTCTAGCTAGTATGGTCTTAGTTTTGTTGTTGCTTACTGTTTCAAGCTCAAGAACCTTTGTGATCTCACAAGGAACTTCTGGTGGGTATTCCTTCCCATTTGATTTGCATGTCAAACGCATGTCCATTATTGGCCACACTGTTAGGAACAGGATTTGTAAGGGTGGCATCTGAATTCTCCACTCATCCTAGAAAAATTAACCATTCAAACATATGTAAGAGAGAGGTTAGAGACATCTATATATATGTATCTGTATCAAGAAAAACAAATTTTTTAAGAGAAACTAAAGAGGTTGACCATCTATATTTGTATGCACACATTCAGTACTACGCTAGCATGTTAATTTAGTAAAGAATATGCTAAAATTACAAAGAGATTGATGTTACTTTGATAACATAATAAATAAATTATTAAATTATTTTTTGTGATTGGTGTAAACACATTAGTTTGTAATAAGGTAAAATTTGTAATAGTAACATAACTCATTTAGCAATTAGAAACTTTCATAGTTCACAATAACAAATTAAAATGAGCTTAAGCTATAAAAAAAACTCAGTTTTTAACAATAAAAAAAAAAAGGTCAAAGAAAGTGGGACTAGGATAGATTAAGAGGCCAAACACCTCATTAACTTGTTGGATTTTCTCTCCACCTGCAAAGATTGCTTTGATAACTCTTGGCTTATGCTCCAAGTACTGATCAAATGAAGCCTGCAAATACCAAAAATTATTATGAACCGTCACTCCATTAAAAAAGTTTATGTTGATAGAAAAAGATAAATTTTAATTACTTAACCATTGTTCTAAGAGAAAGTACATATATGCTTGTCTGAGATAGATAGATACCCTAGGAGACTCAGAGAGAGGAAGATCTGTATTGAATCTAGAAGAGTACGTTGAAGGCTTTTGATTGTTTGGCTGCCATGATGTTAATAGTGCCTTTGCATGGTTTTGACTACAATTCTCTTGCTTCTTCAGGTGACCTTTCCTTTCTTCTTTGCCATGTGCACCTAGGCCTCCTCCACGGAGAAATAATGGGCGCTGGAACGGGGTGAAAAGCCTTGCTGCTGCAACCTCACCCATATATAATCACATACAGAATTTGTTTACCATTTTAAAATACACGACAATAACTATAATACTAGTGCTGCAGATAACCAAAAAAGAAATGCATAGGAAACAAACATTTATGCAGGGTTGTGAATGGATTGGAAGTTGAAGAGTATCAAAACTTAATTTGGGTTCGATATAAGCTGAAAGGTTTTAATTCAAATGATATTACACTACTGCAATATAACAAGCTAGCGGTACATATATAAATAATGGGGTCTATTTTTTGTTTCATATCTATAGCTTTATACCATTATCACTGTGGGGTAATGTTAATTGCAAACTAGGTATTTCTGAAACACTAATTAAAAAAAAAAAAATTGTGAAACAATAATGTATTGCCACCAATATAAGTTTGCCCACAAGTTTAGTTAGCGTGTACCGCAAGCTGAAGCATTGGAATGGAGTCAAAAAATACTTTTGGAAGAAGAGTAAAAAAAAAAAAAATTTCTTAAAACAAATCTTACAAAATTTTGTTTTTAATTTTTTTATATTGAATGATGTTGGAGTTTTCATAACAAAATACATACTTAAATATCCATGACCATGAGTTAGGTTAAAATTATACTTAGATATTACACTTTTCAATAATTATTAATTAGATTAATATCTTAATTATACCCGCACGTAAACGCAAGGTGGGGTAGCTAAAAAAGGCAGGTTGCTTGGGACTTCCCTTGCTTTCCATTATTGGATGGAGGGATATATACAAATAAATTAACGTGAAGTGAAGCAATTGATTATCAAACCAACACTCTTTGGCTTTGGATTTTTCCATTGGAAACCCTCTTTTTTCTTTAGTACTTTCTTGTCTCTAACTATGGAGAACGCACTTGAAAGTGGAAACCCTCCTTTCCAAGTGTCCCCACATTCACGTATATAGAAACTACCCTTTAAAGTTTTTGCCTTTAATTTGACACGTCCCATAGAACCATCAATATTCCATTAATTTTGCACCAATTAATTTCCTGGTCTTTGGAGAACAAGCGTAAAAATTTATAGGATTTTCATCTGTGTTTTTTGTTTTCTGGAATTTTTTTTTTTTTTTGGTAAATTGCAAATTATACTCTAAAAGTTTAGAAGTGTTTGTATTTTACACCATAAAATTTCATAATTTGAATTTTACAATCTGAAGTTTGGAATGTTTGGATTTTACACATTGACGTTTCAAAATTTAGATTTTAGTCTCTAAAGTTTGGGAGTGTTTATATTTAACACCTCAAAATTCTAAAATTTCGGAGTGTAAAATCCAAACATCTCTAAACTTTGAGGAGTAAAATCCAAACACCCCTAAAATTTATAGGATAAATTCCAAATTTTAAAATGTTAGGGTATAAAATCCAAATACTTTCAAACTTCAGAGGGTAAAATCCAAATTCTGAAACTTTAAGGGGTAAAATCTAAAAACTTCCAAACTTTAGAAGTGCAATTTGTAATTTATCTTTTCTTTTTTTTTTTTTTCTTTTTTCTGCTAGAAAAATATATATATATATATATATATATATATATATATATATATATTAGTGATAAAATTTAGTTCAAGTCCGGTTTTTGAAATATTGGAATTTCATCCTTAAAATATTTAAAAAGCATAGAATTGATTTAGGCCACATCAATTTTTAACGTGAAATTTCAGTAAAACATTTCATCATAAATGGAAGGAATGACAATATTAATACAGCTGAAGTTTTGACTTTGTACAGATACTATTTTTTTTTTTTCTATTATTATAAAAAAAAAATAGAAGAAATTGAGGATAAAAAGGGAATTTTGACTAAATTTTGAAGATAAATAATGTATTTTACCTATATATATATATTTTTTTTTTTTTTGAGAAACTATATATACATATATATGATTACATAAGAGGGATTTTCTTTTTTAGTCTAACCAATTTATGAATTTTAGGTGTTAGCACTAATTCTTCTCTTTATTTTGCTTATTTCTCAATTTATGAATTACTTTCCTCTTTAGACAATCTAATTTCAAGCTAAATTAATCTTAGCTTACAATTTTTAGATTGTTAGTGTATCCATACATGTGAAATTTACTCCTTTCCTCCAAGCTGAATAATTTAATGAAATAACACGTAGGCTTTTTGATCCATCAATTCAAATAAATATATATGTTTGACAACTTGGTACAAGAATGGGGATGTAGTTGAAATGGTAGAGTGTTTGATTTGCATGCGAGAGTCATGAGGTTTGGTCCCCCGTGTGTGTGTGTATATATATATATACACACACACACATAACCTTATTTAACAAGGGTTAAAAGATTTTCATGTACAACCCTTAATGAATAAGCTTATTTAAGGGTCTCTTAACCCTCAAAATAAGATTTTATTAAAAAAAAAAAAAAAAACCACAATCATGCACAAAAACCACACACTACAACCAAATACATCAAAACTCCAATGTACTATAAAATACAAATATAGAAAATAAATCTATTCAGTTGATCCAATTGTTTCTTACCATGGCTAAGCAAGTACTCAATGTAGAGGAAAATTTTCCGACTTGCTTGGAATTACAACGGAACTCAGCTTACACAATTGATTCAATCTTACATCGATCTTCAGCAGATTTGGAACGAGCTGCTCAAAAAAACCCTCTATATAGACTAAGTACTTGCTTCTGCATTCCAAAAAGCCTTGAACCACTAGAGGTTCTCATAGCATCTTCTCATTAAGTTTGAAATTGGATATGCTTTCTGAACAGCCAGAAAAGGAATTTATGAATTTTCTTCACTCAAACTGCAAAGCAGCATAAAAACACTATTTATTTGTAAAACTAAAACAAAATTAACCATAACATTTTGAGGAAACAAAAAGGCAAGCCGCAAGCATGTTTGAAAGCAAAGAGAAATGACAACAGTACTCCTTTCTTTGTAAAATGATTACAAGATAAAAAGAGTTGCACATAATACAGGAGAAAAAACTGAACAAAGAGGCTATTATATTAGTATATCCATGTCCAACAGCGAATGACAAAAGAGTAACTTATGAGTTATGACTAAGAGTATGATCACAAATTCAAATAGATTTTGTTAACTTAGGTAACACAAATTATCAAGTTGCATTTCTAATCACAAAAAAGAAGACAGAAACAAAATTTCTCAACATGTAGTATTTGGATATTATGACTTTGAGCACTAATTTCTCTTCATGAGACAACCTAAGAAATAAGGAATGCAGTAAAATTACAGTTTAAAGCAAGAGATTTGATACCCAAGAGAAGAATTGGAAAAAAACAGAGGAAAACAATTACTACTGGAAACCTCATTTAAGAATTTATATGCAAGTCAAAGATTTTTAACTAAGACTCAAGACCATAGGTTAATAGCCAAAGGTGCTAAATAAAGTACAAATAAATAAACATTAATCACATCGCTTGTATGACTAAATAAACCTTATCACACCTCATTTACAAAGGAATTGCAAATTAAAGAGACTAGGGTGTAAAACAAAAACTGAAAACTTTTTTCAACAGTCAAAATCTATAGCCAACTCCAATGTTTTGGGACTAAGCCTTTGTTTGGATAGTGCTGAAAAGCATGCGTTTGCGTTTCACTTTTTTTTTTTTTCTTTTTGAGAAGGAGCAAAATTTTGCTTTTCCAGTGGGTCCCGTGCACTGTTCACAGGACCCGCAAGTATTATATTCAGAAAAAAAAAAAAAAAAAAAAAAAAAAACTTTAAAACTGGGTCCCACAGTACTATTTATAGATTTAAAAATTATTTTGCTATAGTATTTTCAGTTTTAAGCAAAATAAATGGTATCCAAATAGATCCTAAGGCTTTGTATCAACGGTCAAAATCTGTTTTACTATTGCTAACTCATATGACCTTACAACTTTTGCTCAAAATGTACCAACAAATTTCATAATCTATTGTCAACATAATTGATTCAATTATAAGTAATTGTAAAAAATCATAGTTATAATTACATATGATAGTCAAATAGCTACAAGAAGTACAGACATAATCTATCAATTCAATGAATCAACAATGCAATTGAACTTCATGAAAACCTTAACGAAATTTTTACACACACAGTATTCAAAGATTAAGACCTTCAAATGGTGTACGATCATGCACAGGGTTATGAAGGCACCAGAGACCTCAAAAGCCCTGCATTGAAGGAATAAAAAATTGTTGCTAACAACTTTCAAAAAAATATAAAAACAAAAAAAAGAATAAAAAAGCATGAAGTCAAATAACATAATATTATCCTAGCAAGGAGAAGAAGCAAGTTTCCACAAAAGTCACTGAAAACGATGCACATCTGCAGATGTAGAACGCAAAAGCAACCAAAAGAGGAAGGCAAAAGAGAAAACACTTTGAACTGCAATAAAAAATTGTACAATTTTCTCTTTTTGTTGAATTGGTGACATTTTTTCCTCATTAAGCCACACAAGTATCACCTTGTCAAAACATCTTTGATATATTTACAAATAAAAGGCACGCAGCCAAACCAGAACAGTACAGATACATATAACTACCCACATTTAGGCACAAAGCATATATCTTATTTCTTTCGATCTCCCAATATTCACAAGTATGTCCAGTCTGATAAGGCTTTTGTCAACAGTCAACAGTCATCCACTAAACAAAGGCTGGTTCACTTTTACCAGGTATAAGGAATGGTTTTAAACCAAAAGTTGTAACACCATATGTCTCTAAGGGGCTTGGAAAATAACAACCATGTTAAAACCATGCAACGTATATTTGGCAGAACAGGTGAGGATTTGCCAAACAACCCCAAATTCTAAGGGGTGAAAGGGGTTGTTCACCCAACTGCAAAAACCGCCCACAAAATAGCATAACTGCACCGCATCGCAAGTAATAATGCACCGCACCGCATGGTGCAGTGCAATTTGCGGTTTTATAACAAGGAAACCACACCGCACCACACCCTTTCTATATATTAATATATTTATTTTTTTAATATTATATATGTTATTAATAGTTTAATAACCTTAGTTTTCAAAAAAAAAGTTTAATAATCCTTACAAGTGTTGATTAGGAAAGCCAACCTAAAATAAAGAAAAACTAACTTAATAATTTAAAACTTGGCCCAAAACAAAGGGAAAAATCAGTTTTGGGCTAGGCAAGAAAAACTCAAAATTTGAAAAATATATTGGTTTCAAACCGTTCAAACCGCATCTTATACACTGCACTGCACATGTGACCGCAAAAATGAGATGCGGTGTGGTTATGGTTTTGGCTAAACCACACCACAAAGTGTGGTGCTAAAAATAGCCCAAAACCACACCACACTGCACCACGAACACCCCTAGGTAAAACATAAGTGAGTTCCTATTTAAATTTTAAACACCAGATTTGCTACCTTAAATTGGCATACTTCTATTATATTGCTAAATTCTGAATTACAGCATAGTTATATATGGCAATGCCTTTTTCAACCCGTATGTATATATAAGGAATTTGTATTCTTTTGCTCTGTTCAATTTTAGAATTTCAATGTATAATACCTAAATATGGAAATATATGTTACCCAAGAGAATTTAGTATAGACCTAGATGGAGATATTATTATTAATACAGACTAAGGAAATACAAAGCAACTTCATAGCAAAACGTGGAAATATTCAAGTAAAAATTTTCTGGTGTTAAAAGGATAAATATGCATAGTTTATCTCAGATTACTGCAAATAAGATGCTCACATGACAATCATGTCAAGTATATGGGAGCAAAATGGTTGTGCCGATGAGCATAACCAAAACAAAATATCATCATTTATCAAAGTACTAGAGAATAATACATATTAAATGAATTGCCAATGAGGTACAGATAAAATGGCACCTTCTCCACTTGTAAGAGCAAGGTAGAGTGTGAGGTCGTGGATTCAAGATATGCCAGGCGTATATGTAATTACCAATAGGAAGAATGGAATTGTATTAGTGTGTATCTATTAACCTACAGTAATGTATATGCTTATGAGTTAAATTACCAATGTAATTCTTTGGCATTGTTCATAGACAAAATGATTATACTCCCCAAATGAATTAATAGTCACAAAAACAACAGAAATTTGGATGATGTGCAAGATGAGATGAAGAATTAAATGGGTAAGAAAAAGAACTCACCTTAGAATAACAAAAACTGGATACAAAATTGAAGCTGTGGTAATGATTATATGAAGTAAAACAACAACCTATAATACTAAAGTAGAAGTTAACTTTTGAGGAGTCCAGCGTGTCAAATCTCAAACTTAATATGTAAAGAAAACCCAAGTACCCAAATGGCAAGAAAAATTATGTGGCTAAAATTCATTTTCATTGTAAAGAAAAATTGTTGATTTGCAATAATTAAACTTCAATAACTTACAGGTTCAGAGATATACTTCTGTTATACTAACTTTCCACAATAAAAACGGCAGCTGGGAATATTGGCAGTTTAAGACTGCAATAAATAAAAGAAATATACAATAAATTCTGGGACAGATGCTAATTGGAGTAAATAAAACCAAAGAAAATTCTGCAGTAAGTAATGCATTCTAGAGTAAATAAAGCATTAAGGATCAAGTACAAAAAAAGGGAGTCATTACCAACACATAAAAAGGGCCAGTCACTCAATGATCTTGAACTAAACCAAAAACCAGTCTTAATTAGCCAACCATACTGCAACAATAGTTTAAAAAAAATAGTAAAATGGCTGGCTGTAATTATGCACAATTCAAGCATCAGAAGCTTAAACCAGTAGAGTTAGCCACCAAAAAAAAAAAAAAAAACCACAATCGCAACCGCAGCGGTATAAGTACTTATAGGTAGTGCTTCAAAAAACACAGGAAATTCGTGAAATGTTAAATCGTATAAACAAACACAGCAAAATCTCCTAGATTTAAACAAAGTTTGGATGATCTAATTAAATAATTATTTGAATTTCGTATTTAATTTTTAAAAAAAATGGAGCAGAAGTTATAGGTAATCATCCAAAAGCGTGAGAAATTCCTAGAAAATCAAATCGTATAAACAAACACAACAAAATCTCCCAAAAATCATATGAGTATTTAAATGAAGCTTGAAGGAGCAAATTAAATAATTACTTCAGAACAGAGCACAGATTCAACCTTACAAATCAACAATCAACAAGTATAGAGAATTTTCCAATTTCACAATCAACAATCAACAATGAACATTTCATAAGAGAGAGAGGAGAACCTGTAATCAAACTAGAGGAATCAGCGGTGTTGGAGTCGAGATGAGAGGAGACCTTCGATTTTTGAGTTTTCTGAGAAATGTGTGAAAGGAAAATCAAAGAAATGCGATGAAAATCGACGAGAAAGTGGGAGAAAACAAACAAGCACAAAAATTCAAAGAAGAAATTAGGGTTTGTGATTAGGCAATACCAATTCTTATCAATGCGATTGAAAGACGATAAAAACACACCGTGACCGAGAGAGACGAAGTCACGAAGAGAACACCGAGCTTAGATTGAGAGACGAAGAGACACAAACAAAAAAATGACGAACTTGAGCTTAAATGCTATGTGATTTCCATGATTGCCGAGCTTAGATTGTGAAATTTGAGGAAAATGAGAGAGTGAGAGAAATGAGGGTCTGAGAGAGAGAGCTTGTGATACATGAGAGAGTAAGGGGGTGTTTGGTGAGTGTTTTCAATCATCCATTTTCAGTTTTTAAACAACATTTTAAGTATTTTAACGCACTTTTTCACTCACATGTATTTTCACAAATATTTTCAAACAACAATTTTTAGTTTTTAAACACAAACAAGAGTTTTTTATTTTTTTATTTTTGGAGGGAAAGAGAAGGGTTGTGTTAATTATTTTTCAAGGATTGTGGTAATTATTTCGAAAGTCCTTAATAAATTTGGTTATAGTCATAGTAATAGTCATACTTTAGTGGTTGTTTGGACAAATTTTATTGAACCCTTGAAAAAAGGGGTCAAAACAGATTTTTTTTTTTTTTTTTTTTTTTGTTAAACGGGAAATTCACTCAACTAAAGAATCACAGTAGCAACATCAGAGTTAGGACAAATCCTAACATGGTATAGACCATACAAATCCGAAAGATAACAATCACACAAACAGGTAGGGGGCATTGTAATACATTATATCAGCATCAAGCTGTTTGTTTACTACTCTAGCAAGACCATCAGCACAACAGTTTGTTTCCTAGTAGCAATGCGTCACTTTAACTCGAAGAACTTGGGAAATTAGGAGCCTACAGTCAACCACCATAGCAGAATTTACAGCATTAGTATTGCTAGAATCATTCATCAAATTAGCAATAATTTTAGCATCCAACTCAATTTCTAGAGCATTGATTTGAAGATTTTGACACATGATCAGACCATCCCTTAAGGCCCAAAGTTCAACTAGGAAACTTGTTGTGGTTACAATATGCCTAGAAAAAGCATGAACCCATAAACCTGCATCATTTCAGAGTATACCCCCATCACCTGACATATCGGGATTGCCTAGCGATGAACCATCAGTGTTAAGTTTAAACCATCCCCTTTGAGGTCTCTCCCATCTGATGAACTTTTCAACTCGAAGCTTGCTGGCAGCCACGTTCTGAGCACAGAAAACATACTCAGCTGCTCTTTGGATGATTTCTTTGTGGATCGCTTGACTAGTGGGTAGATTTTTCAAAACCACCCTGTTTCGGTGCTGCCATAATATCCATATTCCAAAGGCAAATAAAATGTTCCAAGGGATTTGAAGGTATCCAGTCATTTTCTCTAGTTTGCAATTTTTTCCCAACCATGTACTAGTATTTAGAGAGAAAAAATCAAAGCTGAGGTCTCCCATTCCTAAATTCTGCCAACAGTTGGAGGCAAAGCCACCATCCCTAAGGAGGTGAATGATCGATTCAGAATCTAGCTGACATATTGGACAGATTGTAGAGATAGGGATACCTCTTGAAGCAAGACAATCCCGAGTGGCTAAGTTGTTATGGGAACGCAGCCAAATGAAAGATTGGATTCTCGGCAGCACCTTGAGCTTCCAAATCCATTTACCATTAAATGAGATTTGATGATCAATCTGATTGCTTGCCAAGAGATAGGCACTTTCTAGATTAAAAACCCCATTAGATGTGGCAGCCCAAGTAAGTTTATCCTCCTCATCAGCAACACAGGCACGAGGCATGGCTTGAATCTCTAATTCAACCGCTGATGGTATCACCATAGAAATTTCCCCCCAATCCCAACCATTCACTGTTGCAATATCCCCAACTCTCATCTTTTCTTCCCCTCTATTAAGAGGCCCTTGGATAAGCTGTCGCAAAGGGCCATAAGAGGTCCAATTGTCCAACCAAAATCTTAAATTACTGTCCCGACCAAGGCTCCATCTCGTGCCCTCCTTAAAGACTTCCATTCCTTTCTTCATTCCTTTCCAAATACGAGAACTTGGGAGAGCATTGCAGCCCTTCTAGGAGACAGGTACTTGTTCCTCATAACTTTAGACCATAGGGCATCTTTTTCGGTATAAAGTTTCCAATTCAACTTAGCTAGATAAGCCAGGTTCCTGCCTTTGGCAGTTTGTAAACCAATTCAACAGATCATGTTGTTTGTAGTGTATATACGATGTGCCGTGCATTTTGTTAGTTATCTCCAATATTTCAATAATTTTACTTCTACAAAGTTATAATATTTAGTGTTATGTTTTATAAACAAATCAGAAAGACAATGAAAGTGGTGTAACAATTTGAAAAGACTATATGAGGTTACAAATTTGAAAAATGCATCATATTGTGATTGGTATAGATAAGCATATTTCATGCCTACTAAAAAAATGCAAATATCATTTTGATATGAAAAAAAAAAAATACCCTTCAATAATTATTTTCAATAGTTAATGTGGACCATGCCACATCAACATTTTGTAAAAATTTTGTGAAATTGTTTGTGTCTCTAGCATTTCTCTTCTTTTAAATATGGCAAGAGGAAGCTAAGAATTGAGAAAATATGAGAGTTTTTATTTTTATTTTTATTTTTAAGTGGTTCAATGAGAGGGAGAATTCATAATTTTTTTGTAATAAAGAGAAAACACTAAATGTATAAACCAATGCTTCCTTAGATTCGATTGTGGTTTACAATTATAGCTTCCATGCCTGTTTATTTTGGGTCGTCTCTCGGATAACTAAAGACAAAGAGTCAAAGAAAGGGCAAAGGCAGCGATTCAAATAAAGATTTATCCGGCTCCTTGTCTATGTTAAATCACAAAAATAAAAGTAAGAAATCAATCTTGTATCAGACCACTTGTCGTCTTGTAGTCGGATCCCCAAGTTTTTGGCATGTTCCAAATTCTACTTGAGCATCCAAATTTGGGTCAATACTGGCAAAAACATCTCAGAACAAGGTTCTAGCGCCATGCCAAATATGTCCAAAGAAGAAGAGCAGAGCAAATGAAGCATGGTCAAAAGTAAACCAACCCCTTGGACTGCTACGAAAAACACCATCATATTTCAAAGTAGCATGATCTAATTCAAACTTTTCGCCTAATTGAGCGCGTCGAGCATATTTTTTCACAGTAGCAGGATTACTATAATTGACTCCATTCAATTTGCCACCATAGAACTCCACAGTTACACCTACTTGTTTGACACTATACTTCAACTCTGCCTTCGAAACGAAACATCGACTCTAACAATACCGTCTTCGTCTACCAAAACAACCGAAAATGTTTCACAAAAAAGTGGGCATACGACGTACATGCTATATTAATTAAGTAAGATAGTGTTTTTTGAACCATTAGATTACTTAAAGATCTATAGTGGATAAAATGTGTAACTTTTATAAAATTGCATCAAATGTAACTTCACTAACTTGAACCAATCTCTCTCTCTCTCTCTCTCTCTCTCTTATATCCTTCATTCTTGCAAAATTTCTAGAAAATTAAAGATCAATAGTTATGTCATCAATAAATTGTTTAAATTTCAAGTTTTTGTAATTTAAAATTATGCATAAAATATAAGCTTATAGATCATATAATAAATAATATCCGATTGACACAAAATTTAACATGTGTATTAAGAGTGTAAAGAACATGCAATTTAACGGTTAGATTTTCAAAATATGTAGTAATGTTTATTTTATTGAGTAAGATTGTAGCCTAAGGCTACAACCAATTTTCTAGCTAAATTTTTTCCTATTTCTAACCAATTTTTTCTCATATAATCTTAGAAAACTAACATCAAAATTTCATTACATTTAAATAATTAATATAAAAAATTTATTTATTTATCATATTAGTAATATTTTTAATTATATATAATAAATACTACAATGTTGGTTATATATAGAATATCACTAAAAGAAGTAAAGAAATTTAAATGGTTATTGTGGGGCCTGTTATCTAAAAAGATATAGGAATCATCAGAAATGGGCTTGGGGCCCAGCGGCCCAGTCCGAGGACACTCACGTGTTCGAGGATAGGTTAAAAGAATTATTGAGGGATTAGTATACGGAAAAGGGATGAAAGTCATGTATAGTGGCACAGGACACGTCCGAGGATGAGTCCACCTCGGATACTACAGTCCGAGGTGGATGTAACTATCATTTTGTCCAGGGTACTCTGCAAAGTTGTATTAGAACTGGAAAGTGAATATAGACCTAAGGAGGAATCGGGAAAGATAACAAATATCTTCAAAGGCTACTACCTCCACATTAAATGCTTTCCAGCTAACTCTCTAGCCGCATTAATGTGGAGGTGATACCTGAACAGTAACCAAGAAGCTTTATGGCCACTGGGCAAAGGTTTCGGTAGGTGCTGGATGGGACAGAAAGGAGTTCCCAGGATAGGAACTACACGTGTACGATGGAAATGGGGTAAGGAACGTAGTATATAACATGGAAGCAGGTAACATTAGAAGGGACTTTTTGAAGAAAAGGGAGAAGAACAATAGAACTCAGAGAGAGGCTCACTAAAACCTAGCCGAGGAGAGTCTTAATCATACAAACAGCTTGAAGTGTCTTTCATAGCATTATAACTATAACCTTTCCTATCAAATATAACTAGTTCTTGTACCCACACTCTAAAAATTTATTGTTTGGGCTTGCTGGGCTGAAAACCCATTCATATTCTGGGTCCAATCCAATTTGAGTCCCTACAATTATAATTAATTTTAGTGAATTCACAAATATTTATTTTTTTATGGCTTTGTGTCAATTGTTGTCAAAACGACTAAATATTCTAAATCAATTATTATTATTATAAATAAAAATATTTTCTCATATAAGTAGGGGTGTCCATGGGTCTGGCCGGGTCGGGTTTGTGCCCAACTCGGACTCGACCCGCTCAGATCGGGTGGAACAAAAACACACCCGCAACCGACCGCCGACCACCACGGGTCGGGTCGGCTGGGCTTAAGGGGGCAAACGGTCGAGTCAGTCGAGTCCGATGATGAGCGACGGCGGGCGGAGGGGAAGTTCTTTCTTCACCGATCTGAGTTGAAGGCGTCGGATTCGAGTAGATCAGAGTCTATCTTCGCCGATCTGAGCCTATCTGAGTCAGATCTAACCATATATCGCCGGATTTGAGAAAATCTGACGAAGGAGGAGAGTAGATCTTGGCCGGATTTGAGTGAATCTGAGCAAATACCATTGGATCTGAGCGAAGGAAGACCAAGGGTGGCCGGATCGGAGCAAAGGAACACCAGAAAGTCGCTGGATCTAGGAAATTTTGGCATTTTTTTAGCATTTGTCGGTCGGATCGGGTGGCTCGGGTTTTAGAGATTGAAACCCGCCACTTGACCCACCTAAGTCGGGTTTCAGAGAACAGGAACAGTCACCGACCGTCGGAGGTGTCAGATTTGGCTGGGACGGGTCGGGTCCGGTCGGTTTGGCCGGGTCTCCGGGTTGCTTGGACAGCCCTACATATAAGGAAGAATGTCATATTTTAAATCAATTATTATAGTTGTAAATAAAAATATTTTCTTATATAATATATATATATATATATATATATATAATATTAATATATGCATTTACTTCATTAGTAATTCAATGAACTAATACTACGAATTATAAATCCAAATATAGAAAATTCCAAGAAATGAGCCACATGGCAGAACCTCATGTTCTCTTTGTTTATATATTAATTGATTGATTAGCCCTTGATTATGACTAAATTCAATGAACATTAATTTTTCTTTATTTTAGTCTAATTAAGGGATCTTCATACATCAACTCTTTTTATTTATTTATAGACAAAGATTAGCTACAAAATTAGTTGTAACCTAAGGCCTCGTTTGGGAGGAGGGAATGGAATGGAATGGAAAGGAATGAAAGAAATAATTTTAGAATATTCTTCCCTTCCCTTGTTTGGGAGTTTTAATGGAGGGAATGGAAAACTCATTCCCTTGTTTGGGAGTTTAAGTGGGAGGGAATGGAATGAGTAGAAGGGAACACTCATTCCTCTCTATTCCCTTAAAACCTCAAATTTTCATTCCCCCCAAAATTGGGAGGAATGAGAGGGAATAAAATTAGATTTAATGATTTTTTTTACTAAAATTTCCTAAATACCCCTATATATTCAACCATTTATTTCAAAATAGAGGTTTAATAGTAATATTGTCATAAAATGATTCCATTTCATTCCCTCCACGTTGCTCCCAAATAAGATTACTTACATTTCATTCATTTTCATTCCTTTCCATTCTTTTATTTTAAAACATCCAATCAAGGTTACTTAATTTCATTCCTTTCCATTCATTCCCCTTACTTAAATACATTCTATTCCATTCCATTCCATTCATTTTCATTCCCTTATGATCATTTCATTCTATTCCATTCCATTCCATTCCCTTATGAACTCTCAAACGGAGCCTAAGGCTACAAATTTACTTAATAAAATAGACATTACTACATATTTTGAAAATCTAACCGTTAAATTCCATATTCTTTACGTTTTTAATACACATATCAATTTTTGTGTCAATAAGATATTATTTACTATATGATCTATAAGCTTATATTTTATGTATAATTTTAAACTACAAAAACTTGCAATTTAATCAATTTATTGATAACATAGTTATTGATCTTTAATTTTCTAGAAATTTTGCAAGCATGAAGAATATAAGAAGAAGATGTAATCCAATGGTGCATTTGTCAAAATTCACATTCAATAAAAAGATATTGAGTAAGGTTATAGCCTAAGATTACAACCAATTTTGTAATTAAATTTTGTCATTTATTTATACACAATTGTATAGCATCTCATGGTGTAAAAAATTAAAAATTATATAGAGATTTTATATATTCAAAACAATTATGGCTCTTTCTCTACGCTCATTTATTTTAACATAGTATCAGAGTTATATTGTTGTGGCCTTCAATAGTCTTAATTTACGTGCCGTTTTGCTCAGTCTCGCTAGTCTCTACGCCCCTTAGCATTCCAAGTGTTTCTCTCTAGACATTGACGTGCCTAGAGAGACCGTCCTCACACATTCCACCGATGAGATTGAGCTATATTCATCCATCGTTGATCCATTCTTCACCAAATTGACCCCAACATACAGCTCTACACAATCAGATTGATAGATCAACCCATTATTGAAGATTTCAAGCTTCCACTGACCCTTACGTGCCACCTAAAGCCTTGAAGTCACATCCTATGCACTACACATGACAACACCCAAATAAACTTATGGTGGGTCAGGTTGGGTTGTGTTGGTGGGTTGGATACACACTCTACACAGGATGAGCGATGACGATAAATTTGAACTTAGATTATTATAATATTTTCTTATATAAATGGAGAATGTGTTATTATAGTGATTTTTTATAAATATATTATAGTTAGTTGACTAATTTAAACATATCCAAGAATATTTTAAAAAAATTGTACACCCCTATTCCATGGAATACATGTAACATATTACTGTACGGTCCCCGCACCGCGTCCTATATTGGGCCTTGGACCCTAGCCGGGGTATAGGGCCCATAAGGCCAGCCTCCCTCTGCCTCGCGGCCCACCCCCGGGCCATGCGTGTTGCTGGCCCAAGCCTGGCATCTTCGTCATTTATCGGCGATACCTTACCGAGCATTGATTGATAATATACTCGCGGTAAATCCCGCCTTGTACCTACCCGGCAGTGCCTCGGGGAGGCACCTCTGCCGAGAACCATCGTGGAAAGTGGGAACCAAGTTCCAACGCCACCGTCACCGCTTCCCACTCCCACCTAATCACCCACTTACAATCGATAATACTGGACCGCCGGTCGCACCTCCTGGCAAGTAATTATGGCTCTCCACTAAACTATGAGCTATAAATACAAGAAGTTCTGGGAAGACAGGGGTTGGAGAATTGGGGGGAAGGAAGAGTGTAAACAGAGAGAGCATAGTGAGGAATTAGGTCAGGTCCCCGAGAAGAGGAAAGCGTTCCGTTTGAGCCTTGGTGTTTGGAACGACCCATTGTGGGAAATCCAAACCCACTATACAAATAAGTTGTGAGTCCGAGTGAGGCCCAGCCTAACGGGTTTCAGTTTTTGGTGCGCACAATTGGCGCCGTCTGTGGGAAATCCTACTAAGCAGTGGTTCTGCCAAGGCTCGTATACAGGAAAGATGTCTGGAGGTAACGCCGGGAGTGGCTCGGCAGGGTCTTCCAGGGGCTCCACCTGGCGGGAACAGAGGCAGAAAAGACGCGAGGATCCGTTCCACGAGCAACTGGAAGAGCGGTCCGGCCTTGGGGAAGGGTCGTATCAAACCGGGAGAACGGCATCCCATGCCTCCCGGCATAGGCAGCACGACGCCAGGGATGAAGAGCTCGAGCGGCTGCGGAGGCAAGTACAGGACCTGGAGTTGGAAGCCCGAAACGAGCGCCACCGAGCAGGTCAAGACGACCGAGGGAGAGGGGCAGGCGCCGAGGGAGAAAGACGCGGGGTGGGATCGAATCAATCAGGATCCCGCCACCACAGGGAGCGCTCGCACTCGAGGGAGTCCCGTCGTCGCCGAGACCGTTCCCATTCAGCAGAGTCTCATCGGCGGCGAAATCGCTCTCGGTCGAGGGAATATGGGAATCGGGGCTCGGAGTCTCCAGAGGGACGGCCGGAGAATGCGGCCATGGATGCTATGAGCCGCGCATTGCGCAGGGCTGCTCGGTCACCGTTCTCAGCAGATATCGAGCGTGCACCGATGCCGGACAGGTTTACGCGCCCGCCGTTCAATTCGTATGGTGGGAAAACAGACCCCGTAGAGCATGTCAGCCACTATATCCAGATGATGTCTTTGCATACCCGCAATGACGCTCTGATGTGCAAGGTTTTTCCCTCCAGCCTTGGTCCCACGGCCTTAAGGTGGTTCAACGGGTTGCGCAAGGGCTCCATTCACAGTTTCGCCGAGCTAATACAGGAGTTCGGTTCCCGTTTCGTAACGTGCAGCCGGGAGCAACAACCGGTGGACGCGCTGTTGTCTATGAAGATGAGGGCAGGGGAAACCCTCCGGGATTACGCTAACCGATACTGGGAGCTCTACAACGAGATTGGCGGAGGGAACGAGAAGATTGCGGCGAGCACCTTCAGATTGGAACTGCCAGACGACTCGGGGTTGAGGGAGTCGTTAACTAAGAAGCCTCCCGAGGACATGAGGCAGCTGATGAGGCGCATCGAGGAGTACAAGCGGTTGGAAGACGATAAGATACAGAGCAAAGGCAAAGCACAGGTAGCTGATCGTCCTCGGCTGAACAGTTTTCAACAGAGGGCACGGGGAAATTTGAGAATTCAAGAGCCGGCAGCACCAGCAGGGGAGGTGAACGTGACGTTCAAGGAGCCCGTGCATAAAATCGTGGATAAGATCAAGCACGAGCCGTACTTCAGGTGGCCGAACCGGATGGCTGGCGACCCTTCTAGGAGAAATCAGAACCTGTACTGCACCTACCACAAAGACCGGGGGCATACTACCGAGCAGTGCCGAGTGCTAAAGGACCATCTCGGGCAGTTGGCAAAAGCAGGACACCTCAAGGATTTTGTAACGGATGCCGGGGATAGAGGGACGGGGCATGGCGCCCCCCACAGAGGGAATCCCCTTCCGCCCCCTCTTGGGATAATTGACGTCATCCACGTCGCCCCGAGGGGCATTTCAACGGCGAAGGGGAAGGAGGTGTTGACGATGATATCGGTAGAGGGGAGTACGGGCGTGCCGCCTGCCGCGAAGAGGATCAGGCCTACCCGGGAGCCGATCTCTTTCGACGACAGTGATCTAGAAGGAACCATTCAGCCGCACGACGACGCATTGATAGTAACGGCAAGGGTTGGCGGCTTCGTTGTGAAGAGGATAATGATAGACCAGGGAAGCGGAGCGGATGTCATGTACCCGGACCTGTTCAGGGGGCTCGGGCTGAGGGATGTGGACCTGTCGAAGAACAACACTCCCCTGGTTGGGTTCGATGGGAAGATGGTGGCGCCCGAGGGGCAAATCTCTCTGCCCGTGAACATGGGGGGCAAGGAAGTGATGGTAAGTTTCTTCGCAGTTACATCATACTCCCCCTACACGGCGATTCTAGGAAGGCCATGGATACATGCAATGGGGGCTGTCCCGTCCACTCTGCACATGAGGGTCAAGTTTCATACTGATTATGGTGTCACGGTGATACAAGGGAGTCAGCAGGCGGCCAGGCAATGTTTGATCGCCATGGTCGATTGGAAGAAGGAGCAGACCGACCGGGAGGGTCAGGCCGATCCCCAGTGTCCGTCATCAGGGACGCCTTTATAGCAGTTACAGGGCCCGCCAGAGAAGGAGGTCGCCCGTGCCGAGAATATGCTGAGGGTGAAGGTGTTGCCAGACACGGACAAGTACTTCCAAATAGGGGAGAGCATGGGGGACCGGGAAAAAGTAGAGATGTTGCTGCTCCTAATACAGAATGTGGACGTATTCGCTTGGAGTCCGTACGAGGTGCCCGGGGTGGATCCCGAATTCATCATGCATAGACTTGGAGTTGACCCCTCATTCACCCCTAAAAAGCAGAGGCCGAGAAGATCAGCCTGGGAGCACTCCGAGGCAGTAAAAGTGGAAGTTCAGAGATTGAAGGAGGCGGGGGTGATTCGGGAGATCATCTTCCCGGATTGGTTGGCGAACACCGTGGTAGTGAAGAAAAAGAACGGCAAGTGGCGGGTCTGCGTCGATTTCACCGACCTGAACAGAGCCTGCCCGAAAGACCCTTTTCCCGTGCCGAAGATTGATCAGTTGGTAGACGCCACGTGTGGGCACCCGAGGATGAGCTTTCTGGACGCTTTCCAAGGGTATCACCAGATCGCCCTAGCGCCCGAGGATCAAGAGAAAACGGCATTCATTTCCCCGGAGGCGAATTACCACTACACAAGGATGCCGTTCGGACTAAAGAACGCCGGGGCCACTTACCAACGAATGATGACAAGAATGTTCCGAGACAAGATAGGGCGCACGGTCGAGGTATACATCGACGACATGGTGGTTAAAAGCAAACAGGAAGCCTTGCATATGGGGGACCTCCTGGAAGTTTTCGAGGTTCTCCGACGGCACAAGTTGCGCCTTAATGCGGAGAAGTGCGCGTTTGGCGTAGGGGCCGGGAAGTTTCTGGGGTACCTGATCAGTACACGGGGGATTGAAGTCAACCCGGACCAGATAGAGGCTGTGAGAAGACTGAAGCCACCGAGCAATCCGAAGGAAGTGCAAATACTAACCGGGATGCTGGCCGCCCTTAACCGGTTCATCTCAAAATTCGCAGACCGATGCCGACCATTCTACCAACTGCTGAAGAAATGGACGGGATTTCGGTGGACCAAGGAGTGCGAACAGGCCTTTGTGGATCTGAAGATTTATCTGGCGCGAGCGCCCATGCTCGCGGCACCGGAGGCAGGTGAAGACTTATTCATGTACCTGGCGGTATCCGAGCACGCCGTGAGCGCCGTGCTGCTAAGGGACAAAGGGATCCAGCAACCCGTATACTACATCAGCAAAACTCTCGTCGACGCCGAGACAAGGTACTTGCCCTTGGAGAAGCTCGTACTGGCCCTGATACACGCCACAAGGAAGTTGCCGCACTATTTCCAAGCTCACACCGTACACGTCTTGACCGAGTACCCATTACAGTCGTTATTGAAGAGGTCTGATTTCACGGGCCGCATAGCCAAATGGGGGACTCGACTCGGTTCCTTCGACATACGGTACAGACCTCGGAGCTCGGTGAAAGGCCAGGTCCTTGCGGACTTCATCGCTGAATTTTCGCCCAGAGAAAAGGGAGAGATGGTTTGCCGATTGGAGGTTCGACCGTGGAAGATATTTGTGGACGGAGCTTCGAGCTCCACGGGGGCCGGTTCAGGAGTAGTCATGATTACCCCCGAAGGAATTCGGCTGAAACACTCGTTTAGATTGAGTTTCAGGGCATCCAACAACGAGGCGGAATACGAGGCTTTCTTGGCCGGACTGAGGGTAGCTTCGAATCTGGGGGCTCGGGATATTGAGCTATACTCGGATTCGTGTCTGGTGGTTAATCAGGTGCAGGGCAGTTTTGAGGCCCGAGATCCCCGAATGAAAGCATACCTAGAACAGGCAAGGCTAGTTATGACCAGCTTCAACACGGTGAAAGTTGTCCACGTAGCCCGAACCCAGAACAGACACGCTGACTCCCTAGCCACGCTGGCGTCCTCAGTGGCCGAGGATATACCACGGCAGATCAAAGTCGAGCTTATTTCCGAGCCGAGCATCAGTGTAACGAGAAACTCGGGAACTACAGGGATCAACGTCACGGCGATCGCAGCCCCTACCACTTGCTGGATCGACCCCATCGTCGACTTTCTGGCCGACGACCGATTGCCGAGTGACGAGAAGGAGGGCGTCAGGATCCGTAGGATGGCTCCTCGGTATTGGTTGTCAGAAGACCGGACTTTGTATCGAAGGTCTTTCGGAGGGCCGTACCTCTTGTGCTTACGCCCGGAGAAGGTGGGCGAGCTCTTGGCGGAGCTCCACTCTGGGGTGTGCGGCGGCCATGTCGGGGGACGCTCATTGGCGCACCGAGCCATGACTCAGGGGTTCTGGTGGCCTCAGATGCAGAAAGATGCCGCCGAGTATGTGCTTAAGTGCGAGCAGTGTCAAAAGCACGCCCCCCTGATCCATCAGCCCGCGGGCCACCTGAACCCGATCAGCAGTCCTTGGCCTTTTGCGCAGTGGGGGCTGGACATCATCGGCCCGTTCCCGAGGGCGACTGGCGGCCGAAAGTTCGTTTTGGTGGCCGTCGACTATTTTACCAAGTGGGCGGAGGCGGAAGCGTTGGCTAACATAC
The DNA here is from genome assembly GCA_019022515.1 of Quercus aquifolioides. Classification (NCBI taxonomy): domain Eukaryota; kingdom Viridiplantae; phylum Streptophyta; class Magnoliopsida; order Fagales; family Fagaceae; genus Quercus; species Quercus aquifolioides. The sequence goes on from JAFHAW010000028.1 coordinate 90,911, forward strand.
GGGATGTGGAAGTGAAGAAGTTCATATGGAAAAACGTCATCACCAGGTTCGGGGTGCCGAACACTATCATATCTGACAACGGGCTACAGTTTGACAGCCGGGCCTTCCGAGAATTTTGCAATGGCCTCGGCATCAAGAACAGGTACTCAACTCCTGCTTACCCACAGGGCAACGGCCAGGCCGAGGCCGTGAATAAGGTGATTGTGAGTGGGCTGAAGAAAAGGCTGGAGGGAGCAAAGGGAAACTGGGCCGAGGAGCTTCCCAAAGTCTTGTGGGCATACCGCACCACTCCTAGACAGTCCACCGGGGAGACCCCATTCTCTCTCACGTACGGAGCGGAGGCCGTGATCCCCACCGAGGTGAATCTGTGCAGTGCAAGAGTAGCGGGTTTCAATCAGGCCCAGAACGACGCAATGATGGTAGGATATTTGGACAAGGTGGAAGAGTACCGCGAATTGGTGACAATACGGCTCGCGGAGTATCAGCAGAAGCTCGCCCGGAGATACAACCGAGGTGTGAGAACGAGGGAGTTTGTCTCCGGGGATTTGGTTCTCAGAAGAGCCGTGGGCAACATGCGAGACACTGGTGCCGGGAAATTGGCACAGACATGGGAGGGACCTTATAGGGTCACGGCGGTGGCCGGTACCGGGGCTTATTTCTTGGAAGACCTGGACGAGAGACAACTTCCCCGACCATGGAACGTCCATAACCTGAAGAAGTACTATCATTAATGGGCGGTTCTCCGAGCGTGGAGTTAGCCGCAACGTGTTGTATATACTTTGTTAGTAATCTTGCGTATGTTTTGCTAGTTGTACTAATGATGTCTTTTATACAGAATCGCACAGTTCTAACCAAAATTCTCGGTTCGATCCCATTCACCGAGCAATGTTCATTCTTAGCCGATGCGTTCTACAAACAGAAGCCTGACCCTCGGTTCGAATTATCGCCGAGCACGCAGAAGCCTTGTCTGCACGTTCTAAGGACAGAAACCTGACTCTCGGTTCGATCCCTATCACCGAGCAGGTGGAAACCTGAACGACTAACTCTAAGGACAGAAACCTGACCCTCGGTTCGATCCTTATCACCGAGCAGGTGGAAACCTTAGCCCTCTCGTCTCCAGGACAGAAACCTGACTCTCGGTTCGATCCCTATCACCGAGCAGGTGGAAACCTGAACGACTAACTATAAGGACAAAACCTGACCCTCGGTTCGATCCTTATCACCGAGCAGGTGGAAACCTTAGCCCTCTCGTCTCCAGGACAGAAACCTGACTCTCGGCTAGACCCTAATCGCCGAGCAGGTGGAAACCTGAACGACCCACTATAAGGACAGAAACCTGACTCTCGGCTAGACCCTAATCACCGAGCAGGCAGAAACCTGACGATTAACTCTTAGAGACGGGAGCGCGACCCTCGGTTCGATCCTATCACCAAGCACGTGAAACTTAAATTAACGTTTGGAGGTCTTACCATGGTCGGGCACATCACAATAAAAAGGCAGACAAGAAGAGTTCATTACTCGGTAAATACGAACAAGCAACACAGTAAGGCATTCATATTAAAATGTGAAACTGAAATTAGCGTTTTGTGGCCAAAACCCGGCAACTCAAAACAAAGAAAAGACAACTAAACAAATTATCCCGTCACCACATCCCGGTGACATAGGCAACTCCGTTTATTCAAAATTCTCGAGCTAGGGAAAGGTAAACAAGGACCGGCTGTCGGCTTCAGACGTCCGCCGCATGGGCCGAGGATGCGTCCTCTTGAGAGTGTTGGTCGGCATGAGGAGTTGACGGCTGGATGTCCTCCCCGGCTCGGTCCCCGGCATGGGGATGGCTGGTCCCCTCCATGTCAGTCGGCACTGCATGAGAGTCGATTGCATTCACCAGTTCCCTCATGCTGGAGGTCTCTTCCTCGTCGATGACAAGTGGCCCAGGGTTCTCGGTGTTGGGGATGGTCGGGAAAGGAATCCTGTTGCGATCCCTCAACGGGGAATCCTCGGGGACCTCCAGGGCTTGGAGAGCGGCGAACCAACCCTCCTCATATCCGAGCTTATGGGCCTGGCGAATGATCGGTTCCGCCGAATTCTCGGCATCCGCGAACCCCTCGTTATACCATTTGGTTTCGCAAGCCTCCAGCGCCGCCTTCGAGTCGGTCAACTGCCCCTCCAGCATGGTATTCAAGCTCTGAGCCTCGGCCAACTTCATCTCGGTGCCCCCCAACTGGAGTTCCAGCTCCTCGCGCTTCGTTTCGGCGAGCGCCTGGGCCTTCACGGCCGTAGCAATCTTATCCATTGCCTCCTCGGCAACTTTCAACCGCTCCCGCGCCGTGGCCTCGGCGACTTCCTTCAGAGCCTTTTCCCGCTCAACGTCCTCGGCCAGCTCCTTCATCCTCCCGTCCACCACGTACGACATTTGCGCAGCCTGACCACACAATATCCGCTTTGTAAGGTAAAATGGAAAGAGCACATACACAAGCAAAAGGGAAACCGAGAATCATAGAGAAAAGTGAAATAGTTACCTGTAGGTGAAGAATTTCACACAACATCTAATTGTATCCTACCGCGGTGCCTGGCGCGGTGCGGTTTTGCCCCTCGTCCCCGAGTATGGCCCTAGCATGCAAGCGCTTAGCTTGGACAAGTGGAATCCCACATCGGTTAGAGAGAGCGCCCCACTACCCTTTATAACACTTCAGGAGCTTGGGTAGTGTACCACTACTCACTAGGTGAAGAATTTCACACAACATCTAATTGTATCCTACCGCGGTGCCTGGCGCGGTGCGGTTTTGCCCCTCGTCCCCGAGTATGGCCCTAGCATGCAAGCGCTTAGCTTGGACAAGTGGAATCCCACATCGGTTAGAGAGAGCGCCCCACTACCCTTTATAACACTTCAGGAGCTTGGGTAGTGTACCACTACTCACATGTGAGTAGTGGTACACTACCCAAGCTCCTGAAGTGTTATAAAGGGTAGTGGGGCGCTCTCTCTAACCGATGTGGGATTCCACTTGTCCAAGCTAAGCGCTTGCATGCTAGGGCCATACTCGGGGACGAGGGGCAAAACCGCACCGCGCCAGGCACCGCGGTAGGATACAATTAGATGTTGTGTGAAATTCTTCACCTACAAAAAGCGCTTTTTGGGGTTAGGATGACCCGCTCGGGGGTGCCACCGCCCCATCTGATTGATGCTCGACCCCGGGAGCCAGGCCGCGGAGGAGTTTTGTCCCCTTCCCGAGTATGGCCCTAAGTACGCAAGCGCTTAGCTTGGACGCAATGGAATCCCACATCGGTTAGGTGAGCGCCCCACCAAGGCTTTATAACGCATCTGGTGCTTGCCTTGGTGTACCACTACTCACAAATTGTGCGCACCAAAAACTGAAACCCGTTAGGCTGGGCCTCACTCGGACTCACAACTTATTTGTATAGTGGGTTTGGATTTCCCACAATGGGTCGTTCCAAACACCAAGGCTCAAACGGAACGCTTTCCTCTTCTCGGGGACCTGACCTAATTCCTCACTATGCTCTCTCTGTTTACACTCTTCCTTCCCCCCAATTCTCCAACCCCTGTCTTCCCAGAACTTCTTGTATTTATAGCTCATAGTTTAGTGGAGAGCCATAATTACTTGCCAGGAGGTGCGACCGGCGGTCCAGTATTATCGATTGTAAGTGGGTGATTAGGTGGGAGTGGGAAGCGGTGACGGTGGCGTTGGAACTTGGTTCCCACTTTCCACGATGGTTCTCGGCAGAGGTGCCTCCCCGAGGCACTGCCGGGTAGGTACAGGGCGGGATTTACCGCGAGTATATTATCAATCAATGCTCGGTAAGGTATCGCCGATAAATGACGAAGATGCCAGGCTTGGGCCAGCAACACGCATGGCCCGGGGGTGGGCCGCGAGGCAGAGGGAGGCTGGCCTTATGGGCCCTATACCCCGGCTAGGGTCCAAGGCCCAATATAGGACGCGGTGCGGGGACCGTACAATTACAATAAGTTTAAATTATTATATAAGTTTAGAATTGTAGCATTTTTTTTCTTTCCAAATATAATTATTATACCTATATTGTTGAAATTTTAATTTTAAGGTAATTTTTTGAATATTTATTATTTTTATTGCTTTTCTAGGGCCCATATCTCTATTTCCAATACCTACTTTGTTTGTATTTTTTAACCTAAAACTAAAGAGTTTGACACAAATAGAATAAAATTTCATGCTTTTCAACCTAAAAATTAAGAAAAATAAAATAAAACTTTGAGCCCAAAACTGAATTGGACCGAATGGACCTAAGTGGACCGAATAGGATTGAAGTGGACTGAATTGGACTAAAATAGACTGAAATAAACATAATAGACCGAGTTGGACTGCAGTGAACCGAATGAACCTAAATGAACCGAATAGAACTAAGTGGGCAGAATTGGACCAAAATGGACCGAATGGACCTAAGTGGGCCGAATTGGACCAAAATAAACCAAATAGACCGAATTTGACCGAATTAACCAAAGTGGACCTAAGCGAACCAAATTAGACCGAAATGGACCGAATGGAACTGAAGTTGACCAAAATGCTACGCAGATGTAACTCAAAATGAAGCATAGCAGCAATAAATGTCACACTTCAGTTTTAGATATTATATATGGATTAAAATGGACGCATGCCCCATTGACTATTCCACAATATGTAACAATCACGTTAAAAATAGACCACACAGACTACCTAATAAAACATAAAGACCATGCATAGCCATCATGTCTTTAGGTATAAACTAGAAACACACATATATTTAAGTAGAATCACATCCATTTTAAGACTCATATTTGGCTGGCCCTCCTTTAATAATAAAAAGCTTTGGATCAAACACTTGTTCGAAGAAAATAAAAACTAGAGAATGTAGTACTATGCAAAGTAGATGGCAGTTGGTCGAGTTTAAAGTAGTTTTGTTGACAGCAAGAGTTTCTTTGGTAACGTACTATCAAAGCCGTTGTGATTTTCTATCACTACATTATAATTTTTCTTTTTTGGTTCCTAAACGATTTGGGTGCTTTTAGATTAATTTTTTTAATTATTATTATTACTGAAAGTTGACAAAATCACAATTTGTACCTAGATAAAAGGAAGCTTAAACATGAACAAATAAAGAAAAAAAGCTAATCTAAAGTTGCCAGAAGACATCAAAGATCAAACCTTGTCTACCATCCCAGACTTATAGGGAATGTTCCACTTGGTCCAAATGTTATTAGCGTCAAAGCCGTAGCCATTAAGGTGATGGTTGTAAAGCGATTAAGGTGATGGTTGTAAAGGTGTTTGTTTTACAATGGCCCGTTTAATAATATTATTCTAGTAATGTTGTTTAAATTTTTTAGAAATACGTGTGGTTAAAAAAATATTGTGAAAATATGTGTTATGTTGTTTAAACAACGAAAACTGTTGCTCAAATACCCCTACCAACTTGAAAACATGATTCTAAACACCATGTAAAACAAGTTTTTGCCTTGCAATTATACCTTGTAGGTCTTGCATGAAATACATATGCCAGATCAAACGAGAGCTAAAGTTGATGCCAAAGTTGGCACTTAACATTAAGTCATAACCCATGTGTTTAGAGTTTTGATCTTCATGGCAGTCAACATAAGACCTATTATTGCCCACCTTAAAATGTTCACTGCTTGTTCCAAGAAACTAAAACTGGTTTTTCAAATGGAGAAACCATCTTGCTTCTACAAAACCATCAGTCACGAATTGCTCAAAATGATACTGTCCCTTTTGAAACACTATTTGAAAGAATCTTAACACAAGCTGATCAAGACAAGTTCACAAAATATAAGCCGAACAATCTATAAAGGAAGCTCATACATCATTAGGCACCATGCTATTCTCTCATATCTTGACCAATCAAAGACTTAAAAATAAGTGCTTGGTACGATAGTCACTCCAAAAGTATAAGTGCTTATGAAGTGTGAGGGCAAAGGCCAAACTTCAAGTCTCCAGAAGGAAGCTTTCACACACATATACACTTAGATTAGGCTAGAATAAAATTTCTATCTTGTATAAAAAATAAAAATAAAAGACTTAAAAATAAGCCATATTATGCAGATCTTATATTAGTTGCTAGGAAGCATAAGCAGGTCGATCTCCTCCCATTAACTTTACGCAGAATATGGTATCCTCAAGGCCATTCTCTGGGCAAGCCAAGGTCTTTGTGAATCTGGGTCAATGAAACGGTGCATGAGGAACTGTTCTGCTTCTTCGTCTATCAATTCTCTAGCCCATGTGACCCTTTTTGATGGGCAACTACCTGGCCCATAGCACCTACATTTTTAATTGAAGCATTCCATACTTATTTAGTGTGCTATTAAGAATAAACTTTCATAAAGACACCAGCATCCATTTCACAAGAAAAGTCAAAGAAAAGAAAATACAACCAACTCAACCAAAACAGTAATCCAACATGTTATCAATTCATTTCGATTTTGCATCTCTACTCAGCATCAAAACAAAGGTTATCATTTCAAATCTATTGTAGATTAATATAACATCATGGTATCATCCAAACTCACTCAAGCCCCTGACAGCTGGATTTGATCAACTAAGTTCACAAGTTAAGAGAAGTTTTCAGTTGGTGAATGATATCCTATATGTTTTACATGTAGGCTCTATAAAGTTAGAGGAAGCACAAAACGTGATGTACCTGTATTCATAAAAGCAAGCACTTCTTTCGTTCTCCGTTTTGCCCCAGTTATCCCAGCCAACATGCTTTATGCATGCATCCATATATGTGTATGCATAGACGACCCTTCCAAAAGGTCCCCATGGTCGTCCAAGATATGCATATGAAGTTCCTCCAACACCAGTAATCACACATCTGCATCAACATAAAAATATTCATAGGTGACACCCATAGTAGCAGGTGAAGTTTTGGCCCAAAAAGAAAAACTAGAAGGTCCAGGGGAAAAGGAACAACTACAAAACCTAGACAACTTATTGGCAAGACATGATTAATTTAATGACTTCTCTAAAAAACACATTTGCTACTTTAACCAGGATAAGCATGAAAGCCATAAATTTATCTGGCTGTATCAGAAGTGTAATGCATTGGTTTGATATATAGTTTACAGAAGCAAATAACTGGAATAGTAGAAAAGAAAGAGAGAGAAAAATAATATAAAATTATATAAAAATTTGGGCAGAACTAGATCAACTATTAATGCAACTGCAATTATAATCAATCTTGAAATGACATACAACATGCAACAACTTAGCACAGCTCCAGTTTAAAGAGAGGACACTCTTTAGCAATGTGACTCAATAACAGCTCTGGATAGGCACGGGTTTGAAAACTTCCAAAATGTAAAATTTTAAATCAATGTGGAGCATTCAAAACATCCAAAAGAATTAAGGAGCATGTAATTAATCGTATTTTTTAATTCAATACTCCAACCCTACCTGGCAAAACTTAATCTTTATTCACCGTTTAGCTCCTTCTGGGGCCATCTCTCTTACCTCCATAATACAAATAAATTTGTAAGGTCAAAATATAATTTTGAGGCTCTTATGCCAAATGTCAACCTATTGCAACTTAACTCTATTCTTCAAAACTAGTTACAGAAATAACTCTTAGTTGGAGTCTATAACATCCAAATATTCCATTTCATGTGACAAGTTAATATGGGGGGTATAAAAGTGGAGATTGTCATATGGAACCACTCTCACAATCCCTGTCCAAGAGCAACTATGAGCAGTTGGGTCTATTACCCTCGTCGAAAACAAGAAACAATCCTACTTTCTAGATTTCTGATCAATCGGTGACCTCCGAAGCCTAAGTCAGATTCACAATCAAAGGTCTCTATTTCAGTTCTGGCAGATAAGTTAATGAATTCTTTTTAGATTAAGAACATACCTTTCTCCCTAGGTGCCAGGGGTATTTATAAGCTTCTAACAAGGTTGGTGACCCTAACCCCAATTCCTTCAAGTCAGATTTGGCCAAACCATTCCAGATGCTGGTCCTAACTCTAAACAGTCTGCACCGCTTCCCCATGAAGTGGAAGGAACTTACACCAATCCATCCAGTTATACGACTAAGGGGACAGGTTGGTGGAATCCCTTTTCAAGGTGAACAAGTATGGAACTGTCATTCTACATTTAATGCAAATGAGTGGTGGTTGGTCAGAGCATTAATTGCAGAGTGGCACCTGGGCCGCGCAACATGCTAGCTGAGGGGATGGGGTGGGTTGGGTTATTGGGCTGCCGTGCTCCAATGGTAGGGCCCAATCATGAGGGAGTTTCAGCTTGGGTCCCCTCAAAATTAACATCTATCGCATGAAGTATTTGTGCATTTGCATAAATATTGCATGATATAGGTATTAGTTAAGACTTAAGATTATGACTTCTAAAGAGACAGCATAATACTAATTAAAGATCTCCACTTGAGGTTAGAAGAAAATATTGTGGTGACCGAAATATAACGCATCAATTCAAAGTATTTGGGATGTTCTACCAAAAATGGAATAAAAAGACAACTAGTCAATTAAATACCTCAAGAACACATAACCAGTTGTCTCCTGAGAAGATTTCCTGCTTTGGGCAGTTACATAACCTGCTGACTTGCAGTGGATATGACAATGCTCCAAGAGAGCAGTACTATTGCCAAAGATGAAATCCACGCTTCCTTCAATATAGCAATCTCTCAAATATTGTTTTCCATAATGCAGGTACAAAGTATCCTGCATCAGAATCATAAAAGAAAGAACCCTTCAGATATATCCATGCCTCAGATAACTTCCCTAAAATGTACTGAAATTAAGAAGAGAATTGCAGCAATCAAACAGCACATAAACATCTGGTTTGCTGGCCAAGGACCTCACTTGATTTCAGGGTACAAAGTAATAGATATTGACTTCAAAGTGACCATCCAAACCTAGCACAAAGAACTCATTTGATTTCCTTCACTTCTTTTTTTTGATGAAGTGAAACCCCTGGCCCACCTTTGGTGGGGCCAGGGTAAACCTCGAGATATAGGCAACCGCCCACCAGCCACCCATATCATTTAATTTCCTTCACTTGAAAAATAAAAATAATAATAATAATTCTGATCGATACAGGCTACAAATAACATTCTTGATTATTTACAGTGGAAGTGTGTATTTGTTGCCAGAAAGCATACAAGTTCTTACTATCATCTACCAACTAGTTATGTTGTTTGATGAAATTCTTTGATCCAAGATGAAGTGTTCAGGAATTGTAAAGTAGAAATGTAACATCCTTAAAATATGCTCCATAAATTCACTAACACAAAACATAATTGAGAATGACATTGTATATACCTGCCACCCAAGAAATCTGCAATTATAGAACGCACATCGATCAGCTGTTACTCTAATTGCCACAGCTTGGCCTGAACCCTACCAAAAAGGAAGAGTTTAGTCAATCTTCTAACTTTAACAGTTATGCTGAAATTAAATTGTTACAAGCATTGACAGAAGATAAATAGTAAAACAATACTATCATTCTCAAATACTAATAAGCTCAAACTACTCTTATATATCTGTGTGTGTGTGTGTGTGTGTGTGTGTGTGTGTGTGTGATAATCAATACCTTAAGAAAGAAAACCACAGACTATTTCAGTTAGTTTATTTGCTACGCCAAACGCACAGCATATTCACTTAACAAATACAAAAGGATAAATTTTGAGCATATCCAACACCCCAGACTTTAAAAACATTGCCAACATGCCCAACATCTAAAAATTACTTCCACACCATTTTCTTTCACATTGTGAGTCCCAAAACAGGGTGATTTGGAAGAAACAAATTGTGGTGCGGAAAACAATTTAGCCAACACAAAAGGTGCAATCTTTTCTATATCCAAAACCTTGGTCCAAAAATTCCAACTTACCTATCACCTAAAAAACCCCAAAACTCAGTTTCTACCACATTTAGCTGATCTTCCATTATCTAAATTCATCAAAGCTAGAGTACCAAGTAACAACTAACAAGAAAAGCCAATAAATTTGAAAACTTGGAAATGCTAAACATTGACAAAAAATTAAAGATTACCTGAGGAGCAGAGTTTTCAAAAGTGATATTCTCAGCAATAAATTCCTCTCCTTCCACAATAGTACTTCCACACCCAAAAGTCCCAGTTCCAATCAACCTAGCTCCCTGCAAAAACCAAACATAAAAGTTAAACCCAGATGGGGTATTAGCACATATATATGATATAGCAGTGCAAAGTGCCCAAAAAAAAAACCTGGTGGTGATCGATCTGGGTGGCTGTGTTGTGCCAAGTGAGAACAGTGTCCTCAGGTCTAAGACCAGCCAGAGTAATAAAGTTCTTGGTTTTTGGCACGTACACAGGTTGCTTGTAAATCCCTGGGGCCACACGAATCACTGTCCTACGATTGTTGCCTAGTGGCACAGCATCTATTGCCTCTTGCACCGTTACATAGTCACCCGTGCCGTCCTGTGCCACCGTTATTATCACAGAGGCCGCCATTGTTTTCTCTCTATGTCTCTGTAATGGGAATGACAATTATGGTATGGAATGGAGTGGAGAGAGAATAAATAAAGGAAACACTAAAGTTAGCTAAAAAGTAACAGAATCTAGTACCTAGTCCAGTTGTTCTTGTTGGGAGGTGGGAAGTATTTTGGCTTTGCTTGTTCACAGTTGTCTAAAATTGCCATTTACATCCTTTAAATTTGAAGTAATTTTAATTTTGTTCTTTAAAATTTAAAATTTTTTATTTGGCCCCTTTAATGTACCTATCATTTTGATTAGGTGCCTTTCCGTTCATATTCATTCATATGTCCGTTAAATAACTCTTAAATCTATCGTGTGTGTTTCATTATTCCATATAGATTAAATAGATTAAAAAAGACTTGAAATTTTAAAATAAATTCTATAAATATTTTTTTAATTTTGAAATTCTCTGGATATTTTAAAATTATATAAACTAAAAAAATAAAATAATTCTTTTTTTTTTTTTCCTTTCACAACATTTTTGAGCATCCAAATATAGAAATCATTGTTATTGATTCCGTTCCATTCCGGCCGGAACGGCCGGAATTTTTCGTACCGGTATCGGAATACCCCACGTTTCACCTCGGGTCAAATTCCGGGCCGTTCCGGGCCATTCCGATCATTCCGGTCAATTCCGGCCAATTTCGGCCGAGATGCAAATTTCGGCTGGTACCGGATTTGGCCTATTATTATAAAAAAAAAAGAAAAAAAGAAAAAAAGAAAAAGAAAAAAAGAGTAAAGGTCCAATGGGTGCTAGTAGTTCTTGGGAGTTCTTTTGATGATGAATTTGATCCTTCTCTCATGGATGATGATGAGGAGGAGGAGTAAATCTTGTATTTTTTGATATTTAGTTATTGTCTTGTAAATCTTCTTATTGTGTGATGTTAAATTGATATTATATTGATGTTTAAGACTTAAGAGTTAAGACTAAATGATTTGTATTATTTGATATTTAGTTATTTATTTATTAGAATTGACAATTTTATGTTCAACAAGAATATATATAAATTATTTTTTAAGAACCCCGAAACACCCTGAAACGGTACGTCGAAATCGGCCGGTACCGAAATATTCCATTCCACTAGACAAACCGAAACGGGGTCCAAAACGGTATTAATAACAATGATAGAAATATAGCCCAAGTTTTTGGACTTTTAACATTTATATATGATTCCACTTTTTTGTTTATCCAAACATTTCAATATGATCTCAATTTTTCTTTTAGTTTCTATTTTACATTTTCTTGAGAACCAAACGAAGATCAAGATTTCAAAACCAAAACAATCATTGTACAATTACTCTAATCAAAGCTTGAAAAAAGACAAAGTTTGTGAGATTAGGATCATTGGATTAGAGGACGGAGTCAATCCAACTGTTGGATTGTTTAAGTTTGAAGGAGGAAGATGAGGTGGTGTCAAAGAGCCCCAAAAAGAGCTTGCAAACGGGGGGAGAGAAGGCGAGGAAGAAGAAGTGGCAAGATATGGCAAGTGAGTGCAAGAGTAGGAAGGACTTGATGGAGTTGCAAGTCGAGGAAATATAAGACGAGGAGGAGGAAGAGGTGAGGATGGAGAAGCTTACGTCAATTGGACCCTAGCGCAAGGGTTTTATTAGCCACAGAGTCTCTAATGTTGAAAAAACCCTTAAGAGTACCCACTACTGCGAAAGAAATTTCCCTTTCACCACTAACTACACACCTCGCAATTTCACCCATTGCATCTAATGATCTAGATTCATCATTATCCTCATCAAAGCTGGCTCCTCCATCAACGAAACCATCTTTGCCCTCATCTTCTTCATAGAACTAAGCTACTCCACCATAATGAGAGAGAGAGAGAGAGAGAGAGAGAGAGAGAGAGAGAGAGTAATGGACAATTAGAAAAATAAAATAAAAGAGAAAAAATTCAAAAAAATAATACCTTTATAAATTAATAAAAAGTATGTTGATGTGACTTAATGAAACTCAGAACAACATAGTTTTGATATTCAAAACTAGGTTTTGAGCTTTGGTGTCACTTAATGGACACATTAGCACATGCATGAATGGAAGGACTCCTAATCAAGATGATAGCTAACATTAGGGGACCAAATCAAAATTTGTAAACTTTGAGGAGAAAAATCAAACTTACCCCAAATTTTAAGGGTGTGATTTTCAATTAGTCCTGGATTCGGATCCTCTCCATTTCTATTTGAAATGGAGAGTGTCCAGTTAAGGGTTAGGATTTGCCTAAAAACAATCAAAGGCCTAGAACGTTCCACCTCATTTAAAAGCTTTAACCTAACCAGATAGCAAACTCAAATTTTGTAACCAGAGTTAACTCTTGTCCAAAACCCAAAAAAGCCACCCCAGGTTCCCAGCATGGCAGCAACCATATCCTCAGGTTCAGATCCTTTCAATCTCAACAAGTGTCTTCCTTGTTCTCCAATGTCATAAGTGTGTTGGGTTTGCCTGTTATTCCAGTTCTAGCCGTAATCTTCTTCCATGAAAAAATGAATGGGGTAAAGGCGATTTCCATTTTGTTGGCTATTTGGGGCTTTATTTCATATTTCTATCAGCACTACCTTGATGATTCGGAGTCCAAGGCTGAAAAGAGAGATGTCAAGGATGAAATTGCAATGCTCTCCCTGTTGAAAGAGGTTACTGACTGTAGGGGCCTTTTTTTGTGTTATGCGTTGGGCTAGGCTACTCCTGCGGTAATGGGCTCGAATGTTTCTGAGTAAGGGAGTTGAGACCGGTCCAACTGTAACTTAACTTGGGCCGGTTTGTGCACAAACTATGCCTCGTCTGCCAGGAATGCGCTTATGGCAGGCAGAGCTATTTCAAATAAGTCACGGCATACAGATATAATAACAACAGAAAAACAGGATATAGTGACCTTTCCTTGATGGAAAATAACCAAGTAATCTCTATTTTATGACAATCACAGTGATAGCAATGGCAGTGATAACAATGGCTTTTACAAACAAAGGATTAAGTGATAATATGAGTTAATCGAAAATAAATGTCAAGTCAAGTTTGGGTTCGCAGAGACAAAGATCACAGAGGAAGAACGCCTCCTCTCAATGAAACTAATCTCTTAGGAAAATATCCTGCCGTGGGGATTAATGATTTTGAGGGAACCGGACCTAAATGATTAGTGCCCAAAGGAATCTCTATTATTTAATCGTTTCCAAGAGAGTGGGGTTTCGAGGAGGAGAGAAGGGAACCAACTTACTGGTGCATGCCTATTATATTATCTTTTCATTTTTGTTTTCTGTTTTCTCTCTTATCTTTTCTTCTTTCCTTTCTTTTTCTTTTGTTTTCTTTTCACTTCGTGATACCTCTGTTTTTCGATCCCCTCCACAGGGCACGGCAAGGGTCCTTTTATAAGGCCCGCCGTGACCAGATTTTACCACTTTACCCCTTAACCGCCTTTGTCTGGTCTAGGCGTACTTGCTGACCACCCAGGAGCTCGTCTGCGTACCACTTACCCTTGCTAGACAAAGGCAGGTTTGTGTCGTTTGTTAGTTCGCCGTGGCACCCTCTCCTGCCATGGTGTAAATGCTTTTTCTCTCTCTCCAATGTCATGCACCCAACCGTTTCCCCCTCAACCTTGCCTCTTTTGGGTAGTCTGTCATCCCAACAGGATGTACCTCCCAAAAGGGCTCGGGCAGGAACCGTAGAATAGATCTTTTTCCCTCTCCCCACCACCAAACCACACCCCCTTACCTCTTACCTCTGACCCATGGCCTTACCACGTCCCATATTGGCTGGGTACAGGCTAGTGGTGTCCGGGCCTTGCGCATGCTTTCCTATCATGTATGTTCAAAATTTGCCTGCTGCCCATGCGTTTGCCGTGATCTGGAGCTTTGTTTGCACAGTCTGCCGCGCTTCTTTGTTCTTTACGTGGGTCGTTTGCATAATTCACTGTTCCCTTTTGAGGCTGGGCTTCATTTAATACTGGGTTTACATTTCTCTTGGCCCATTTCTTGATTGCCATCATGTCCAGCCATATTATTCTGTCATTCCTGCCGTAATGACTTGGTCTTGCTGGTCCTCTTTTAGACCTGCCGTTTACTCTCTTCCCCAAATGGCTTTGCATGGCCATTGGCTTTCTTTCTTAAGGGCTCCTGTGTCCCCTTGGGCATCTTCGGCCTATTTACTTGTTTTGGGCATCCTCGGCCCTTTTACTAACTTTGTGTTCCCATGGGCTTTTACTTATTTCATTGAGCTTTCCCAGCCCAATTACTTCATACTCATCCTTGGGGTTTGTAGGCCTGCCAACAATCCCCTACTCTCTTTGCTTACATTACTTTGTGTCTGCCGCGGCTCATTCTTACTTTTTCACATCATATACTACCCATGGGTTTGTTATTCTCTCTTTCTGGGCCTTTCGAGCCCACTTGCTTCCTCAAGGTCCATCTATTTATTTTATGGACCTGTGACCCATTATTCCTGCCGCTTGGGCTTAATGGTTTTATTCTATGCTTGCCATTTCTATTTGCTGTCTGCGTTGCTGAGTTGGGCCTCCTTCTTGTTTTACAAAAATGACCCTCAACACTGACGAACAAGATGAGCTAAAGAATATCTATCAAAAAGTTCCACTTTCCACAGAAACAAATTTCCAAAATTATGAGCACTGAAGCTATTCCTCTGTCTTGATTCCTAGAATGGTTTACAAACTCATATTTCTAAACCCCATGCCATTGTTTCTCCACATGAATTGTAAATCATGGTCTTGTTCATTCCATTTCCAACAATATTTTCAGATTCCAGTAACTATAATTGGGCCCTTTTTTTTGTCAAAAAATGGAATTAAAAGTAGTGATTATTCTATTAATGAAAAAGAATAATCAAACTAAAAATTTAGAGCAAACCAAATCAGTGTTTGATCACTTCGATTGCTGGTAGCTGATGGGCACTCGGGGTTAAGATTGAAAGGATCTGAACCTGAGGATATGGTTGCTGCCTTGCTGGGAACCTGGGGTGGCTTTTTTGGGTTTTGGACAAGAGTTAACTTTGGTTACAAAATTTGAGTTTGCTATTTGGTTAGATTAAAGCTTTTAAATGAGGTGGAACGTTCTAGGCCTTTGATACTCTCCATTTCAAATAGAAATGGAGAGGATCCGGATCCGTTTGTTTATAGGGGAAGGTGGAAATATTGATGGGAATAAGTATGTACGCAGCGGAAGATGAACGGATCTACTTCATTCGTAATCTATAACATACACTATGCAATTTTCAGAATTCGAGTATAAGAGAGCATACCTTGAAGCGGTGAATTTCAAAACTAAGATCGAAGCACTTGGGAATACTCTTAATCTTCACTCCAATTCCACTAACGCCCAAGAAGTGTGGACTCTCAATTAGTTACAAAAGGAAAATCAAAAGAGTGACTTACACTTTCATACACACCACCTTTCAATGATGTTTTTCACTCACTAATAATTCTGTACATTTTTCCTTTTGTATCCAACCAATTATCTAATTGGGCTGGCCTTTTGGGCCTTTTCAATTGGGTTTAAGTATGTGGCTTGGAGTGGGACCAAAGGTGACCAATAAGACACTAGCTCCAATGGGTCTTGGGCTTTTCTGTCAATTCTTGACAAGTCCAAAGTTACCATTAACTATATTTAATACCACTATATAAATATAGTTGCACTCTAGGCCTTATCTATAAATTATATCCCAAGACTTTATTGTACATGCAAATCCCTTCATAAAATATTCGTAGTAATACAAAGTCACAAATGTGGACTGCCATTTTGTAGATTACTACATCTTAATCCTTGAGTACCCAGTTTAATCCTTTTAAGTTATTCTTCATATATTTATGAAATCCAATTTCATAAATATATATATATATATACTTTAGTAATTTCTTACCAAAGTGGTTAAGCCTAACTCTCTAAATAACAAATCCATTAAACTTATCTTAAGGGAATATTTTTTATCTCCGTTAAGAGACTATGAATTCCATTTTGAGAATATATGTTCCATCAACACTAAATGTGGCTGCCCAACATACTGAGGTTTTAACCTTTACTTTAGATCTCACTCCTGATATATCAAAGCAACTTACATTTCATGATCAAGTCCATTATTCTCTCAGGATTAAGAGTTCATGCAAATATAAGTCGTGAGATTTATTATTCATTTGACAGTCCTTAGGAGAATAACAAATCTCACAGCAGTCCAGTTCAATATGTCTTAACTTTTAAAACATATTAACACATCAACTAGAAGTCTCCACTTCCATGATCAAGACAAATCATCGTAATTGATATGTTATAGTCTTCGCAGATGAAATGCCCAATTTCATCACCGATTACGAACTATAATTCTGAGTTTACAAAGAACTTGTGACTTATATCTTCTGTGACTAAATCACATAAATCACATAAATCACATACTATGCATCTCATGAACTATGTGATAATGTCCGAATATTCATGTTACCATTATTTCAGATAATAATAAAACAACTTTATTAAACACAATATTAAGTCATACATAATGTCATAGACAGTGTCACACTTAATATCATACATAGCATCATACAATAGGATTTAAGGGCACTAATCTTAACAATCTTCCACTTGCCCTAAAGACTATTGTGTATTAATCTAACTCTCATTCCCTCCAAATGTGACTCGAAAGTCTTTTGAGGCAAGGCTTTAGTAAATGGATCTGCTAGATTATTTGCACTTTCAATCTTTGCTACCACCACATCTCCACGAGCAACAATATCTCGAATGATATGATACTTCCTCTCAATGTGCTTTCCTTTCTTATGATTCCTTGGATCTTTAGATTGTGCAATTGCTCCACTGTTGTCATAAAACAATGTGATTGGAACTTGCTCCATTCTCATTACACCAAGGTCAGAAAGGAATTTCTTGAGCCATACAGCTTCCTTTGCTGCCTCACAAGCAGCAACATATCCTGCTTCCATGGTGGAGTCCGCTATACAAGACTGCTTAATACTTCGCCAACTTATGGCTCCACCTCCCAAGGTGAAAACACATCCTGATGTGGATTTTCTGAAATCTAGATCTAATTGAAAGTCTGAATCTGTATAGCCAATAGGTATCAAATCCTCACTTCGGTAAACAAGCATATAATCCCTCGTTCTCCGTAGATACTTGAGAATATGCTTTACAGATTGCCAATGTTTTGGTCCTGGATTTGATTGATATCGACTGACCATGCCAACTGAATAACAGATATCTGGTCTAGTACAAAGCATGGCATACATGAGACTTCCCACTGCAGAAGCATAAGGAACTTGTCTCATTATATCTACTTCCTCTTGAGTCTTAGGCCTTTGGTCATTAGACAAAGGAACTCCATGTCTGAAAGGAAGTAATCATTTCTTGGAGTTTTGCATGCTAAACAGTTCTAGAACCTTATTTATATATCCAGCTTGTGATAAACCTAACATCTTATTCTTGCGATCTCGCCAAAGCTTGATCCCTAGAATAAAGTTAGCCTCACCCAAGTCCTTCATATTAAATTGGTTTGACAACCAAACCTTTACTGATGATATTACCCCTACATCATTTCCAATGAGTAGAATATCATCAACATAAAGCACTAGAAACATTACTACTTTATCTCGATGTCTTTTGTACACACATGGTTCATCAAGATTTTGCTCAAAATCAAATGACTTGATTGCTTGATCAAATCTGATGTTCCAAGACCTAGATGCTTGCTTAAGTCCATAAATGGACCTTTTCAACTTGCATACCATATGCTCTTGGTTCTTAGCTATGAAACATTTCGGTTGCATCATATAGATTTCCTCTTCAAGATTGCCATTAAGAAATGCAGTCTTGACATCCATTTGCCAAATCTCATAATCAAAATGAGCAGCAATGGATAAGAGAATTCTGATAGATTTAAGCATTGCTACTAGAGAAAAAGTTTCATCATAATCAATACCTTCACTTTGTGTATACCCTTTCGCCACTAGCCTTGCTTTAAAGGTTTCAACTTTTCCATCTATCTCTATCTTCCTCTTGTAAACCCATTTGCAACCAACAAGTTTAATGTCGTTAGGCGCGTCTACAAGATCCCAAACTTGATTAGAATACATGGAATCTAATTCAGATTTCATAGCTTGGACCCAATGATGTGCATCTATATCACTCATTGCCTTTTCATAAGTGTAGGGATCCGATTCAACCTCTTCAGAGATAGCTTCATAAGTTTCTCCCAAACCTATGAATCTTATAGGAGGCCGAACAATTCTCCCACTACGATGAGGTACTTGTGTACTAGACATCTCATGAGTAGTATCTTGCAGTGTATCTAATACAGCCACATCATCCCTAGTTTCATCCATTGGTTGTTCATTTACAGGTTCATTCATTTCAGATAACACAACTCTACTTCTAGGAGTAAAATTATTCATATAGTCATTTTCCAAGAATTTGGCATTTGTGCTAACAAACACTTTATTATCTTTATGACTGTAGAATAAACCTCCAACAGTTCCTTTTGGATACCCTACAAAGAAAACCACTTCTGTTTTAGACTGTAACTTGTCAGACTTTCCTTTCAACACATGTGCTGGACAACCCCAAATATGGAGATGTCTCATACTAGGCTTACGTCCATTCCACAACTCAACAGGTGTTTTAGGAACAGACTTTGAAGGTACTAAATTCAGAAAATACATTGCAGTATTTAAGGCATATCCCTAAAAAGAAATAGGTAGAGTTGAATAACACATCATGGACCTAACCATATCTAAAAGAGTCCTATTCCTTCTTTCCGCTACACCATTTTGTTGTGGAGTTCCAGGTGCAGTCAATTGGGATACAATCCCATTTTTAGTTAAGTAATCCTTAAAATCCCCAAGAAGGTATTCGCCACCTCGATCAGATCGAATGACCTTTATGTGTTTGCCTAATTGATTCTCAACTTCAGCCCTAAACTCTTTGAACCTTTCAAAGGCTTCGGACTTTCGTTTCATTAGGTACACATAACCAAATCTAGAGTAATCATCAGTGAATATGATGAAATACTCATAGCCACCTCTTGCCTGGATTGACATAGAACCACAGACATCAGAATGCACTAGTTCTAGCAAATCTTGTGCTCTTCTACCTTTTACATTAAAAGATCGTTTTGTCATTTTACCTTCCAAACAAGATTCACAAACTGGAAATTCATCAAAGTCCATGGACTCGAAGAGTCCATCTTTGATCAGTCTTTGAATTCTATTTGAATTAATATGACCCAAACGCAAGTACCAAAAATATGCATCACTAGTAGAAGGAAACTTTCTCTTTAATAATTTCACATGTGAGTTATTATCTAATTCAGAATTACATAATTCATGCTTATCAGGAGTTAAAATATAAAGACCATCCACAATATTGCCAGAATAGATAAACACTTTACCCTTCTTTATTACAACATTGTCTTTAAGGATAACACAATATCCATGTTTACCTAAGTAAGTAGCAGAAATTAAATTCCTACGAACATTAGGTACATATAGACAGTCTTCCAATACTAAAACTCTTGACTTAAAACATAAATTAAACACTCCAACAGCTATCCTGCTCCTATCAGCCAAAGTAAGAAACAACTCCCATTCTTTAAACTTTCTGGTCTCCTGGAACCCTTGCAAGGAATTGCAGATATGATTAGTACAACCTGAATCCACACACCAGGAATCCGTGGGATTCTGTACCAAACATATTTCTAGAAGGAATGTATTATTCATGCCCTTATTCTTGGTAGCCTTGAATATTGGACAATTTTTATTCCAATGTCCTTTCTCACCACAATGGAAACATTTTCCTTTGAGCTTCTTTCCTTTGTCAGCAACCCTTAGGCAATTTGTTTACCCTCTTGCTTGGTGAAGTCCTTCTTCTTCTTCTTCTTTTTACCCTTGCCTTTCGACTTAGGTTGAGAAGTAGAAGCTTCACCAACATTGACTTCAACATTGGAAGTACCAAGGATGCCTTCCGCCGCTACCAATTCATTCATCAATTCAGACAATGTATAAACCTTTTTGTTCATATTGTAATTAAGTCTGAATTCCTTGAATGATTCCGGTAGTGACTGGAGTATCATATCTACTTGGGATTCTCCATCAATATCGGCACCTAAAACCTCCAATATGTTCAGATTAGAGATCATTGTAAGACAGTGCTCCCTTACTGAACTTCCTTCAGTCATTTTGGTATTATAAATTTGCCTCATGGTTTCTTGCATTGTAGAACGGCCTTGCTCACCAAACATCTCCCTCAGACTTAGCATAATGTCTGAAGCTAGTTCTACATCTTGCATTTGATGCTGTAGAACATTTAAAATTGATGCTAGGATGTAGCACTTGGCCATCTCATTAGATTTCTGCCAACGATCATATCGCTATTTTTCCTCAGAAGGAGCATCTAATGAAGGAAAGCTAGGACATGGTTTAGTAAGAACATACTTATGCTCTTCAGCAGTAAGAACAATATCCAAATTTCTTTTCCAGTCAACATAGTTGGATCCAGTCAGTTTGTTTTGATTAAGAATAGTAACAAGCGGGCTAAAAGATGCCATGTTCAAATCTGAAAACAATAAACATGAATATAATAAGTAAACTAGACATTATCAATTTAGCATATAAACATATAGTATGGAGCCTTAATAAAACCATAATATAATATATGCAATGACAACCCAATCCCATATTCAATATCCCTCAGCATATAGTGAATATAAAATACTATGATTAATTGAGAACTATTCTCATTATTAGTGCTATCATGATAACTCTTATCAAACACTAATAAAATGTCGTTTTACATTTGGCCTCTAAATAATGATAGTAAGAACTCAGCATAGAGGATATTATAATATTTAGTCTAGTGTATATCATTGTCTAAAATCATGTGTAGCCACATTTATGAACTAACAATGGAAGCCGTGAGATCCAACCCTTGTATCTCTCTCCCACTAGATGTTTTAAAGAAAAGGTTTTTAATTATAAAACATGCATAATCTAATTACACATAGTCTTAGTACTTTTACATGTGAAAACACTTAGAAAAATTTCTGATTTTATTTCTTTCGATCGATCGAATGTGCCCCTTGATTGATCGAAAAAATTAAAAAATTCGAACTTGACCTTCTGACTTGTTCGATTGATACTCGATTGTCTCTCGATTGATCGAAAAATAGATTCGATCAATCGACTAGCAATCGAAAACCAATCTATTTAAAAAGTCTGATCACTATCTCACTCGATCGATCAAAAGTGATTTTCGATCGATCGAAAATCGCGAAACTCAAATTTCTAGAAATTTTCTAAGGCAGTTTTCTTCGTGTTTCGTGAACAACCATTCAACATATGAACATTACAGATAGAGATTGATGTCAAAACTGAATTCTATTGATGCTATAGCCTTAAGAATCAATTTAACGTGCTTAAATTCAAATTTAAACAACATCATAACATCAATTTCAGTTTTCATCAAATCATAGTTTCAACAATATGCAGAAAATTAAAAAACATAATCTTCTAACAATATGAAACTATCAACTCTAATTCTAAAACTCACAAAACATGTTAAATAGATTAGAAATTGAAAACCTGGCTCTGATACCAATTGATGGAAATAAGTATGTACACAGCGAAAGATGAACAGATCTACTTCATTCGTAATCTATAACATACACTATGCAATTTTCAGAATTCGAGTATAAGAGAGCATACCTTGAAGCGGTGAATTTCAAAACAAAGATCGAAGCACTTGGGAATACTCTTAATCTTCACTCCAATTCCACTAACGCCCAAGAAGTGTGGACTCTCAATTAGTTACAAAAGGAAAATCAAAAGAGTGACTTACACTTTCATACACACCACCTTTCAATGATGTTTTTCACTCACTAATAATTTTGTACGTTTTTCCTTTTGTATCCAACCAATTATCTAATTGGGCTGGCCTTTTGGGCCTTTCTAATTGGGCTTAAGTATGTGGCTTGGAGTGGGACCAAAAGGGACCAATAAGACACTAGCTCCAATAGGCCTTGGGCTTTTCTGTCAATTCTTGACAAGTCCAAAGTTACCATTAACTATATTTAATACCACTATATAAATATAGTTGCACTCTAGGCCTTATCTATAAATTATATCTCAAAACTTTATTGTACATGCAAACCCCTTCATAAAATATTCGTAGTAATACAAAGTCACAAATGTGGACTGCCATTTTGTAGATTACTACATCTTAATCCTTGAGTACCCGATTTAATCATTTTAAGTTATTCTTCATATATTTATGAAATCCAATTTCATAAATATATATATACTTTAGTAATTTCTTACCAAAGTGATTAGGCCTAACTCTCTGAATAACAAACCCATTAAACTTATCTCAAGGGAATATTTTATATCTCCGTTAAGAGACTATGAATTCCATCTTGAGAATATATGTTCCATCAACACTAAATGTGGCTGCCCAACATACTGAGGTTTTGACCTTTGCTTTAGATCTCACTCCTGATATATCAAAGCAACCTACATTTCATGATCAAGTCCATTATTCTCTCAGGATTAAGAGTTCATGCAAATATAAGTCGTGAGATTTATTATTCATTTGACAGTCCTTAGGAGAATAACAAATCTCACAGCGGTCCAGTTCAATATGTCTTAACTCTTAAAACATATCAACACATCAACTAGAAGTCTCCACTTCCATGATCACGACAAATCATCGTAATTGATATGTTATAGTCTTCGCAGATGAAATGCCCAATTTCATCACCGACTACGAACTATAATTCTGATTTTACAAAGAACTCGTAACTTATATCTTCTGTGACTAAATCACATAAATCACATACTATGCATCTCATGGACTATGTGATAATGTCCAAATATTCATGTTACCATTATTTCAGATAATAATAAAACAATTTTATTAAACACAACATTAAGTCATACATAATGTCATAGACAATGTCACACTTAATATCATACATAGCATCATACAATAGGATTTAAGGGCACTAATCCTAACAAATGTTACGATGCGGTGTCTCTCCTTTGGCTACAATGTCCAACCACATAAAAATTTCACATATATATTTTTTTGTAATGATTAGTGAATAATAAAAGTAAAAATATTAAGATAAGTTAGACCAACCTCCCTGTTTTCTAAAATGACTTTCTTTCCAAATGTTTCATGAAATGATATTTTCCATTAAGGTTTGTGTAAATCCGGCCAACAGATAAATTTTCACAAAAGAATAATTTATTTTTATAATAGAATGAGCATTGCTATTATTACGGCATCACCTTTACTAGCATCGATCTTTTTAGATAAACTATTACTAGTTTATCATTTAGGTTGAAATTTGAATTCATAGAATAAAAATAAAATGTGGGTTCTAGTTAGTTCAACTGATAAAGTCTCTGATGGTTGAATAAGAGATTTGAGGTTCAATTCCCACTTATACCAAAAACCGATTGGAAAGTCTAGTAGAAAATAGTCAAAGATAACAAACAAACACCTTAATCCTTATCACCCTATCAAAAAAAAAAAGAAAAAAAAAACCTTAATCCTTAATTCATGCATCAGCCTCTAGTTGGACCCGCAACAAAATAAGCAGGAATAGCATTATTGAAGTCTAAGCACAATGATTTCCTTCTGAATAAGACTCTAAGCTGTAAGCATGGCTGGTCTGATGAAACTCCAACAAGTTGATGAGGAATTACTCGCAATCAACAATAATAGCACTAAAAGAATACAATAACACAAAACACCTATACAATTTTCATCAGACCAGCCTTGATAATCAAACGTTATCTGATCACAGTTGAAAAAGAAACACAAACACCTATAAAATTTTCATGCTACAACTAGCAAAGCTGTGCATCCGTCAACATTATCACACTATATATATATATATATAAATGCCTTGCCCTAGCTGTAGTTTTGTTTGTTGCTTAATAAAATTTCTGGTTCATCAAAAAAAGTTATGGGGCAAAAGTAAAGAAGACACATCCCCCATCTTTATCACCTAAGAATTAATTATATCAGCAGCTAAATGCATATGACAAATATATATATATATATATATACACACATATTTGATAACAAAATGCATATGAAAAATATGAGATTTTGGCAATAGGAGACGACATTATTAACATTATGAGCTCTTATATAAACTCAATTCAACTCATTTTAAGCAAGTTATTTAAGCTATATATATGTGCTTAAGGTTGCTTAGAGCATAACAACAAAAAATTTCTCCATCAAACCAATTTTTACTACTTGAGAAAAAACAAAAACAAAAGCCAATCATTGTATCAACTACGTTCAATTTCAAATGCCAGTCAAAATGGCAAAATACCTCTTTTGCTGAAAAGTTCTAGCAAAATGCCCCCTGTCTGAAACTATTTAGAGATATGCCCCTGTTTTGAAACTTGAATTTCTAAAAATCGAGTTATAGCAGAATTAAACTTTAAAAAAAAAAAAAAAAAATTGTGGAACTTGTGTTCACGGAACTTGAGTTTTTAGTGTGGAACTCGAGTTTCATGAACTCAAGTTCCTTGAATGTAACTCGAGTTCCACAATTTTTTTTATTTTTTATTTTTTATTTTTTTTATTTCGCTATAACTCAATTATTCAAAAACCGAGTTTTACATTGAAACTCGATTTTCTAAAAATCAAGTTTCAAAACAGGGGCATATCCTTAAATAGTTTCAGACAGGGGGCATTTTGCTCGAAAGTTTGGTTGAAAGGGGTAAAACCCAATTTTGGCCTTCAAATGCCCCCATTGGTTCACCATTTGAGCCTTGCTGTTCTTCTTTTGGAGTATAATTATTCTCAATGTTGAATGTCATCTATTGGTAGAGTATCCTAGAAAATTTAGGATACTCTACCAGTAGATTTCTTTAAATCCTAACCTCTCTTTTCACTACAAGGCATGCACTACACTATAATACAGCATCCTTAGTGTAAAATAATTATCTTTGGGATCAATTTCATAGTTTAGATTTGATATTACATATTTAAAGTGTATCTAGTGTCACGTTATCTAAAGTTTAAAATAGTGTGCAGTTGGATCTATAAAATAAAATCTCAACTATGAAATTGACGCCCAATTTAAAGTGAAACAGAAAGGATCATGTTAAAATGGTCGACATATCTAGGTGGTTGATGGAAAATTTTACGGAGTTATGGTATATGTATAACAATTAACAAGCCCGTAATTAAACATTGCTATTCTGAAAATGATATTACGTATCAAATCATTGGGCCTATCTATATGTGTCATTAGCCAAACTTTAACAATTGGACTTAGGAGCCATGTTGGCCCAATTAATTTCGTCTCTTTTTATTTTTGATATCAATAATAAAATAAAAATCTAGCAAAAGTCAAACGCGTGGCCCACTACTTAATGATTTTAGATAAGGCATCACAAAGTTTAAACTGTATCTGAGGCCCACATCCCCATCACATTCACTTTAATACTTTCACTTTCAACCATTATTAGTTCCCCACGTGTCCACAAGACAACCAAATGGAAATGGGGTCCTAATTTGAGTAATTTCCCTTATTACATTCCCAAACGACGCCGTATTTGTCGGCAAGTCAAACTACTATAAAACCCATCCTAGTCCCCGCGTTTCCTCTTCATTTCTCTCCATCAGACCTGATCTCAAAACAAAACAACTTTCGTGAAACGATGCCGTATAACACGCGTGGCGCAGATGCTGACGTGGACGATTTCGACGAGTACGATCCGACGCCGTATGGTGGAGGCTACGACCAAGTACTCACGTACGGGCGTCCTCTCGGGCCGTCCGATGAGACCTGCTATCCTCCCACTTCATCCTCACAGACCGATGAATTCGACTACGATCGCCCCCAATACTCCTCTCATTCTGAGCCCTCTGCTTACGGTGATGACGCTCTTCAAACCGAGTACAGCAGCTATGCCCGACCCAAGCCCCGACCCGGATCCCTGCCCGGTTACTCTCCTGGTCCACCCGACACCTTCGGTGCTTCTGGTGGGTATGGAGATAGGCCTAGGCCTGAATCGGGTTATGGGGCCCCTCCTGGTGTGAATAGGCCTGGTTATGGCTCTGAGAGACCTGGGTCTGAATATGAATCCGGCTATGGGCAGCGACCCGGATCTGAATTTGGATCCGGGCATGGCCGGAAGAGTGAGTATGAGCAGCCAGAACCGGAATACGGATCTGGGTATGGACGGAAAAGTGAGTTTGAACAGACCGAGTCCGGGTATGGGCGGAGGCCGGAGTCTGAGGAGCCTGGATCGGAATACGGGTCTGGGTATCGCCGGAAGCCGGAGACTGAGGAGCCTGTATCGGAATACGGGTCCGGGTATGGGAGAAAGACTGAGTATGAGACTGCTGGATCGGAATTTGGATCTGGGTATGGCCGGAAACCAGAGTACGAAACACCCGGGTCTGAATTCGGATCTGGGTATGGTAAGAAACCCGGATACGAGGCTGCCGGATCAGAGCATGGTAGGAAACCCGAGTATGAGACACCTGGGTCGGAGTATGGATCCGGGTACGGGCGGAAACCCGGGTATGGGGAGGAACAAGAGGGTGGTGGTGGATATGGGTATGGGGGAAGGAGTGAGACGACTGAGTTTGAGAAGCCGAGTTACGGGGATGAGCCGCCTCGGAGGCCAGCAGGTTATGGGAGGCCGAGTTCTGAGGGGCAAGAGGGTTATGAGAGGCCTAGCTATGGGAGGTCTGAGGAAGAGGAGAGTTATGGGAAGCCCAAGTATGGTAGGTCTGAGGAAGAGGAGAGCTATGGGAAGCCCAAGTATGGTAGGTCTGAGGAAGAGGAGAGCTATGGGAAGCCTAAGTATGGTAGGTCTGAGGAAGAGGGGAGCTATGGGAAGCCCAAGTATGGGAGCTCTGAGGAAGAGGGGAGCTATGGGAAGCCCAAGTATGGGAGGTCTGAGGAAGAGGAGAGCTATGAGAAGCCCAAATATGGGGGCTATGGTGAGGAGAGTGAAGAGGGCTATGGCCGCAAGAAATATGTGAGTGACCATTTCTTTCCTTGATTCCGTTTCCTTGTTACTATATGTTTAGAATGGAGGGAAAGAATTCCTATGACCAATTAGTTTGAATAATTTGTGATATGATATTATATATGTTAATATATCAAATAGAATATATGTGGCCGACCCTAATTAGTCTGTTAAGGATCCGTAGTCGAATCCAAGATTAAGGCTTTGTTGTTGTTGTGGTTATTAATTTTAACATTAAACATCTATTTTGTTTGGAATGAATGTTCACTATTATAAGTATGTGGTATGTTATCTTGTCTGAGTTTTGATTATGTGTCTTCTTAGTGTTACTTTCTTATAATGTCAGGATTTTACCATCAAATTAGTGGGTTGGTTTGGTGGTGTGGTGCAATAATAAGTTAAAATTAATAGATTAGTTCCAAACTTCCAATTAATCTGCAATGTCTAGCCCAACGAGCTCTCACTAATTTGTTAATTTTATGACTGGTTTTGGATGTTGGAGTCACCATTGCAAATTAATCTTATACTAAGGTGTCAGTGGCAAAAATTATAGTTTAGTGTAGACATTGCAAGTGAGACCATAGTTTATGAGGGAAGCTACAATTAACCATCAATTTAATGCTAGCTTAGTCATGTAATATGAGTATGTGGTATGTTTTATCTTGTCTGAAATTTGATTATGCCTGCCCAGTATTAGTTTTGTATCATATCAGAATTTTGTCATGTATGATGTATCAAGAAGTAGAGTTAAGAAAGACATTCTAGAGTTGATTAGCATATGCAAGTCTTGTTGATGCACCCAAATGAATATTGGACTTTCCTTCTGCTAGTTTGAGCTAAGACAAGTTGGTGGTATTAGTCTTTGTATATCATGGAAAATTTTCTAAAGAATTCCCAAACACGAGGTTTTCTCAATTTTAAGCAAGCTTGAATTCCTGGAACAAATGGTTGTTTTAACCCTGGTTCTCCTGTTGCATGTAGGTTCAAGGTACCAGTGAAATAATTTATTTGACTGAACATCAGGTTCTTTGGTTATTTTCTAAGCTGCCTGGTAGTCGGTAACAGTTGTTAGGCCCAAAGCGAAAAACCTCTTCCCCCAGCCCCTCTAAAAAAACTTAAAATGTTCCAAAAAAAATGTATAATCATACCTAAATATATATTAATTAATTAACTGCCGTGTGCCTGCCATGTCTTGTCCTAGTTTTTCAAGAATTGCCTTTTCCTGTGCCATGCTGTGTTGTGTCTGTGCTCTTAGGTTATTTTATAAAAGCAGACAAGGTGAATGTTGTTTTGCACAATTTTAGATGAGTTGGTATATATAAATTATGGGCACCTTTGATTATTACCTTGAGAGATCCATATCTTACATTAATATCCATTATCATGAACATGTCCATGCTTGTGAAAATAGCTATTATGGTACAGTTTAGTCTCATCAATCACCAAAAGCGGGTACAGAGTAGACTTTAGATTTGGATGACCTACCTTGTTTTGTTTGCATGCCATGTATGTGGCATAGGTGTGCTAAGAAAGTGAAAGATGAACTTGTTTGTATTGCAATTGGTTGGAACTGTCTTTTGTCTGATCGTGTATATATGTGTCAGGGAGATGATGGCTCTGGTGATGATGATGATGAGGAGAAGAAGCACCACCGTTCTAAGCATCACCACCACCGCAAGAGCCATGATGATGAGTGAATGGAATGCTGGTGTTGCCCTGTGAATGGGATTCATGCCATAATTAGCTACTAAATAAAGGGTTGAGGCATGTTTTTCTGTGAGTCTTTTGAGTGGTATTGTCCTATTGGAATGGTGTTAAGTTTATTATGATTTCTGACTAAAAGACATATTTGGATGTATAAGCTCAAGTATGTCTCATTGTGTGATTCTAAATAAAATCCCAGATATTTGGGTTGGTGTGGTTGGTCACATTCATATCGTAAGCAGAGCAAAAGAACTATTGTAGACGGATCCAATGACAAATTAACTTTGTAATTGATTCTCAAAAAAAAAAAAAAAAAGGAGAGAAAGAAAAAGAAAAAATAAAAAGTAAAAAAGAAAGCTTTGTAATTATATAGATTAGAAGGCCGAGGAATGATGCTGAATGGATGGTAAGTGTTATGCAACTAAATTTTTCTTTTTTGATACATTGATAGTTGGGATTTGGGGGTGATATGATTTGAATCTGGATATCTGTGGAAAACACTAGTAGATGCTAGATATGTAACAAAGTTTACAATCCATAATATAACAAACTACTACTAATTTTGTGACAAAGTGTTATGCACATAAAATTTTAGTAATAATAATTTTCTTGTACACAATTATCCATGATATATCTTGATAAGAAAATCTATACGTCAGTCAATATGAAAAATAAATTTGTGATATTCAGCAATAAGCATTTTGCTTTCACTAGAAGATCATGAATTCGTGATAGTATTTCTTTAAAATCACAATAATATTTCTATAATCATGCCCTTATCCTTGCAAGCTCTACCAATTGATTTTAAGTAACAATCTTTCTCTTTTCTTTAATTATTCCTTACTCCTACAAGGTCATATTGGCTTTGTCATGAATCAATCAATAAGAGGCACCATGTTTTACATATGGGAACCAACAGTTTATTGTTCTGCATGCCAAAGGGCATAGGAAGGAGGGGATATATGGCATAACAGGATCATGTAACGCCTTTCTGATATAGGGTGAGTCTCATGCTTGTGAGGTCCAATCTTATGTGAAAGCGGCGTTAGAGGCGTTATACATATACCCGCTGCATCATATACTTTTGCCGTGGGATGAGGCTCATTGTTGGCTGACTCCAAGCATTCGGTATTCCCAAGCCAACAAGGAATTGGTGGATCCTTTGTCAAAAATTCCCATTTCAAAAAAGGAAAAAGAAAAAGACTTTCGTTGTCTATGGGATGGGCAATCATATGTGTGTGGCAATGAACATTATCAGAATAGCTTTTCTATAAATTCCGGGTGCCTATGTCAATGAGATGAGTAACTACTTAGGGTATGACACACAAACCCAAACCCAAGATCATAGTAACAAGTCAGATTTGTGCCCCATCAAAAAACGAAAAAAAGAAGACAGATTTGTGCATTTTGCAAAAAGCACGTTGTCTTCTACAAACCTATCAATCACTCTGCATGAACTTTAAAACAGATAGGGTCTTCTGAAAACTGTTAAAATCTCAATATGTCTAGGGGCTCAACATTTTTCACAACTGTTAAGGTAGTATGTTGTGATTGGGGTACAATAAAATAATGTCAATGGCAGTCTTAGTAAAAGTGATATTGCACTAATCACGATCTGCTACCTCAACAAATTGTGTAAAAAGTTGTGAAATTTTTTTTGTCTGTAGCATTGTTGTAAATACTACATAGTAGTATGAATTGTACAACTAATAAATTGGGGATAACATCTACTCCAGAAAACATTAACAAAAGAAAAGAATAAAGTACATAACATGATCATACAACTGTTTAGTGTGTAAGTTAGAAAACAAAAATTACAGTTTTTGTATGCCAAAACAAAATTAGAGGAGCTTCTTTCTCTCAAAGAATGTCTTCAAATGCCAAAACTGCAAGCCGGCCACCGACAAGCAAACCACAAGGGAGAGGAAACTTAAGGTAGCCATCTTAGAGTTAGTTGATCGATTAAGCTGTTGCATTTCTTCCTCCCTAGATCACCAAGGACAAAAATACATCAGATTTAGCCAAAAGGCCTCTAGTAAAAACAAACCCAGATCGTAGATGCTCATTAGGGCCTAAGGTCTTAAGGTAAATAATTTTAAAATGCAAAGCATTTGAAATGTACAATTGAGGAAAAATGAATGAATTTTTGCATTTGTCTACAAAGAATAAGTTGGAGCAATGTGTGTTCAACCAGATAACCAACTCTTGGACACTGGCGATATTAGCGACTGAGCTACCCAGAGTTTTAAAATTTCTGTTTACACACACACAAGGTGAGTGAAGTGTAAGCAATGGAGATAGCAATTTCAATCTATTTAAATGTATTCTATGTGCATGTGGAACAATTTGCACAAAATTTTTTCATGTCATCTTCAGTTAGAAATAGTATGATTAAGTAAAAACTTCTACAATAAGATATCCCTTTCCAAAATACACACAAAGTGAGATTTAAAGTTGAAACAAATAAGTACCATAATATTACAGGGAAAATTGTGTTTGTACCTCTCACGAAGATAAAACATCTCATCATGAATGGATGCGACAGTGTCATACAATTTCTTCAACTCAAGTTCCATCGTCTAGCACAAAATATGAAATAATAATACATCAGCAGACCATGTGAAGTATATCTTTCTGTTAATTGCTTGGATCTATCATATAAAAACAAAAATGACCAAAATGAAGACTAAGAACTATTAAATTTATGATAGGAACAGCAGCTCCTAACATCCATTAAAACATAAGATTATCCCATAAACACAACAACCATACCTGGTTTTCAAAAATAGCAATTCTTAAGAGCCTTAAGAAACTGGTATAGTGAGACATAAAGAAATTCATCCAATAGCAATTAATGGGATTATTATTATTTTTTTTTTTTTGATAGGCAGATAGTGGGGGAGGAGGTGAGATTTGAACCACACATGAGGCACCACAAAGGATGATGCCATTATCACTAGGCTATCACTTGAATCCCATGAATGAGATTATTTAATTGGAAATATTTCATGTGGGAAGGCAGCTTTTCAGCCTGTCTCTATGTTCATTTTGATTCAAGTCATTCTAATTTCAAACATGGAAAATTCTCCACGCATATTCCTAATTTGATGCTAAAACTGGGCCTCACAAACATGAATTTATATTTCCCTTCAATAGATAGTTTATCCCAAGTTTTATCTTTCCCATGGCAGCCTAAGACATGGATGCAGGTCCTTCAACTAGCTTTCACACCAGAACTGGAAAAAATTATGATCTCAAGATTATGATATACAAGTACCAAACTGTAAAAATATGGTATACCTTTAGCGTAAAACCCACAAGAGCAGCATAATTAAGAAGTTATGATTTATGCCAAGAGCCCTACAGCTCAATTGACAGTTCAAGGTGTTTTCAATGAAAACATCTAGGGTTCAAATCCTCCCCCCCTGCCCCCCCTAACTATGGAATTATCAAAAAATTAACAAGTTACGATTTGTGATACTAGACACTGTAGACTAAAGAAAATATTCAAACACAACATTTTGATAACTAAGGAAATTGAAATCTTAAATGAAAACAAGAGATCCTTCTGAGGCTGTAGCTGTTTTAAACTGCCCAGGTCCACTTTCAAACAAATATAAATTCTCACCATCATCAACTACTGTAACCACAATTTATCCTCGCAACCTATGAAAAATTTTGCAGAAGCTTTGTTTGCCAATATTTTCTCCATGTTAAAGAATAGTATCAAATGTTTCAACCAGCTGATGTGACTTGACACAAAATTATCATTGAAAGGGCCACAAATGGCAAAGAAGGGGCTCATGAGAATAGAAACAACAGCTTGAAAACTGAAGATTTGCTAATATTTTAAGTCAAAACCGACGACAGCACCCAAAAAAGAAAAAAAACCCTCAACCACATATAAAACAATATCATACAGGATTCAACCAACAAATCCACGCATGTTTACTTGCTAGTAAACAAAACAAGGCTACAGAAGAGTGCACTTCAAACAAATCTCAAGAATTTAATGCAATAAAATAGCACATGCAGTAATGTAAATGATTAAAAATTACATGTTTTGTTGCATGCAACAACCAATAATCAAGCTGTAGTCGAAGATTTTTGGGACCAACATGTTTTGTCACACACACTCAATAAAAAATGCAACCTTTAATCCCACCATAACTTGATCATTATCACATAAGCTTTAAAGAATGAAGTTTCATTAAACATGGGCTACTTGAATAAAACATGAAATCATGCTGGTAGTCTTGGTTAGACCAATTCTAGTAACCTATAATGGATGATGACATTACTGTAGGTCCGGACTTATGACTCAGAATATCTAAGTTCATTTCCATTTAGAATGCAGCAGAATAGTTCCATTGCCGGGTTGAACTATCCTATCCACTTCGAATAATAGAAGATTCAAATGAGTGAAGAAATGACTATAAATGGAAACCAAAAAAAAACCTTCTTCATCTTATCAGCAAGGTAGGAAATAACCTAGAAGTGACTTTCTGTCTCACTCTCAGCAGCCAAGACAGATATTAGCACCAGTAACACAATAACTTAAAAAGAAACATGACAGTAACTCCTTAAATTCAAGACACAAATTAAGAGAGGACATAGCAAACACTTACTTCAACCTGCCCTTTCTTAGCAACATTTGACCAGTCTTTTGCAGCAACACCAGTTCTCCAATCAAACTCAATCGTCACCGTCACTGGGGCCTTATGCTCAGGTGTCCAAAAGCAAGCTGTATAATCACCAGACTCGGCTGCAGTAAACGCAAAATTACCTGCTTCTACATTATCCCCAAAGTGATAATTGTTCCCGTGAGGTGAATTCACCTAATAACAACCCCATTAACCACATTATTCCCTCAAACCAAGCCCAAAAACCACAAAATTAACCAAAACCAAAACAAAAAAAAAATCACAAAAAAATTGATAATTTCTATTTATAAAAAGATTCAAAACGCATGCTCACAGGAGCTTCTGGATTTCAATTTAATCATTGGCTATTTTAATCCAAAAACTAGCTTTTACCCAAAAATTAGACCTTGTATTTACATCAATATCTTCAATTCAATTCAAGATAAGAGAAAACAACAACCCACCAATACCGTTTGCAATATGCATTCGAGTTATACACATAATGACTTACAAAAATTTGTCTTTTACATTAGTCCCCACCCCCCACAAAATAATCCAAAAACTAATCAAAACCCAATAATCAAAATGGTACAAAATGATTATCAAACTGAACCAAAGCACCAAAAATAAAAGTCTTTTACATTAATCCCTCCAACAAAAATCAAACTAATCAAAACCCAATAATTAAAATTGCAGAAAATGATTATCAAACAGTACTAAAGCACAAAAAATTGAGAAACAAAATTGTGGGTTTTGGAGGCATTACCCTGACAGTAACTTTGTGTGTATCAGGAAGAGGAAAGCCTTCGTTGGGATTGATAACACTGTACTTGCCCACAGACATGGCGTTGCTTTTTATTTCCTCCGATATGCATTTTGTAGTGCCCGATTGAAGGTCGTAACGCAGTGAGTGAGCCACGTTGAAAATTACTCCCAGGCTTAGAATTGCAAGCAGATTAACTGTTAGTAACAATGACCCAAACATTTTTTTTTTTTTTTTTAGGTGTAGACAACCTTAAAAGTTAGGGAGAACTGGAGATCTAAAACAAGAATTTGGGAAGTGGAGCTTCTGTGACTCTTTTCTTTTTTGGTCAAAACGGAGATCTACCTCAGTTTCAATGTTTCTGAGAGCAAATCCCAAATTAACGTTTCTGTTGTTTTTTTTTTTTTTTTTTTGGGAAAAAGTTACCGGATACAGTAAATGCAATTTTTAAGGAACCATTTTAAGAAGTTTTTATGGTAAGAAAAAAAAAAAAAAAAATAATTAAGAGATTGGCAGTTTTTTTTCTTTTTTTTACAAAAGTTATATCGATTTTTTTTAAAATAATTTATTAATAATTGTCTTAAAAACACTGTATATGACATTTTTTGTTTTACTAAAGTATATATTTTTTTTTTTTGAGAAAGTACTAAAGTATATTTATTGTCTTGATTGTTTATGTTTTGATTTCATTTTTATATTAAACATGTTGTTTATTTTCATTAATAATT
The DNA here is from genome assembly GCA_019022515.1 of Quercus aquifolioides. Taxonomy (NCBI): domain Eukaryota; kingdom Viridiplantae; phylum Streptophyta; class Magnoliopsida; order Fagales; family Fagaceae; genus Quercus; species Quercus aquifolioides. Next base: position 126,260 of record JAFHAW010000028.1, read on the forward strand.
TAAAGAGTATTTTGAGAAGAATAATTTAAAAGTTAAGTGTCATTCATGTTTAATTTTCCTGTAAAATTAGTTCTTTTTTTCCCTTTTTTTGAGAAAGATGCGAAACTAGCTCTAAAATATTGTGAAATACATTAATTTCATTGTTATAACTTAAAGCAAAAAACGTGAAAAACATATTATAAACAGTCAATTAATTAACAGAAATAAATAAAAGGTCCAACATGAAAACATAATAAAACATAAAAAGTCAAAATAAAAATTTTGAAATGTAAAGAGTTAAAACGTAACTTCAGACTTATGCTGTTGTTTCAATCACAGTTTATCATGTTATTTTACGATTATAAATACTCAAAAATCACTTATATTGAGAATTAAGAATAATCTATACATAAATTTTGTATGTTTCTCTTATTTCTGAATTACAAATTGTAACCTCGTGTCATTTTGAATTTGCCCATTTATTTTTAAAATTTTGGATTTTTGTCACTATTATATCCAATGTTTTGATTCGAGCCTCTTTGTTTTCCATCTATCCTTGTTGATGAGGTGGCTGTTCACTTGAGCTCAATCTATATCCTAGATTTCATTCTCTTTAGTTTAAATCATGGCTCTTAAATAGAGACTCTCCATCCGGATCTCCCAAGAACACCTATACATCTAAGTAGGATTCCAAAGCCAATAAGGAATCTTCTAAACTTCATTCCTCATAGGTTGGACTCAACATACAACTTCTTGCAAAGCCGGGTTTAAATCAATTCCCTTTACATTCTCTCCCGTTTACTCCATTTCACAGCCAAAAGAGGTGCTACATTAAGCTCAAAGAAAGCCAAATCATCACTCATCAAACATTAATTGAGAAACAACAATCCACCGGTCAAATGTGACCAGTTTTAAACATGACTCTATCAGTTATCAGGAACATGTCCATGTAAAACTAGCCAGGCTATTGCAATTTGCATAAGCCAATATAGACATCTTCGCTGATCAGACAAGGCGGCTAGGCTACTTGCACTTATGATAGATGTAAAACATATGTGGGGTACAAGAAGATAAATGCTTATCCTTTGCACTGTCTCATTAATTATGTTCTCAATTCTTTCTTTCTTTGGTTTGTACGTGCTTCTCTACATTTTAGGATGGTTATTTTGGGGTGGCTCTAAATGCTTACCAGTTTGTTGTGAACGAATTGTAAATATTTTGCACCAAATATTCATATGAGCATGGTTATTAAGTATCTTGATCCAAATCTTAGGATCTTATGATCCTAATATCCGACATCCGTAAATCGTCCTATATCTCACTTGGATCTCTACTAAGGTCAAATCCGTGTGGGATCCCAATCTGGATCTTAGGATCTTATAAGATCCTGATTCCATAACAATACTAAAAGTCCTGTTATATAAAGGAAAATTCTAAAAATAAATTCTTTTTTGGGCCTCCAAATGCCCCAAATTGATATTTAAAAAAAATGTAATAAACAAATTAACCAGCGGTCTTAGCCCAAATTGAAAAATTTAAATATAAATTTCCTTTTTTGGCTAGGTGAAAATGATAAAACAGTTCATACTATTAGTGATGAATCTGAGTTTAGTAATGCCAATGAAAATGAAGCGAATGAACCCCAAATGCAATATTAAGAGATTTTGATGATTATCTAACGGATGATGCGGGTTATGTGGCTGTTAAGAATGATGATAATGTTTATAATAATCAACCGTACTGTTGCAATAACCTAATGCAACAAGGAACAATGAGGATAAAGTAATTTTGACTAATTCATTGTAGGCAAGAGGAGTTTGAAAAGCACTACCAAACCATGTTCCTTATGTCCTCAGAAACTGGAGGAGAGTATGAGCTTATGTTCTTTAAGAAGCTTGATAAAGAATTTAATAAATAAAAAATCCACCAAAAAATGAAAGAAAAAATTGTGGGAGAGAGAGAGAGAGAGAGAAATAACCTTGTGTGTGTGTGTGAAAATTATGTTGGGTTGTGTGGAGCCTAGTTGTGTTTGATTCAGATCATGACCTGACCTAAATTAATATTGTTACGGTTTTTAATGGGAGATTTTTTGAGACTTAGTCTATGAAGCAGAGGCCATTGTGTGGGAGATTTTCACAGTGGGCTGTGTGGTAGCCCATTATGAATCCTGTGCGTAGGATAGAAAAACTGTAGTTTTGGAGATTATGGTTTAATACTGTTTTTTAGAGAGAAAATTGTACTGTCACATCTTGTATTTTTTCCTGAAAATAGTGAAATCCTTGCAACTTTATGGACGTATGCAAATTACCGAACCAGGTAAATATTGTCTTATATGATTGTTTTCTTTGACACAAAATTTTCTCTATTTTTGCATCTTATAAATCTGGGAATTTCGTGGATATTCCCTTCAAACTATGCATATAATTGGAGAGAAAATTGCAAATTTATAGTAAGAGCAAGAGAATAAAAAAGCCAAAAAATAGAGGAAGATAAAATGATAGAAGAAGAGTGATATTAAGGTAGACAGTAGTGGAGAAATGAAAAGGTAAAAATGAGGAGGAAAGGTTAAAGAAAATGTAACAAAAAGTTGAGAAGTTAATAAAAAAAAGAAGTGATAAAAATAATAGAAAAATTGTTGAAAATAGGCGAATGATGTGGCTCAATAAAAGTGTAACAACAATAGACTTTTAGATATATATAAAATAGATATACATAGATCGATGTTAATTAACCTAATTAAATACTAGAGTCTATATTAAAATACAATAAACTAATAAAAATACAATGTCTTGCCCACCAAAAGAAAACTTAAAATAGTTTTTTTTTTTTTGAGCCTAGCCTCTGGCATCAACATTCAACAACCCTCTTCATACATGATTTATCACATGGTATTAGCCAATATCTAAAATCTAACAATCTCACACTATGACTATTAGTACAACTCACGGCTTTGCCCAGATGTATTCAAACAACATTACTTGAAATATGGACAGAAATATAAATTTGATATGTTTTGTTTGCTGAAAATAGTTGAGATTTTAAAAGATTTGAAACTAGAAAATTTTGAGACCATAAAGTTTAATTTAATTTGTAATAGTCACTAAATAGTTGAAAAAGAATTTGGTAGAACTAAATAATTGTTGTGGGCCTTTTTATAATATTGGGCTGGGCTGCCTCCTGCGGTACTGGACCCAAATATTCTGAGTAAGGGAGTTGAGACAGATCCAACTGCAACTCAATTTGGTCCGGCGTGTACACAAACTATGCCTCGTTTGTCAAGAGCATGCTTACGGTAGACAGAGCTACTTTAGATGAGTTGTGGCAAGCAGACATAATAATAATAATAACAAAAGAAAGTACTTCGGCTTCTTAATCAAAGTGAATAATTAATCCCTAATTAAGAAAGATAATCACAATAACAACAATCACTTTTGTAAAGAAAATAAGGGGAATAAATGGGTAGTACACGAGTTAATCAAAAAGAAAGAAATCAGATCAGTCTGATCCACAGGACCAAGACCAGAGAGGGAAGAACGTTTCTTCTCAACGTGAATAATCTCTCGGGGAAATCCTACCATGGAAATTAATCACTTTGAGAGAAATTGACTTGAATGGTTGGTGCCCAAAAGAACCCTTTTGCTTTTGGCAGAGAGCAGGACTTTGAGAGGGAGAGAGGGAATCAACCTATTGGTGCATGCCTGCCGTTCTAACTCTCTGTTTTTTACTTTTCTTCTCTTCTATTATTCCTTTCTATCTTTCCCTTTTTTCTTTTTTTCTCAATACTTGTTTTCTATTCCGTGGTTTTTCTTAGAGTTTCCTGTTATCGTGATTATGTCCTTTTGTGCACGGCAAGGGCCTCTTTTTATAGTGCCTGCTGTGACCGGGTTTTACTATTTTAGCCTTTAACCATTTTTGTCTAGTCTAAGTGTACTTGCCGACCACCACTGGTCTGTCTGTGTTGGCTGTGCACTCCCCATCACCAGAGAAAGAAGACTATTTTGTTTGTTTGTTTGCCGTGGCACCTTTACCTGCTATGGTGTGGGTGCTCTCTCTCTCTATCCTTCATGGCATGCACCTAGTGGTTTCAACTCAGTTTTGCTTCTTTTGGGTGATATGTCATCCCAACAGGATATTTTCCCCAAAAGAGCCTGAGCAGGAACCTCAGTCTGGGTGTACTTGCCGACCACCACTAGTCTGTCTGTGTTGGTTGTGCACTCCCCATCACCAGAGAAAGAAGACTATTTTGTTTGTTTGTTTGCCGTGGCACCTTTACCTGCTATGGTGTGGGTGCTCTCTCTCCCTATCCTTCATGGCATGCACCTAGTGGTTCCAACTCAGTTTTGCTTCTTTTGGGTGGTATGTCATCCCAGCAGGATATTTTCCCCAAAAGAGCCTAAGCAGGAACCTCAGAATAGGTTTTCCCCTTTCTCCACCACCAAACCATGCCCTTTTACCTCTGACTTATTACCTCACCATGTCCTGTATTAGCAGGGTACAGGCTGGTGATGTCTGGGCCTTGCGCGTGCCTCCCTTCTATGTATGTCCAAAATCTGCCTACTGCTTATGCGTTCGCCGTGGTTTGCCTACACAGTTTGCCGTCAGTCTTTGACTTCTTATGTGAGCTGTTTTCTAATTTCCCCTTCTCTTCTGGCTCGCTCCACTTAGGGGCTAGGCTTTACTTGATGGTAGGCTTTGCCTTCTTCAGCCTACTCTTTTTCTGCTATCATTTCCTGTCATACTACTCTGTCATTCCTGTTGCAACGTTGTTTGATCCAATCTTGCTGGGGCTCTTTGGGCTTGCCGTTTATTCTTCTCCCAATAGCTCAGTACGGCCATTGGTTTTTTTTTTACTTGCGGGCTCCTGTGTCCCATTTGTTTTCTCTTGGGCATTCTTGGCCCATTTGCTTTCCTTGGGCTTCCTTGGCCCTTTTTCTAGGTTTGTATTCTCATGAGCTTTTACTAACGTCTTTGGGCTTCGCCGGCCTAATTACCTTATCCTTCATCATTGGGGCTCATGGGTTTGCCATCAACCCCTTACTTTCTTTGCTTACATTATTTTGAGCCTACTGTGACCTATTCTCACTTTTCTACATCATATACTGCCCATGAGTTTGCTATTTCTCTCTTTCTGGACTCTTTTAAGCTCATTTGCTTCCTCAAGGCCCATTTGTTTATTTCATGGACCTGTGATCTATTATTCCTGCTGCTTAAGCTAAATTATTTTTCTATCCATTTACCAACTCTTTTCTGTCTGCGTTGCTGAGCTTCTTCATTCTATTTGGATTCCCAAAATGATCATCAACAATAGTTAAATTATATGCAATTAAATGTAACTTTCTTTCTTAAAAAAAGAAAAAAAAAGAAGTAATTTGCCCAATACTTTAAACACTTTTCTTTGGAGAAGAAACAAATATCGAACCAATTTTTTTGTAAGATTTTTTTTTTCCAATTTTACTCCACATTATTATTTGAATTTTGTCATGATTCATGACTGTGTCTTGACCTTTTAGCAAATACACATGATTTACTAATGCAAATTTTATAGGGTTTTGTTTTTATGCTTTAAAAAGAAAAAAATAACTTTATTCACACACAGATTAGAAATTTAGAACAGTAACAATTTATATAAATATGAGTTATGCTAACGAGTGCCCTTAGGACACTCATTGATAATCCATTTTAAGAAAGTTTTGATACCACTTTTATGGGAAATGAAAAAAGCTGTCAAAATATTAATTACTTTTTTTCATTTCCCATAAAAATTTTCTTTAAATTGATTATCAATAAGTGCTCTAAGAGTACTCGTTAGCATTTTCCATAAATAAAAGCATGATTCTTTTGGTAGTCCCAAATCCCAATGTACATGTTATTTCAATTTAAATGATTAGGTAAACAATATAAAGACATACGAACAACCAACACATACCTAATCTTAATTCAACACGGCGGGACAACTGGGCATTCAATTTATCTATCATGGCCAACCTAATAGCTTCGATATTTTCAATGCCCTTTCAGTGATTCATATTTTTACTGACCCTCGGGGTTGTTTGGTTAATGTTTTCAAACAACTATTTTTAGTTTTTAAACAACATCTTATGCATTTCAACGCACTTTTTTACTCACACGTATTTTTATAAATATTTTCAAACAACAATTTTCAATTTTTAAACACATATACCAAACAGACCCTATTATTTCTTTTTCTAAAATCATTAATACTTGTCTTTGATATGCAGATTGCAGATTCGATTTCCAACGAATTGCATATTCTTGAAGATTAATGTTCGTCCTATATGACATAACTCAGCTTCCTCTTTAGACTAGCATGAATTGACCTTTTAAAATATGAACATGACAGTTGTTGCTACTTGCCTTAAAATCAAATGTTTTGTTTTTGTTTTTGTTTTTTTTTTTTTTTTTTTTTGAGAGAGTAAAAAAAAAAAATTGCATTAACTGCTAACCAAATCATTTACAAGAACATTTTGAATAAACATATAAAAGATCAAAGGTAGTATAATAGTAATAAAACTATATACTCCATATTCCATTTCATTCCGTTATTTTGAGAACTCCTAAATATAGTGTATGAACTTATCAAAAAATATATATATATATATATAGTGTATGAAACAAGAGGCTTGATGAGCTAATAGTAATATTTAAAGACTCAAACACAGTCCCTGATTGCAGGATATACGCAATACATGCATGACATTCTTGAGTTTCGGCCGACCAGATTATATTCACTTTAACAAAAAGGATCTCTATCATGATTGGTGGAGACCAATAATCTTTACAACTAAAGCAAAAATTAATAATAAAGATGCCTCAATTTCTCAACTGATTGATTGTTATGGATTATGATATAGGAGTGGAGCCTTCGCATTAGTTTTTTATGGTAGGTGTTGCAATCATAATCTTTTATACGTGTTGGAGAAAATGATCATTAGGCTCTTCTTGACATTAAATTCTATAAAGTATATATATGGTGCTCTCAGGCTTAAAAAAGGAATAACTATTGTCAAGCTTTATGACCAGATACTAGAGGATAACAATCATCGGCTAATAGACAAAAATATTTTCTTGACCATATTCACTAGACCCATAAATAAGCTCATTAATGCAAAGCCTACTAAAGCTTCAATTCATATCTTTAACTATATGTTTGTTCACTAGCATCTACATTGATCTGCAGAAGAGGTTGTTTGTGAAAGAAAATGAAGTTTGGAAAGGAGTTTGCATCGCAGATGGTGCAGGAATGGCAAGAAGCATACATGGACTACAACTATCTCAAAACAGTCTTGAAAGATATCCTGCAGTTCAAGAAGAGAAACCCATCAACACCAAAGGCATCAACCTCAAAAGGGTCTTTGAAGAGAAGGGTGTCCCTCTATAGAGCTTTTAGTGGGCTTACTAGCAGGCACAGAAGCTCTCCCAAGAAGAACGAAGATGAAGTAATTCTAGTTAATGCAGTAGTGCAGCAGCAAGAGGAGGAGTCTGAAAGGCACTACCAAACCATGTTCCTTATGAGTTCGGAAATGGGGGGAGAGTATGAGCTTGTGTTTTTTAGGAGGCTTGATGATGAGTTGAATAAAGTCATCAACTTTTATAAGAAGAAGGTGGAGGCAGTGATGGAGGAGGCAAATGAATTGACCAAGCAGATGGATGTTTTGATTGCACTTCGAATAAAGGTAGATGATCCTGTGATGGAATTTAATGGATCTGATCCAAGAAATATTTCCAGCAATGGGGCATCCTCACCTTCAGCCACGGCTGCTCATACCATGAATGCAAGACAACCAGGTTAGAGGAATCAATATTCTGTGGACCAGATATGTATTTAGTTTCATTTTCCTGCATTTTTGGTCAAGTACTAAACACAAAGTATATTCGGGGTATGGTTGGCTACCAATCACATCTCCCAGACCCCACAAAAGTGGGAGTTTTGTGTGATATAACCAGTCCTTAGTTAAAACAAGTATGCTCATCCAAAAAAAAGATAGATATTCTGTTAATTAGTATTGCAAATGCTTATAAATTTGGGATAGTTATTTGAATTAGATTAAAGATTACTTTCTGATAATTGAAAAGTCTTGCATACCTTTAAAATTCCACATTGTTTCCAATGTAAAGGACTGTCTCATATGGATGCGATTCAAGAAGTTGAGATGAGCAGTGAAGGACATTTAGAAGATGAAAAACAAGAAGACCATATAGAAAAGGCTTGTGAGCATAGCAAGTCCAAAGGAAACAAGGTGGAGGTAAAGGGCTTTAGACCAGCTTCATTAGACATTTTGAATCATGTAAAGATCAATGTCACACCTGAAACTCCAGTGTCTACCTTGAAAGGCATCCTCATGAGTTCAAATTCAGACTTTTCATTCAGCAGGAAAGAGCTAAGGAAAGCAGAACAACAAATGACAGAGGCTTTTATTGAATTCTACCAAAAGCTAAGACTTCTGAAAAGCTATTGGTAACATGGCCTTCTTCAAATCTCATATGATTAACTACAATGTGAATTTTCTTTTCAATGCTCTTAGTTGAGCTTAACTGACCCTATTGTTAATGAATGTGACAGCTTCTTGAATCAATTGGCATTTTCAAAGATTATGAAGAAGTATGACAAGGTCTAATAAATTTTTGTTTCTAGTTCATCAATCCATGACTGCAAGCTTTTTACTTTGATCATACTAACTTTATTAGGACAGATCACTTCAAGGAATGCGTCAAAGACATACATGGAGATGGTGGACAATTCTTATATTGGTAGCTCTGATGAGGTTCGTAATTGTTCAGGAAATTCAGCTTGCGTTACTCGAAAGGATTCTATTATGAAACTTTGCCTTCTTATCCATCTTGTGCCTCCATAGGTTACCAGGCTCATGGAAAGGGTGGAGGTTACCTTTATAAAGCACTTTGCAAATGGAAATCATAGAAAAGGAATGGACACATTAAGACCTAAAGCCAGAAGGGAAAGACATAGAATTACATTTTCCTTAGGTAAGATGTGCTAGCAGAAGAAAATGTGCTATGTACTTTAGCGCAATATTGCAAAGTTAAGGAGGGTTGAGCACAAGATATAAAAGAAAATTTCCAAAGTTGAAGATGTAGAAATAGAGGCTTATTTGATTGATCATATTCAAGTGTCTCATTTCATCTCAGAGTAGTTAAGTTAAAATTTCATCTGCTTACTTTAATGTTTTAGTATGTGATATAGAGTTCTGAAGCTGTTCAATGGCCTCTGCATATTTTTTCCCTTAATTTTGAATGAAAAATAGAGATTAGCCATCATGTATACAACAAAAAAGCCATGGTCTCAAACTATTGGGTTGGCTACGGATTTTTCAATCAATTAGCTGTTGTCTATGCTTGTCAAAAATCCAATCTATATAAAATCTGCTTACATGTTAAAAAACTGCAGGTTTCTTCTCTGGCTGCTCACTTGCACTTGTAATAGCCATCATTGTGCTTGTACATGCAAGAGATCTCATGAAGAATGAGGGGCGTACTCAGTATATGGAAAACATGTTTCCTCTTTACAGGTAAGTTCCAGGTCTTTGAAAAAAGTTATTCTCATATTGTATTTAGAGAAAATGTTCCCCTATACAAACCATTTTGTTTTTTTATGTTTATTGATTTTTATTTATATGATATTCGATCCTTTGTTTGCTTTTAAACTTTTAGTAGCTTTCTCCTAAAGTTGCATACTGACGTTATTTGGTATACTAAGTTTGGTGCACCTTTTTGCAGTTTGTTTGGATTCATTGTCCTACATATGCTCATGCACTCCGCAAACTTATACTTCTGGAGGCATTATAGAATCAATTATGCATTTATTTTTGGCTTTAAGCAAGGAAGAGAGTTAGGTTACAGAGAAGTATTTCTTCTTAGTTCAGGTCTTGCTGTACTGGCTTTGGCTGGAGTAATCTCAAATTTAGATATGGAGATGGACCCAAGAACAAAAAGTTTCAGAGCCTTAACTGAATTAGTTCCTTTAGGCCTACTTACTGTAAGCGTACACAATCTTTATAATCAAACTTTTCATATAACAAGATTTACCCTGATGAGTTGAACTATTGATCCTTCTTTGCAGGTTGTGCTTCTTATAGTATTGTGTCCTTTCAATATCATTTTCCGTTCAAGTCGCTTTTTCCTCATCCAATCTACATTACACTGTCTTTGTGCTCCTCTTTACAAGGTAGTAGGGATAAGAATTTCTGCACAGATATATCATTCACTTCCATCAAAATAGAAACAAAAATTTATTCTTCTCTTTTTCCATCTGAAGGTTACCCTTCCAGATTTTTTCTTGGCAGACCAGCTGACTAGCCAGGTTAGGCATCAGGCTTAATTTAACATGTTGATACTTGTCATGCTTTTGAGTTAATTTGTATACATGGTGAATTATTTCAAGATCAACATCGTAAGCAATCCTCCTGATTAATATTTTGCCCTTAAATCTTGGAACTTTGTGACAAAGCACATAGATTTGGATGGGTGGAGCTTGTGTTGCGATGCGGACACGTGTCCGTATCCTAACGGTCCAGTGGCCAGTGGCCACTGGACACAAGCCGGACCCGATTTGGATAGCAACTGTCTTATCTGATGTATGACTTCTTTTCATAATTAGATCAATCCAAGTAAGTCCTTATGATTATTCTTTGGTCTCAACGTTTATTTATTACAAATACATATTTTTTCATCCTAGTTTCCCTCGTAAATGTAATGCAAATCGGCCAAGTTATATGTTAACATTCATGAAGCTTTATGTCTTGCTGGCTCCAATTAATACACTATCATATAATTTCAGGTGCAAGCCTTCAGAAGTTTGGAATTTTATGTTTGCTATTATGGTTGGGGTGACTTCAAAAGAAGATCAAACAAGTGCAAAGAAAGTAGTGTTTTTCAAACTTTCTATTTCATTGTAGCAATCATTCCATATTCAATCCGTTTCCTTCAGGTAGTTAGGGCAACAACAACACTAGCTGCTAATTTTAGGTTTCTTTGATATGTTGCACGTGCATCTTTAACACAAATGGCAACAGTTTTGCTCACAACAGTGTTATGATTTAGAGCCTTCGGCGCTTCGTGGAGGAGAAAGATGCAATGCAAGGGCTTAATGGGTTGAAATTCTTCTCGATACTTATTGCAGTTGCCATGAGGACTAGTTATGATTTAAAAAGGGAAATGACTTGGAGGATCATAGCTGCAGTCAGTTCGGGTGTTGCAACAGTGGCTGCTACATATTGGGACATTGTCATAGATTGGGGTCTTCTGCGAAGGAATTCCAAAAATCCATGGCTAAGAGATAAACTCCTTGTGTCAAACAGAAGTGTTTACTTTGTAGCTATGGCAAGTGTCTTGCATTTTCATTTGGTTGGGATGGTAGTTGAAGAAAGAGTCTTAATCCAATCTTCTTCTTTTTTCTGCCAACTTTTGGTAATGTTAACTGCAGGTATTAAATGTTGTACTCAGACTTGCTTGGATGCAGTCAGTCTTAGGTTTTACAGAAACCCCTTTCTTGCATAGACAAGCCTTGGTTGCGATAGTTGCCTGCTTGGAGATCCTTCGTCGTGGTATTTGGAATTTCTTCAGGTATGCTATACTAATTTGTAATATTCAATCCTCTTACTAGTTATTAGCACAAATATAACAACTTGAAAGTAATTACAGCATAGAATAAGGGAGTCTAGCAATTTTGATATACCTCAAGATCCAGAGCACTCTACAAGAGATGCAATGCATATATCTTACATATTTTTTCAAAGTATTACTGTGCTGATATGCACTTGTGTAACTCAAGAAGCTTTCTGGCTAGTAATGTTTTCCTTAGCACTGTAGGCATCTAACTAATAAATTGATGTGGCCTAGAATAGAGTGCAGGGAAAAAAAAATGAACAATTCATTTTGCCTTTCCCTTGTATTCATAAAAATGAACTATTCTTTGACTTAGTTAAGGTGTTGATGAAGATTAGGTTTGTTAAGAAAATCAAACAGCAGATCATGTTGCAGCCACATGCAAATCAGTTAGAATATGCATAAATTCTTTTCTTTAGCAGTATATGCATAGCTGAATTGCTTCAGAACTGCCTACAAGACCTGGTTTAAGCATAGACCTAAACTTGAGCTGTCTAGGGCACATTCCAGGCTCCAAAACCTCCTCATATACTAATGAGAAATTTATGTTGAACTGATCAGATTGGAGAATGAACACTTAAACAATGTTGGAAAGTATCGGGCATTCAAGTCAGTACCACTACCTTTTTACTATGATGACGATGAAGACAAGGACATATAGACATGTACAGAACAGAAGAAAGATGACCGAAGAACTGAGATCATCATTTTCATATATGTCATCTTTTTTTTACTTATTGTTCTTTAGTTCTCTTCTTCTTCTTCTTCTTTTATTTATTTTTTAAAATTTTGAGTGAAATTGGGATGTTAGATAAGAAATAACAAAAAGAAAAAAGTATATTGATAGACTCTACTGTCAATACAAATTATTGGGTTTGACTACGATGTGCAGAGCTTGGCTCTACAATATGCAGCACTAACAGATACCAGATTTGAAGCAAGAATAAATAACTGAGCAATGCTAAGGGCCCAAATATTTCCTTCCTTTATAACAAAAGATTATAATTAGATGACTATTATTGTTGTTTAAAGCAGATAATCAAACAGCAAACAACACCATAATCCTAGCTATTCTGATGGATGACTCCTAAAACCACCACTTCTCTTTTTCATCTAGTAGTTGATTGAAATTATTTGAAAAGAGAATAAAGTGGTATAGAAAAAATGAATGGAAAAGGAACCAAGTGGTCTTGGGAAATCCTCTTATCTACAGCACAGACTGTGTTACTTCAGAGTTTTGCCCTATTAGAAAAGCTGGCTGATTATGAATGAAAACTCTATTACTTGACTGACCTGCCAACAGTAGATTGTTCAATGTTTTTAAAGATTACAATTTTACATAAGGCATGGCTCAAATAATGACCCGCTTACTGTTTCTGGTGGGTTGATTAGTATATGACAATGTTTATGCATGTTCCTGCAAGGAGTTTAAAGAGTTTTTCAGCCACATCTTATGCCCAGATACCTGCCAATGAGGTCTAGCACAACTAGCACCTCCTCCTCTTGTAAGCACTAGTTGGAGGGTGAGGTTGTGGGTTCAAGACCCACTAGGTGTGTGTGTAAGTTACTAATAAATAAAAAGAAATTATGCCCTGCTACCCATTGCTTTTTACCACCATAATTGTGCTCCATTGCTATCCTTGCTATTCCCTGGGACATAGTTGTAGGATCAAACCTCTACAACCCATCACAAAATGTGAGAGAGAGAGAGAGAGAGAGAGAGAGAGAGATTTTCCTGAGACATACTCGACTTTCATTGTAGTCCAGGTGTTCTAAGAATAAGATGGACTCAACAAGAGTAGTAAAATGTAAAGATTTAAAAGATTCAGTTTTTAGAGCCCTATAAATCAAACAAGAATTGCACCATGTCAACATCAAAGTTTTAAAATTGAATTTGATGAACGTCAATTTATAGTTTATCAGTTTTCTCCACTAACAAACTTGAGGGGCAAAGGAGTATTTATGGAATAATGTGAGGACTGAGGAATTTCATTATACAGCATGAGGTCAAAAAAGAACATTTTAAAATTATGGTTATTAGAAGGAAAATAAATGAAAGTGAAAAATTAGCGGCCTTTGAGGGATACTAAAGAGAGATTGATGATTAGAGCTGCAGCTGAGGTCTTGGACTGGAGATTGCTTCCATCAGACTTTCTTAATACTCAAACTGCCTGTTAATAAAAAATTTGAAAGATAAACCCATCAACAACTGGACTACTTGAGTGTAGTTATATGAAGACATCCATATACAGTAATTGAATCTGCCAAATAAAACTTTCAAGATAATGCTAGAGATGTGACTAACCCATTTATTTGAATAACAATTTATTTGGTTGTGGAAGTGTGGAACTGATTGTACACATAGCCATGAAGACCTATTATTCAATTCCAACCTGTTAACTAGAGAAGTCAAAAGAAGATGCACTACAGCAACCATAGAGACAAAGTTCCTTTTACACACAATAGGAATCATCTTGATCATCCTCCTCGTCATACGGCAAAGAGGCTGATGAGTTTGCAGCAGAGTTTTCAGCAGTTACCGCACCTGTACCCTCATCATCCTGGTTTCTCAAGAAGGCTGAGAATGACAATGGATTGCTGGTGGAGCTTGCTTTTTGAAGGGCTTGTATGGCTCTCATTGCAGCATGTGTGCTACGATATAGATACACAGTTTCCCCTCCAAGAGTTGATGATGTCTCAGATGAGTTTTTTGTTGCATTACATGGTGGTGGGTTTGATTGGTCTTGTGTACAAGGATTAGATTCAATAACTTCCGCTTCCAATGGGAATAGGAGCTCAAGATTTGCCTCACACTCATGGACTAATCTTGTAATATGTTCTGTAGTAAAGAAAGGTTGACGAAGGGCAAGTTGGGCAAAAGGTAGACGTAACAGTCCCCCAGTTCGTTTCTCATACTTCTTCAAAATCTTAACTAGCCCTAATGAAGCAGAAGAAAGGAAATGGATTTAGAAAGTGACAAAAGTATATACTTTTAGCAGCATCATGTCCCCATAAATAGCAACAAATCCCTTACCAACCCCAGTTAAATTTAGAATAGGAGAATAAATGAAGCAAATGTTGTACCTGCAAAATTTAAGGAGCTATAATTTTTTAGAAGCACCATTTCCCCATGAATGGTTACAAAGTCCTTCCGAATCTCCATCATTTCTTCACTAAATTCACTCTCTGATGTAAAAACTCTGCCTTTGCTGCTCTTCTCCTTAAGTCGCTCTATTCTTTCCTTCAGTTCCTGTTAAAAAATTGCAAATAAGAATCAATGAAGAACAGTGCTACATACTTGGATAATGGATAATACATTGCCATTCTGATATGAAAACAGCAATATAAATAACATCCCATAGGATTCTCCAGTGACCAGTTGGCTCCCATATAAATAACTACATTGCAGACTTAAATCTATTATAGTGTCTGATACAGACAAAACATGAGATTATCACTTTATCACTAACAAATTCAACCAATTTAATGGGGCACTTGCAAAATTTTAGGGCAGTAATAAGGTAGTAGCACTGCCATATGGCCATCATAGCCACCAGAGTCCATTCTACACCTTGAACAATGATAAAAAATATCATCATGTGTGACAATGATGGGGAATGTGTGGGCAGTGGTTATGACAATGATAAGTCACACGTGATTTTGAGTTAGGAGGCAAAAAATTGCATGAGAAGAGTCACAACCAGGAGTCTGTCCAAACCCAAGAACATAAACTATGGACCCATTTTGAAGATACTATTGATCCCCAATTATCCTATTTAAGACAAGTACAATTACACTAGGTTCTATGGTTCCTAAGAAGATAGTTTTTGAACTAATTCTTGTTATTCATTAGATGATGAAGAAATAAAGATTGTTAAGGGGAAGGGGTGTTTGGAAAACCAGAAAACTAGTTTAGTTCTGATAAAACAAGTTCAATTTTAAACTGGTGTTTTATATCCAAATTACCCAGACTGAAGTTAGAACCTTTTTGGGTTAACATTTAGTTTGTCTAAATTCAATTTAAAACTTATTTATCTGGGGTAGACTATATATTGTAGTTAACTCTTTTAACAGACAAGTGTGTGTGCATGCACATGCATTACAAAAATACATATTGAACAGCTGTTCACTGATTTGTGCTAAATATATCAGATCACAACTAATTCACTGATTTTCCCTAATTGAGTGGATTGTTCATCAAATTTGAGTTTAATTGATTCTCAGGGAATGGGTATCAAATATAAATTCATGGGTTATAAATAGGACCATCTGAGGAAATCCTATTTTAGTTACTGTTGATAATGGAGGTCAGGCATTTTTGAGAATAATGGTCCAACCAGAAGCTATGAAGAAGATTTTAATTACCAGTGGCGCTTCGATAAACTTCTTGATATTTCAAAGGTGTGTTGGGCATGTCATAGAACCAGGCCAGCTAGAAACAATACAACAGGTTTAATTGTTTTTGAAAAAAAAAATTGTTCAAAGAACTGGTTCAAAATTTTGCACCTTTTCATTCAAAATTGGACTAGATATATTTCCCAAAAAAAAAGGTTCTAAAGTTGGTTTTTTTAGATGCACATAATCTCCATTTTTTTAATTTTCAGTTTTTTTTTTTTTTTTCACATGCATACTCCTTTCAATAAGTAACAAATTTTATTAAATCAAGAGAAAGCCATAACCCAAGCACACAGGAAGTACACAATAGGTACACCCATAATTAAATAATAAAGTTGCAATGATCAGCCAAATCTAATAAGTTCGAAAAAGAAAACAATCCTGATGCAACCATTTATTCAAACAAGCATCTGAGAAGCATCAATTTCAGATCCAATAGAGTTCGTTCCTATCAAAAAAAAAAAAAAAACTACAAGAATTCCTTCCTGCCAAATGCCCTACATTAAACAATGAGGAATCACCTTCCAAATTTATATGCACCAGTGTCGACTAAAACCACCTTGCCAAAAAGCTAACAACACAATTACTCCTTTAGGCATAACCCATTGAACCCCAAAAAGGCTAAAAACCGTAGTCCACAACTATCTGACAACTGACAATAAAACAATGAAGAAGTAAATGATCAACCATTTCTCCATTCCCCTTGCACAAGCAACACCATTTTACCATGATAATATGTCTTTTCCTCAAGTTGTTATAGTTAAGATTCTCCCAATGCTACAGCCAACAAGAAGGATGCAACTCTTATTGGGACCTTAGGCTTTCCAATGCTTTTATAGGTAAAAAGCACTTCACCAATTGGGACTAAAGCTTTATAGTAGGATTTAACCTCAAGCCCCTTTGTTTAGATGGGATCCAACAAAACTTATACTCTCCACTGCCTCTCACTAAAGTTGAGTAAATTAGGTCCAAGAAAGAAAATAAAGACTCCAACTGCAGTCTTGAACTGTTTTGATAAAATTCAAAGCTCAGTGTACACTGCCATTACAAAATTGCATACGATCTGCTACTGAACTGTCCCTATTACATGTAAGGTAAAACAGTTCCAGGAAAGCCTCCTTTCTTTACAACCCATCTTACACAAAGATTGCTTGATTTTATAGGTTTTCAATAAATCACACAACAATCAACTCTCTCCTTCATCCATGTTACTCTAATTCTATGCATAATAACTTCTCCAGTCATCCCCATCTCACAAATAACCAAGATGACAAAGGTGGTCACATTCAAATACCTTTTTCTTCCATTTACATTCCAGACAATCTACTCCTGTCCAGCTCATCCTAAAACCCTTTAGACTATGTTGAAGACTTGTACCTCCCAATTAGTTTTTAACAGCTTTAGGCAGTGCATAATTTAAGTTTTCAGTTACCAACTTAAATGGGGTTCAAGTTTTCTACACACTTCAATAATCCAACATTCGATGATACTAATCAGTTATAACATAAAACCTGCAAGTCTCAATTACCCATTAAAATTGGAAGACACATATATATACATTTAGCTTTATATATTGGTATATATATTTGCAAATCCCAATCACCTATTTCAATTATAAGGCACATACATACATGTAACTTATAGCTACAATATACAAGGACAGAACTAGGTGGAAAGGTTGGGGGTGAAATTCTGTTAATACCTTATAATTTCCATAAATCTAATAAAAAACAATTTTTAAATTCAACCATTCAAGATGTTGAAACTTTCATGGAAGGCAAAAGTATCTCATGATTGAGAATAATGCTATAAGTATATTACAGAGACAATACAAACATACCATTCACATTCAAAAAAAATTTCTCTCTTCTTGCAATAAAAATTGAGTCTTTAAAGAACAATTTTTCATTACGCTTTATACAATATGTACTATTACATAAAGCATAAAGGTTTTTTCATTTACACAATTTCCAACTAAACACATAGACATCCATGTATATGTAATATGCGTACATATATAGAGTTCAATTATGTTTCCAAGCAAAAATTCTTAGATTCTGCCACTGCCAACACATATATAACCTACAAAGAATACACATGAAAACATAAGAAAAAGAACGAAAATGACCAAACCTGAAAGCGGATGACAAACTCTTCCTCTTTATCAACATAGAAATCGTTGAACTTTTCAAGCTCTTCATTGAGAATCTTGATAAACCATTCCTGGAGGTCCACCAAGGTTGGGAGGTGGTTATTAAGGCCATCCATATTATTAATATTATTATTATTATCATCATCATCATGGTGATGGTTTTGATGAAGATTGAAATCTGGGGTGGGATTTGGAAAGTGCTTGAGGAGCTTCTTGAGGGGCTTATAGCACAAAAACTTGTCCCTCCACTCTGGAAGAGTTTCCTCCAGGTGGGTCTTGAATTCTTTCCCAAATTTCATTGTATATCTCTCTGAATACTGAGAGCTGTAAATGCTGTAATTATGGTATATGTGTTCTGAGTTCTGAGACAGAAGAGTATGTTGTATGTTGATTGTTCTATTCTATGTTGTTGGGCCTTTAAAGCGTGTGCGTGTGGTGTAAAAAAAAAAAAAAGTGAATTAAAAAAGAGGCCGAAAGGGGTGAGATGGAATTTTGGAATATTGTGGAAGTGGAAGTGGAAGTGGAAGCGGAAGTGATGCATATTGATGAAAACTAAGATTTTTTTCTTTTCTTTTTCTTTTTTTTTGGTAAAAGGGATTCATTCAAAGAAATTAAAGAACAACAAAAGGTACAGGACATAACTTATTAGAGTACATGCCGTTAAAATCATTTTCAGAAGAAACAACAACGTTCACAGGCAGACTATCGTATAAACTAAGATAATTTTTTAAGTACTTTTTACTTTTCAACACTCAAAAAAGGACATGGAGCATGGGTAGTATCATCTCAAATCTTTGCTATGACTTGCTAGGCTGCTACAATTGTCTTTGGTATATTTGGCTGGACTTGGTGTTTTGGAATATCGTCTCATCATCATGTCCAATCCTATCATTGGATTTGGAATCTTTGTTTTCTTTATTTAATTTTATTTTTATGTGATTTGTGCTTGGTGGACCACAAACAAGGTGTGGAAAGATCCACAGCGTGGAGCCAATGTTTTAAGCAATTCGCTAAAGTTTCTCAACCCAAAAAAAAAAAAAAAAAATTGGTAATAGTAATGACATTAAAACAACTACTTGTTACAATCATTTAGTAAGGTGCTAGTTACTTTTTTTTTTTTTTTTTTTTTTTAGTAACCGAAAAAAATGAGTTGGGGGCGATCCACGTGGCTACATTGCCTAGGCGTTACTATAACAACACCCAAGTCGCCTCAAGGCACAAATGGATAGGGCACCCACAAACACAAAGTGTGGATGGACGTACTTGAACCTATGCAATGTGCATGGAAGCCCGAGTCGTTTTCCATCAGACCACCAATCATGTGGGTGTGCTAGTTACATCACTTCTATATGCTTTGTATTCATTTTTATTGTTCAATAATCACAATATGCATTACATTAACAATTGCTTTAAAAAATAGGAAAAAAATGTTTCCTTATATTACTATTTCCAAATATTTGTGACCTTTAGAGTTTAGACTTCTCTTTTTTATAGAATGATGAGTGCCTTCTAAATATTTTTTTGGAATATTATTTGGGGGTGATTGTTGATTGAACCATAAATGATGACACACAAATGGCAAATCGCTCTACATAAGAGAGACAAAAGTCAAATAAAATTGAGTAAACTACGTATTTGGTCATTTATCTTTTACACCATATTTCAATTTAGTCTCTAACTTTTCAATTTTGTCGATTTGGTTCTTAACCTTTCAATACTGTATCAATTTAGTCATTATTGCTATCTCTTGGATAGAAATTGCTACTGTGGCAAATGGTAAAAAAAAAAAAAAGGTTTTCCGTTGATATGGCAATAAACTAATTTTTTATTTTGATCATTTGTCACGTCAGCAATTTTCATGAAAGAGATAATGGGAAGAACTAAATTGACATGACACTGAAAAGTTAAGTACCAAATTGGCACAATTGAAATGTTAGAGACCAAATTGAAATATTATGTAGAGTATAGGAACCAAATATGTAGTTTACCCAACATTTCTTTAAGTGCTTAATGTTGATGTTCATTTTAAGTTCTCTAATTAATTTAATCATATGTTAAGATTGGTCAATGCTATAACACTATTTTTAAATGCCTCTTTGGCATTGAGAGATTGTGATTAAAAAAGTCTTGAATATGAATAGTCTTTGATCAGCCTTAAAAAGCCCATTTGGAATAAGCAAACAAGTACAAGAATATAAAAGAGGAAGGGTGTCAAATGCCATGAATATGTCACTTTAGAAGAAAGTAAGAGGCTATGAACTATGAAGTTAATTCCATAAAGACAAGGATTGCATCGAATAATAAGACGTATACAATGTATCCTCGAGTTTCTACGACTTTATAAGAATCACCCAGCAATTCCTTTTCAGAAATTTTCAAGAGGTGCTCTTTTTAATATTCCATACCCATAAGTCTTGGGCATTTTCTCTTAGGATGCTGAAGAAACTTCTAATATTCCCTCAAGTTGTAGTTAGAATTTAGAGTTTGGTGTTTCTGTGTGCTTTCTTTTGGCTATGTTTGTATGCATTGACTAGAGCTAATGAAATTCTTATTTGATGGTTCAAATTGAATGTTACAAATCTAAAACTGTATCTAATACTATGTTATTTGATGTATTATGTACACTGTTTGACTTGGTCTGGGTTTCTAATGATAAGAGATCCAACTAAAAGCTTAAAACATTTTCAGCCATTTTCATCTATTGAGCTTAATTAATTGTTCACTGATGGAGACAAAAACCATTTCCCCTTGATTGAGCCTAAGTGCCCATTTGATTGTTCCTTGAAATTCAAATTAAAAGTTAGGGAAAATAATTGGACTGTTATTTATTGCTATTGAGAAGGATGTGTGAAGTAGCATATGTGGCCAAATCCAGGGAAGAAAAAGGGATTTTTGTGGGATGCTACAGCACCAGTTTCAAGGACAGCAAAATAACAAGGTTTGTAGCAGAAATGAGACGCAGTACTGAGGGTAAAGGAACTTGGTTTTAAAAGAATCATCCTTTGGTAAGAACTAAGAAGAAAAGAATTGGAGTTAATTCGGAACTAGTACAGGAAACCACTGTGGATTCTCTCAGCACCAATTGAAGACCTGAGGCATATCCAACAAGTAATTCAATTAGATTTACATGCAGTGCCGGGACTGATACTAAGGAAACCAAAGCCTTAGCTACAAGCTGATTCTTAAAACACTTTTTGCTCCTGTAGGGATGTTTAAGAATGCTATGATGTAAAGACTTGGTTATGAGTTATGATTATAAATGAATGAACCAAGCTACTTATGAATGGTTTAAACTCAAGTGAAGAAAAAGCTTGTTTCTTATTTTAGCAAACGAGTCAATCTCACTTGACTATTAAACAAGTCAAGTTCAAACATAATAATTTATTTGTAAAATTAACATAAAAGGCGATTTAACTATATGTGATAGGAAAAAGTTAATAGACGTCCTAAAAACATTGGTTTAGAAAATATTTTTAGAAAAATTTTATCGGAATAGAAAAAAGCAATTTTTTTTACATGTTTTTATATTTTTCCCATAAAAGCAGTATTAAATTTTTATTTAAATGATCCATTAACAAATGTCCAAAGGGCATCTATTAACAAGACCCTATATAATACTATATTTTTATGTGTATGCTTGTCTGAAAATATACATATATAAACTTAGAGCAATGGCATCAATCCTTGGAAAATAGAAAAAGTACAAAATTTTACATATTTTTGCTAAAAAACTACTCACATCAGTGGGTCTATAATATTGTGCATATGTCAAAATGTTATAGTAACTGTGTAAATGTATATTTACATGGTTACTTTAGCTTTTTATTTTATTATTTAAATATATTTTCTCTCTCCTCTCTCACCCCCTTCTCTCTCTTTGCCCTTGACTCTCTCTCTCTCTCTGGCCGACTCTCTTTCTCTCTTCACTGATTCAACCCAAAACAAACCCAAGCTGAAAACTCATCACAAATCTAAAAACTGAAAACTCAAACAAAACCAACCAATTCAAACAAATTTGAAAACTCATCACAAATCCAACTCAAAATCAACCCAAAACAAAACCCGACAGAAAACCAATTCAAATAACCCAAATTAGCCCCAAACCCACGTTGATGTTGTCGTCGCCACTACCATGGAGGCTTCGGTGGAGTGCTAGCTGTTGTCATGAGTGAAAAAGTGAAGAGTTAGACCTCAGACTTGTCTAAAAATGCTGAAAATGAACTAGGATTGACATGGGCTTGTGTCGAAGTGAAGTTTGGAGGTTTGTTTATGGGGTTTTCCAGTGAAGTAAGAGGGGAGGAAGAAGAAAAAATTTGACTGGTGAAGAAAGAGGGAAGAAAGAAGAAAAAGAAAGAAAAGTGACCGTGTTAGAGAGAGAAAGAGAGAGAGAGTAAAGTGTGTTTTGATGTGGGTTGTTAGAAATAAAAAAATAAAATAAAATTATAAAATAAAAAAATTATTTAAATAAAAAAAGTGTAAAATACATAAACTAATGTCGGTGCTTTGTAAAAGTGATAGTGTAAAATTAAAAAAGTAAATTCTTTTTGTAAAATAGATAGAAAATTTTAGAAGCACCAATGCAATTGCTCTTATGACTTAATTGTATAATGGAATAATAAAAAGTCCATTCTCTTCTCTCACACCAACAAAAAAAAAAAAAAAGATCATTCAAGTAAAACTTCTTAAATTTGTTAAGGTTTAAAAAAATTGTCATGGATTTACTATATATGGTAAATTAATAAGCTAGCTCGCAAACAAGTTTAAGCTTGTTCGACATGAAAGAAAATGAATCGAGCTTACAAATATAATCTTGTTTTGTGATAAGCTCAAGTTCAACTTGTGTCTTAATCTTTTGATTCTCAACTTAGCTTTAGCTAGTTTATAACCCTAAAAAGGGTACGGAACAATAAGAGGTAAAATTGCAAACATAATAGATGAAATTTTAAGAGAAATTCACCATATCATAAAATGATCAACCACCGGGAACAGAACAGAACATTGCATGATCAAAATCAATTGCAACACCACAAAAAGGTAGATTAAGGAAAATCATTATAAAAGAAAGGACACCGTAAGTTATGATGCCTATAACATCCTGGATCTTTGACAGCAAATGATGCAGGTTTTGGCCCTATATGGCCTCTAAAGCCTGAAGTATGTCAGCCTTCAAATCTTCAAAGTCCTCAACCCCAAAGCTAAATCGAACCAGGTTATCCTTAATCCCATACTTGAGCCTTTCTGACTGAGGTAGATCCCTGTTTCAAAAAGATCAAAAATAAGTCAAGTCAAATTGGCTATCGGTTCACTGAGTTATGCATCCAGTATAATCAAGTGCACGGACATGGTCCATAATTGTAGGAAAATATCCCTACACTTTTAAACCCCTAAGACCCTAGAGCACAAAGATTAAAATCTACTTGGGTCCCCCATTTGTCCTAGTATTAGAAGTTTAGTCCACATGGATGAACAGCTTATGTGGACCAGAACACCCTAATCTCACCACATCGCCTGGAGACCATTTCAACAGCTTATGTGGCAAGATCACACAGCTTCGGATTTTCACAACCGACGGAGTGGAGTTAAAACATGCTTACAGCAGAACCATTCCAAATAAAAAAATTTATTTGATGAGGAACTTGAGGGAATACCAGTAAGACATAATTGCTGGCTGATCCACAATGCTCTCACAGCCACCAAAGGACGGGGCAATATATGGGATATTCAGTGAGTCAATGAACTGTATGGTGGTGTTTAGGTCTCCATCAATCTGCATAGTTGAGCAATAGATATTGATAAAAACAAAAGGGTGGCATTACTTAATGGAAGCAAGTATACTAGAGAATATATCACCAGTAGCCCACATATTAACGCAGTTAGCTATGCTCACCTCAAAACTGACCACACCACCAAAACCAGTCATCTGCTGCATAGCAAGTTCATGCTCAGGATGACTTGGCAACCCAGGATAATAGACATGCGCTACCTGTGAATAATAACATTTGATTTTGTCCATTATCAAAATACCACCAGATGAGAAGCTCAAAAACCAATTTCTAATATTTTAAATCTTTTCTATAACAGCATCATAATAATACATACAGTGATGATTAACATGATGGTGCAAATTTCTAAGGCATGTATTGATGATCATCATCATCAATTAAGAAAGAAAAAGTTTTAAAGTTGCTAATTGAGGAGTGATGAGGACAATATTGACTATGGCCTTCAGAAAAATCAGGCTCTAAATTTTGCCAAACATATCTATCAGTACATATGCAAGATGACACATCCAGACACATATATTGTAGAACACGATAGTGAAGCACAGGCAGGAGTGCAAAATGAGTGATGCAGTTGGCACTCAAGGCCTATGCTATAGATGCAAATTCAAAACTTCATAAAATATTCCAGAAACACAAAAGCCATTGCCGAATTTTTACCAACAGAGGCAATATGATATAAGAATGTTCAAAGGGCAAGCAAACAAGTAAACTACAGAACTGAAACTTTAGAAAATTTGTCCAGTTTAGGGATTGGAACATTTTCTGAATAATACATTCTAGCAGAACTTTAATTGGGGGGCTAATGAGTTTGTTTAGCTAGACTAGTTGTTGATCTTGGCCAATTTTAGTAGGACTTGATAAGTGAAACTTTTAGATCAGCTTGCATCTTCTCGATTTGCCTAGGAAAGCCAGTGTGATTCCTAGGTGTTGCGCATGGGAAATTTTATGATAATGCTAAGGTGATCAAAGCAAAAGGTAAGCAGGAGAATGGTGATGCAACAATGATTTTGTGATGCTTCATGCTACATAAGGTTGTGGCAACAAAATGTTTGGAATTGGATTTACACTAAATATCAATACCTTAGGATGTGCCTCTAAAAGCTTGGCCATCCTTAGCGCTGTTGAATTCTGCTGCTGTACACGAAGATGCAGTGTCTTCATGCCTCGGAGGATCAGGTATGCGGCATTCTGTTGAGGAAAAGAAAATCATCATCATGAATCTCAAGTTGCATAAGATTTGTAGTAGATAAAAGTAAAATCTGCAAATCTTGTGAATGAGTATAGAAGTGTTTAAAACCATAGATCAATCCATGAGATGCTTAATAAAAATGTCTCACCGGGTTGAGAGCACCACCCAAAACATGATGCAAAGTACGAACTTCAGTGACCAACTTCTCAGAACCACTAAGGCAACCTCCAAGTACCTGCAGCAGAAAGAATAATTGTTCAATGCTTAACTTTACGATTATTGACAGCCTAATTGTTTGTGTTTTTTAACCTAAACAGGTAGCCAACACAAGCCAACTTACATCATTGTGGCCCCCAAGGTATTTTGTTGCAGAGTGCAGAACAAGATCAGCCCTAGGGCCAGGGCCTTTTGGTTGAGGGGTGTTGCAAAGGTACCGTCTATACAGACCAATGCTCCTTTCTTGTGGCAAAGCTCTGAAACCAGCTTAATGTCAACACATCTGAGGAAAGGATTGGTTGGCGATTCTGTGAAGAAAAGAGAAACCTGCATGGAAGTATAACGCCACGAAACTTAGAATTACCCATCATTTCCTAAGTAGTCAATAAAGAACCTTGTGAAATCAAGCTAACAGCTATCTCCATTACTTACATTGTTCTCATTCAGTGCAGATTCCAAGGCTCCAACATCTGCAGGGTCAATGACTGTAGCCTGCAGAGGTAATATTTATAATTAAGAACAAAGACATTGTTGAAGTCTAAATAAAAATAATAGCACCAAAATTCCCTATTCCAACAAATTCTATCGCACTATTCAGGAAACAACAACACTTCCCAAACAAGAACAGCACAAATACTCAAGTCTTTCTCATTTAAAATGTCAATAAATACAGAACGTGCTTTGCAACCTTGAGGCAAATTACCAACATCACACAAATATGATAAAACCAAAAGGAGAAAAAACTATACCTTGATCCCCATTTTGGGAAGAAAGTTCTCAATGAAGATCCTAGTCTTCCTATAACAATCTGTCGTCGTCACAAGATGCCCACCAGCAGGAACCAGTGCCATCAACATGACCGTGCTAATGTTCATGCCAGATGATGTTATCATGGTCGATTCAGCCCCCTCGAGTGCACTAAACACAAGAAAAAAACACACAACACAACCCTCACTAAATCGTTTCGATCACACATATGCATTAAATACAACCACACACCAATAAACAAATAAAAACACAAAGACATGCCTTATCTTCTCCTCCAGAACAACCGTGGTTGGATTTCCATACCGCCCATATTCGAAACTTGCCTTGCGTTTCTCCTACACACAACATCATACGCACACACATTAATCCAATCAAACAAAAAATACCCAATAAAAACCTCTCTCTTGCTACCCCCACATCAATAACTAAACTAACAAGTATAGCAAACCACAGCCACATACCTTGAAATCAATGAGCTCAGAAGTCTTCTTAAAGAAGTAAGCAGAAGTATTAACCACAGGAGTTGTAATTGCATCAGTCACTATTCCGCGTCCAAATCTCTCCCCTACACAAACACCCATTTTTTCCTTAATTAAACCCATCCACACACACACAAACATACATACATACATAAACAAAGCATTATTCCCATAAATTTAATATATATTACCATTGAGTCAGTTAAACTTTTAAAAAGAATAAAGATTAATATTTCAAAATGGGAAGCCACAAGTTCAAATCTTTATTATATCTAAATAAAAAGCATACATATATACATATATATATATATATAGAGAGAGAGAGAGAGAGAGAGTTGTACCGGCATGGATGGCAAGGCTACCATCGCAGCTAAAGATGGAGGGCTTTGGAAAAGGAAAAGCCTCTTCCTTGTCTTCAATCTCCAACGGTAATTCCAAATTCACATTGGCTTTCAGATCTACTTCCTTGTCAAGCAAGGCCACGTCATCACCGATCGGAGCGATCGGCTCAGTGGCGGCGGCGGCGGCGGCTGAAGAAGAGGCCGCCGCCGGGGGAGGGGAAGAGGGGTTGGAGTTGTTGGACCAAGAAGCCGCGACGATCTGAGCGACGCCGATGTTGCTACAATTCCGGCGAGCCTTGGTGCTGAGCTGGCGCACGAAGTTGGGAGGAAAACGAAGGATCGCTCCTTGAGCCGAAGCCGAGTTGAGCCGGCTGCCGAAGAACCGGCTATGGCTCGGCTTCCTCTGCCATCCTCCGCTGGTTTTTGGCGCGCCGGAGAATTCGGGATCTGAGCGACACTCGAAGAAAGAAGGGAAAACACGGGGACACGAGGACACGGCCATTTTTTGTTTACTGATACCGATACGTCGCTCTAGTTTTCTCTCTCTCTCTCTCTCTCTCTCTGAGAATCTTTCAACTTAGAAATGATATTATAAAGAAAGGCGAAAATGGGTTGGTTTTGGCTGCTATTTATCACAAGTTTCTCACCGAGAACTATTGACAGTATTGACAGCTACCATACGCGGGTTTTCTCTCTCGTTTTTATCCTTTTTTTTATTTTTTGTTTATTTATATTTTTTTAGTAACCGCTGGTGCCATATAAAATTGTCTAATTTGTTTCACAACTCTCACACATGTCGAGTTACGAGTGATAGATTTGTGTCTCCACGAGTTATGGCATATATTATGCTATTTTATATGGCACTAGTATTAGTCTTCTTCCTCCTCAAAAAAAAAAAAAAAAAAAAAAATAGTATTAGTCTTCTTTTTTTCTTTTCTTTTTTAAGTGTCTTTTTTACCCTAGTCAATTCCCTAATTAACCATGGTTCCATTAGGTTTGCCTTTACTCACTCAATAATTACTACTTATCATCTACAAACATTCACGACATTTTAAGAATAATTTCAATACAAATTTTATGTGGCAAACTATCATTAGTAAGCATAAAAGTAATTTTAATGGTAGGCTCGTGTTATAACTAGTAATAATTTGTAACTAGTGGTGGGTTCCCACTATGACTGACTCTCTCGCTCTCTCTCGGGAAGAACAAGCTGAGCTCGCGCGCAGTAATAAGAAAGTTAAGAACATCAATCACACAGGCTACGGTGAAGGTCAGGAAGCAATGCCATCATCTCCTAACCATTGCTATGGTCCTTGGAGTCGGGCTACTTCTTTTAAAGATAAGCTCATAGGGGAGATTCCTAGTGCTTTTTCTCAGGCTTTTAACTTGGTGGATAGTATGGAAGATGACTCGGATTCTGATGAAGGAGAGGTGGAAGCTCTGCGAGAAGGGCTTGCTGCAGTGAAGTTTTCTAAGGACTTTAAACGACAAATCCGAAGGCCATGGGGTTGTGCTCTCATAGTCAAGGTGTTTGGCCGTTCAGTGGGTTTTACCTTTCTTCACAATAGGCTATTGTCGCTGTGGAAACCAGCTGGAAGGCTGGAATGTGTAGATTTGGGACATGGTTTTTTTCTTACCCGGTTCTCATTGAGAGAAGACTATGATGCCATTCTTAAGAAAGGGCCATGGTTCATTGGTGAGCATTTTCTGTCCATAAGACCCTGGGAGCCTGACTTTCGTCCGACGACGGCAAATGTGTCATCCATAGCTGTATGGATTAGGCTTAATGAGTTACCTATTGAATACTATAATGAGGAAGCTCTTGTGCAGATTGGTAAATCCATTGGCTCGGTTCTGAGAATTGACACACATACCGCGTCTGAAACTCATGGAAGATTTGCGAGATTGTGTGTTCAAATTGATGTCACTAAGCCGCTCGTTACAGGTATTTTTATTGGCAAGTTTGAACAATCGGTTTCTTATGAAGGGATTCACAGGCTATGCTTTGATTGTGGGAGAGTGGGACACCAAAAGGAAAACTATCCGTTTACCATCCGGCGAGACATACCCCCGAAGACGTCGGGGATGGAGGTAGAAGGTGAGGTGGCAGCGGGTTCATGTAGTTTGCATGTTGCTGACGTGGGAAAAGATAAGGGGGGTCCCACAGGGAGCGTGCTGAATACAGAGCACGAGGAGGAGGCTGAAGGGGCGTATGGTCCGTGGTTGGTTGTTGCTTGCAAGAAAACAAGAAATAACAGAAGTAGTGGAACGGCTTCCCCTCAGAAATTTGTACCATCACGTCAGGAGCATGGGATGGCTGTGTTGGCACCAAGGAGCGTTGATGGGCCAGTGACATCTGAGCTTAACAATGAAGTATTGAGGGAGGCTAAAAGGAAGGTTTCAACGCCCAAAGTGATTAATGGGGCCCAATTGAGTAATGTGTTACAAGGCCTTAGGAATGTGTCCAATCATCAAGTCTAGCACGCGGCAGGAGGTGGCCCATCATCTAATGGGCTAAAGATAGTAGATACTTACAAAGGAAAAGATAAAGGGAACCTGAAAATTATCAATAGAGCATCTGTGAAAGGGAAAAAAGATTTTGTCCAAGCTAGGTTGCACAAAGCTCGGTCTACAGGCGCCGTCGAAGGCTCATCCCTCTCAATTAGCTTGTTCAAAATTTCGCCTAGTGAAGAGAGTCCGGTGCCCACCTCTGATGGAGTTCGTCATCAAGGAGATCCTTCCAAGTTCCATTTCTCCACTAAGTTTCATTCGGAAATGGATAAGCTTCAACGGGATTTCAACGGGATTCCAACGGCGGATTGTGCGGAGAGCCGAGTGAACCCACCGCTAGCTGTGAGGCGTCTCAATCAGTGGGTAGAGATGGTTTGGATATGGTTAATCCCGTGGATGAGAGTGATTGCAAGGGGAGGAGATGTGACTCGATGTGAACTACAGGCTCGGAGCGGAATGGATCTCTTGAAGTGTAGATTTGTGATGAAGGTCCTAAGAGTAGAGCAGATGAGGGTATGGAAGATGCTGGTCAGATGGAGATTGAGGGTGGAGGGGATGCTAATGCCGCCTTTTAATGCTTGCTGCATCTCTAATCGTTCTGTCTCCATGAATGTGTTAATATGGAATTGTAGGGGGGCTTTGAAGCCTAATTTCCAAGATTATATTAGAGATTTGTCCCGTAATCATAATCCAGCGATTTTAGTTGTGATGGAGACCCACGTTGGTGGGATAAGAGCTAGGGAGATCACTGATAGGCTCCCGTTTGAGAATGTGATTCACACGGACACCATTGGTCTTGCTGGGGGGTTGTGGATGCTGTGGAACTCGGAAAGGGTGGATGTCACACCCCTAGCTAACACTGAGCAAGAGATTCATGCTGTTGTAAAGGTACCAAATTCTGACTCTAGCTGGTTATTTTCTGCCATATATGTTAGTCCTAGGAGTGATGAACGGCACATTTTATGGAATAATCTTAGTAGGGTTGCTGAATTACATGATATGCCTTGGGTGCTTGCGGGGGATTTTAATGAGCCGCTTACGGGGGA
This sequence comes from Quercus aquifolioides, assembly GCA_019022515.1. Taxonomy (NCBI): domain Eukaryota; kingdom Viridiplantae; phylum Streptophyta; class Magnoliopsida; order Fagales; family Fagaceae; genus Quercus; species Quercus aquifolioides. Next base: position 156,759 of record JAFHAW010000028.1, read on the forward strand.
TGATAAGTTTGGAGGTAGACCGGTGAGTGTGAGTAGATCTTTACTATTCAAAGATTGTCTGGATAAATGTAACATGATTGATATTGGCTTCACTAGGGCTCGTTTTACTTGGACAAATAAAAGACCTCTTCATGCTCTCATTCAAGAACGGATAGATAGGTTTTTGTGAATCCAAGCTAGTGCTTATTGTTTCCTGATGCAAAGGTTGTTCATCTGACTAGATGTCATTCAGACCATTGTCCCGTTTTGCTGGATATGCAGCTAAGATCTTTTGCTAGGAGGAAGAGGCCTTTTAGGTTTCAATCTTGTTGGTTGTCGGACCCTTCCTTTCCAAGTGTTGTTTCTCAGGCGTGGCATCCTAATACTTCGCTAGCTGAGGCAGTCAAGGTCTTTACTGAAGATGCAGCGAAATGGAATAGAGTGAACTTTGGAAATATTTTTGAAAAAAAGAAAAACATTATGGCTAGGCTAAATGGCATCCAGAGGGTTTTATCGGTTAGGCCTTCTACTTTTCTTCTTAATCTAGAGAATGAGTTGCAACGGAAGCTTGAAGTGGTGCTTTCTCAAGAGGAGGAATTTTGGGCATTGAAGTCGAGAGTGAATTGGATGATTCAGGAAGACCGGAATACAGCTTTTTACCATGTGTCAACACTGGTTAGAAGGAAAAGAAACCAGATTTTAGCTATCAAAGATCTTACTGGGGAATGGATTCATGAGGAGACGGGAGTTAGGGAGTTCATCAGAAGGGGTTTTGAGGGAGTGTATACTTCCTCGCTTTTAAGTAGCTCTCGGTTTAACCCTCGTGTTTCCCAATGGCAAGCCAAGCTGTCTGAGGAAGAGAAGATGTGTATTAGTGGTGCTGCTTCGGAGGAGGAGATAAAATTAGCCCTTTGGTTTCCTAAACCTTTCAAGGCTCCTGGTCCAGATGGGCTGCATGCTGGGTTCTTTCAAAGATTCTGGTTGGTTGTGGGTAATTCGGTCTTAGAGGAAATTGGGAAAGTTTTTTCGGAAAGGAAAATCCCGGAGTACTTGAATAGGACTCACATTACCCTAATTCCTAAGATTCAAGGTCCTGAATCGTTGGGTAATTATAGACCTATTAGTTTGTGTAACACTATTTACAAGGTTGTCACGAAGATTATTGTTTCAAGGGTTAGGCCCTACTTGGATAAGCTCATTTCCCCGCTTCAATCAGCATTTGTGCCGGGAAGGAAAAGTGTCGATAATGCAATCATAGTTCAAGAAATCATTCATTCTCTTGCAAAAAGAGAGGAAATGTGGGGTATATGGCCTTGAAGATTGATTTGGAAAAGGCTTATGATAAGCTTGAGTGGAGTTTCATAAGAGATATGATGATTAGAGCTAACTTTCCAGAGGACCTAGTGGAGATAATTATGAGTTGTGTGTCTACTGTTTCGACGGAAATCATGGTAATGGGGAAGCCTTGGAGCCAATTACCTGTCAAGGGGGATTAGGCAAGGTGATCCACTCTCGCCGTACCTCTTCATCTTGTGCATGGAGTTTCTTGGTCAGCTTATTCAAGAAAAGTGCAATGCCAATCTGTGGCAGCCGGTTAAGGTGTCCCAAAGTGGCCCAACTTTTTCCCACATGTTTTTTGCGGATGACTTAGTTCTTTTGCAAGAGCTGATGCTGTTAATTGCTCCACAATAAGAGACGTTTTGGATGGTTTTTGCAAAGTTTCGGGGCAAACAGTAAGTGAAGCCAAATCTAGAGGTTTTTTCTCGCCTAATGTGGATAGGGATAGTAGGGAATCCTTGTGTGATATTCTTGGGTTTCATTCTACTCCATCGCTTGGAAAATATCTTGGTTTCCCAATTAGACACATGAGTTCTTCTTCTCAAGATTTCAATTATATTCTTGATAGGGTGAAGAACAAGCTAGCGGGTTGGAAAGCACATTTGCTCTCATTAGCTGGTCGCACGGTGCTCATTCAAGCTTCCTCCTCTGCCATTCCATCTTATGTCATGCAGTGTACTCAGTTGCCGGCTAGAATTCTTGATGGTATTGACCGGGTAAACCGGAATTTCTTATGGGGTTCGTCTGAAGCTTCTAAGAAAGTTCACTGGGTTGGCTGGCACAAAGTGGTTAAATCTAAGGAGGAAAGGGGGCCTTGGGCTGCAGGCAGCAAAGGGTAGAAATAACGCTCTTCTTGCCAAGTTAAATTGGCGGTTTCACACGGAGAAAGATGCTTTGTGGTCTCAAGTTTTAGGCAGAAATATTGCAAACAGTAGAAGAGTGAATGCCCGAAATGGGAATAGGCTCCCTTGTTCTCCGATTTGGAGAGCTATGAAGAGAGGTATGGATACTTTTAATAAAGGTGTAATGTGGACTATTGGGAGAAATAGCAATTTGAAATTCTGGCTGGATTGTTGGATGGTTCAAGGGCCTATGCGCAAGCTGATTCAAGGCCCTTTAACTCGAGAGGATACACATTTTAGGGTTAGAGACGTGTTGATAGATTCGGGGTGGCAATTGGGGCTGATTTCTTTTGAGCTCCCCTCTGAGTTGAAGTCCTTGATCCAGGCGGTTCCGGTCTCAGCGTTGAGTAGGGGAAGTGATAAGTTGGCTTGGGCTGGCAACCCAAGGGGTTCTTTTGACTTAAAGAGTGCTTATTCTATGTCTTTGGAGGATAATAACAGTCCTCGATTCAATTTAGGGTGGGTTTGGAAGTTGGATACTCTTCCTAGAGTTAAATCCTTCCTATGGCGATGTTTCATAACAGTGTAGGGGTGAAGGGCTGCTTGGTGAGAAGGGGTATGGGGGAAGATGATATTTGTCCCATTTGTCAAGTGGAGTCAGAATCTATTCTCCATGCTCTTAGAGATTGTGCATGGGCTAAGACCGTGTGGGTTCAGTTGGGGATTGGTTTGCAAAACCGAGTGTTTTGGAGTGATGATTTGCAGGAGTGGTTGAGGTCCAATGGGAAGGACAGTAGCAGCCGAGGGGGTTTTCAATGGAGGATTTTATTCCCCTTTGCTGTTTGGAGTATCTGGAAGTGCAGAAATCAGTTTGTCTTCAACGGGAAAAGCCAAAATTTGAGACTAGCTGCACACATTCGTTCTCAAGCCTTTGAGTTTATGTTTTTTGCAGTCTCGCCTAGGCAGTCCGTGTGCAATGTGATTAAGAGAATTCGATGGGAGAGGCCTCTGGTTGGAAAAAGCTTAACACTGATGGTTCTCGGTTGGGCAGCAATGGACGAGCTGGCTGTGGTGGCACTGTGAGAGATGAGAATGGGAGGTGGCTTGCGGGGTTTTCTAAACATATAGGTTCAGCAAGTGCCTTTGTAGCTGAATTGTGGGGCTTAGAGATGGGTTAATCCTGTGCAGTAACCTTAATATCCTTTGCCTAATAGTTGAAGTAGATAACAGTGCTCTTGTGGATGCTTTGCTTAACTCTGAGTATGTTAATCTTGTAGTTCTCCTTTATTGGATGATTGCAGGAGTTATTGAGCCAATTCCATCAGGTGCAGATCAGACATTGCTTCCGGCAAGCGAATCGTTGTGCTGATGTTATGGCTAGAATGGGTTCTGTTCTTTCTTTAGATTTTTCTGTTTTTCATAGTCCGCCTGTGGACGCTTTGGAAGCCTTTGAGGCTGATTTGAATGGCTTGTATTTTGACAGGAGCTGTCCTGTTCGTGTTGTTGGCTTTTAGGCCTGTTTAATGTATCGTCCGTTTTACCAAAAAAAAAAAGTAATAATTTGTAACTTAAGATTTGTCATATATCTTATTCACCCAATCATGTATGAGATACCTTCTCATAGACTATAAATAACACATGTCAATAAGGTGGTAGATATAACTTCTTTTTTTTTTGAGAAGATGGTAGATAGAACTTGGAACTCGAAATTCTTACTTAATAATTATCTCATGCATTTGATAATGTGGTAGATAGAGTTTGGTATTTTCTAGATTGGTCATGTTAACAAGTGCTCTTAGGGCATTTGTTAATGGACATTTTGAGGGAAGTTTTGATACTACTTTTATGGAAAATATAAAAAGTTGTGAAAAAATTAGTTTTATTATTTTTTTAATTTTTCCATAACAAGTTTCTAAAAATATTTTATAAACCAATGTTCTTTGGGAATTTGTTTTTTCCCTTTCTAGATTTTAGGTATATGCTTCTAATCCATTAATGCCACCACCCAAGTGTCTTCAAAGAAACTATAAATTTATAATCAATGTTTTGAAATCATATTCATCTATTTTGAAAATAAATAGATTGAATTTTACTTTTAATAATTTTTTTGAGAATCACTTTTAATAATTTAAATACAAATTAAAATGCTTATATTTATTATTTCTTTAAATATTAATGATATGATGTTTTAAAAAAAATTGTTAATGATATATACTAGTTAAAAATTATAGTTGATAAGATTATTAAGAATCCCATAATTGTATATTTAGAAACTCTAAATCACCTAATCCCATGATAAGTTTTACAATAAGTCTTATCCATTGTATGTTACTCCTATCACTTATATTATCCCTTCAATTGATAAGTTGTTTAAAAAAAAAAATTTATCTTGTATAGACTTGGTCACTCTGCAAATATAAGTGCTTGTGGGATGTAGAAACAAAGGCCCGGGTTCAAGTCTTTCGGAAGAAGTTTTACGTACATATATATTTAGATTAGATTAGATTAGAGTAGAATTTTTATCTTATATTAAAAAAAAATCATTAGAGTTAGGAATAGGATAAATGACAATTTTTTTCATAAAGTTCTGAAAATCTTAACAATCCACAACAGGATAAAGATAATTTTTCCATAAAATTGTGAAAAATCTTAACCATCCACAACATTAAAATAACATTTTAATTAAGTACTATTTTGAGGAAAAATATGTTAATGGGATGTGCCGATGTGTGAAGCACTCAGG